>CM033474.1:277435997-277610730 GCA_019447015.1 Hymenochirus boettgeri
CTCGTGTATAGGTTATAATTAGACATTTTTACGTGCGGAATTTGGAGGCTCGCGTATTTATTTATTTTTTGTATATTATTATCGTTATATAGGTACATTAGAAATTTTACTCGCGGATTCGCTGCTCGCCCGTATAGGTGTATATATAGACACTTTACTTTGCGGGATTCGATTCGATGCTCGTAAAAGTAATAATTATATGAAGTAAGTAATTTTGTTTTATAATTGTAATTTTAAAATTATGTGTTTGATGTTACAAAGTTGTATTTAGTGAACTGTATAAACGTGGAAAGTAATTAAAATAGAGAAATTTTTAGTATAGAGTTAGATCGAATGTTTACCGTAGAGTACAATAATATTGGAACCCCCCGATTAATGTTTTAACTCCACGGCATTTCTGTCCCCCGTCACATCTTTAAATGCTTCATTAGCCCGTCTCGCCAGTGCCACTTACCTGTTTCTCTTTTTCTCATTTTTCCCTATTCCTTTTTTATACTTTTTTTTAGAGACCACTTAGTTTGTTTCCACTCGCGCGATTTATCCTTCTGGTGGGTCTCTTTTTTCTTCATCTTTCCCTTTTCCCCGTTTCCCATTTGCCCCTTCCCATGTTTGCAGTCCTGCCCGTCCCCTCAGCCCAGCTAACATCAGAGACCATCGCTTATCTGCTGCGGATTCCGTATCGATACTTTGTAGCTGTTGATGGCTCGCGGTTTCTAGTATAATAGACATTTTCCTTGGGATTCGATGCTCGCGTATGGGTATAATGGACATTTTATTTGCGGATTTGATGCTCGCGTCTAGGTATAATAGACATTTTACTCGCATATTCGATTTCCTCGAACGGTCGAGCATTCAATAATTATCGAAACTCCGGAAAATATCGAAAATCTGGGTCCAGAATAGTTCGAGAAGTCCGAGTCCACTCGAACTCAAATAGTTTTGGCTTGAACTCGGGTTTGAGTTTGAGTTCTAGTCCATCTCTACTAATAATCCTGGTCCTTGGTTTATTACATGGGCTCTAAATCAGTTTATCTACCAGCACTGGCCCGTATATCCTCATGGTCTTTAATGGACTGTGAAGTGTTGTGAAGATTCTTTTAATAGGTCTCCCCCATATCAGTTAATGACTTGTTCACCCATATGACACTGTTGATGGGAAAGTTTATGTTAACATTACAGGAGTTAATGATGCATTAAAAAGCCTCTTTCAAATCTCCTGTTTTTGAAGTGGACAACCTTGAATATGGATTTGTAAACCCAATTTCTCTCCCAGTCTGGACCAAATTCCCAGTTTGCAAACAGCCGTGTTATTTATGGAGCTGAAATGGTAAGAATTAAAAGACAAATCTGGATTTGTTTTTTAAACTGCCCTGGGCAAAGTAGAGCTAAGGGAACAATGTCAACCTGCACATTGGCTGTGTAGAACATAATCACCTATAGCCATGGGAGCTGGGGAGGTTGGCAGTGACCTCCCAATAGTGTTGAGTGATATCAGCTCCCCGGTCTCATTGGCAAAACCCCGATTATGGACCATGTGTATTTAATGAAAACAACTGTTCCCGTAGCAAACTGTACATTACTGTGGTTTACGGGATCAGGTAAACAGAGTCAGAAGCTATTACTGTACATTATAGTCAGCTGAACATGTGGAAGAAATATCAGCCCCAAAGCAGATACTAATTAGATATATACAGAGAAACCTTACCCAAGGAAAGCCCTCTGTAGGAAGACAGGCCAAGCTTCCATGATGTAGTAACACCCTAAACTTTGCCCTTTCATTGGAGTTTTTATGCCTTTGATACTAGGGGGTTGGTATTGGCCAACAGAATTTTTTTTTAACCTGCCTGGTAAAAAACAATCCTTACATAATGTCTGTCTAACAGTTACATAGTAACATAGCATTGGAGGTTGTATAAAGACATACGTCCATCTATCCAACCTTTATACCCTAACCATAATTCTGTATAACAGTTACAGAGTAACATAGTTTGGAGGATGTATAGAATACGTCCATCTGTCCAACCTTTATACCCAACCATCATGTCTGTCTAACAGTTACATATTAACATAGATTGGAGGTTGTATAAAGACATGACATCCATCTAGTCCAACCTTTATACCCAACCCATAATGTCTGTATAACAGTTACATAGTACATAGTATTGGAGGTTGTATAAAGACATACGTCCATCTAGTCCACCTTTATACCCTAACCATAATGTCTGTATAACAGTTACATAGTACACTAGTATTGGAGGTTGTATAAAGACATACATCCATCTAGTCCAACCTTTATACCCTACCCATAAGTCTGTCTACAGTTACATAGTAATATAGTATTGGAGGTTGTATAAAGACATACGTCCATCTAGTCCAACCTTTATATCCTACCATAATGTCTGTATAACAGTTACATAGTAACATAGTATTGGAGGTTGTAAAGACATACGTCCATCTAGTCCAACCTTTATACCTACCCATAATGTCTGTTTAACTGTTACATAGTACATAGTATTGGAGGTTGTATAGAGACATACGTCCATCTAGTCCAACCGTTATACCCTACCCATAATGTCTGTATAACAGTACATAGTATTGAGGTTGTATAAAGACATACATCCATCTAGTCCAACTTTATACCCTACCCACAATGTCTGTCTAACTGTTCCATAGTAACATAGTATTGGAGGTTGTATAAAGACTAGTCCATCTAGTCCAACCTATACCTACCCCACAATGCCTGTCTAACAGTTACATAGTAACATATATTGGAGGTTGTATAAAGACATATGTCCATCTAGTCCAACTTTATACCTACCCATAATGCTGTATAACAGTTACTAGTACATAGTATTGGAGGTTGATAAAGACATACGCTCTAGTCCAACCTTTATACCCTACCCATAATTGCTGTTAACAGTTACATAGTACATAGTATGGAGGTTGTAAAAGACATACGTCCATCTAGTCCAACCTTTATACCTACCCATAAGTCCTGTATAACAGTTACATAGTAACATAGTATTGGAGGTTGTATAAAGACATACTCCATCTAGTCCAACCTTTATACCCTACACAAATGTCTGTATAACAGTTCATAGTAACATATATGGAGGTTGTATAAAGACATACGTCATCTAGTCCAACCTTATACCCTACCCAAATGCTGTTCTAACAGTTTACATAGTAACATAGTATTGGAGGTTGTATAAGACATATGTCCATCTAGTTCCAACCTTTATACCCTACCATAATGCCTGTCTACAGTTACATAGTAACATAGTTTTGGATGTTATAAAGACTACGTCATCTAGTCCAAACCTTATACCCTACCCCATATCTGTCTTTAACAGTTACATAGTAACAGAATGATGGGGTTGTATCAGACATACGTCCATCTAGTCCAACCTTATACCTACCCTAAATGTCTGTATAACAGTTACATAGTAACATAGTATTGGAGGTTGTATTAAAGACATACTCCATCTAGTCAACCTTTATACCCTACCACTAATGTCTGTTAACAGTTACATAGAACATAGTATTGGAGGTGTATAAAGACATATGTCCATCTAGTCCAACCTTTATACCTACCACTAATGTCTGTATAACAGTAATAGTAACATAGTATTGGAGGTTGTGTAAAGACATATGTCCATCTAGTCCAACCTTTATACCCTACCATAATGCTGTCTATATCAGTTACATAGATAACATAGTATTGGAGGTGTATAAAGACCTACGTCATCTAGTCCAACCTTATACCTAACCATAATGTCTGTATAACAGTTACATAGTAACATAGTATTGAGGTTGATAAAGACATACATCCATCTAGTCCAACCTTTATACCACTACCCATAATGTCTGTTAACAGTTACATAGTAACATAGTATTGGAGGTTGTATATAAAGACATACGTCCATCTAGTCCAACTTTATACTCCTACCCATAATGTCTGCGTATAAACAGTTACATAGTAACATAGTATTGGAGGTGTATAAGACATACGTCCATCTAGTCCAACCTATATACCCTACCACAGACTGTCTAACTGTTACATAGAACATAGTATTGGAGGTTGTATAAAGACATATCGTCCATAGTCCAACCTTTATACCCTACCCATAATGTCTGTATAACAGTTACATATAATAGTATGGAGGGTTGTTAAAGACATACGTCCATCTAGTCCAACCTTTATACCCTACCCATAATGTCGTTAACAGTGTACATAGTAACATAGTATTGGAGGTTGATAAAGACATACCCATCTAGTCCAACCTTTATACCCTACCACAATGCCTGTCTAACAGTTACATAGTAAACATAGTATTGGAGGTTGTATAAAGACATAGTTCCATCTAGTCCAACCTTATACCCTACCCATAATGCTGTATATACAGTTACTAGTAACATAGTATTGGGTTGTAAAAGACCATACGTCCATCTAGTCCATTTATACCTACCCATAATGTTCTGTTAACAGTTACATAGTAACATAGAATTGGAGGTTGTTAAGGACATACGTCCATCTAGTCCAACCTTTATACCCTACCATAATGTCCTGTATAAACAGTTACATAGTAACATAGTATTGGAGGTTGTATAAAGACATACGTCCATCTAGTCCAACCTTTATACCCTACCCAAATGTTGTCTAACAGTTACATAGTATACATAGTATTGGAGGTTGTATAAAGACATCCGTCCATCTAGTCCACCTTTATACCCTACCCACAATGCCTGTCTAACAGTTACATAGTAACATAGTATTGGAGGTTGTATAAAGACATATGTCCATCTTAGTCAACCTTATACCCTACCCATAATGTCTGTTAATACAGTACATAGTAAATAGTATTGGATGTTGATAAAGACTACGTCATCTTCAACTCTACCCTACCCCAATGTCTGTATAACAGTTACATAGTAACATAGTTGGAGGTTGTAAAAGACATACTCCATCTAGTCCAACCTTTACCTACCCACAATATGTCTATAACAGTTACATAGTAACATAGTATTGGAGGTTGTATAAAGACATCGTCCATTCTAGTCCAACCTTTATACCCTACCATAATGTCTGTATACAGTTACATAGTAACATAGTATTGGGGTTGTATAAAGACATACGTCATCTAGTCCAACCTTTATACCCTACCCATAATGTCGCATAACAGTTACATAGTAACATGTATTGGAGGTTGTAAAAGACATAGTCCATCTAGTCCAACCTTTTACCCTACCACAATGTCTGTTATAATCAGTTACATAGTAACATAGTATTGGAGGTTGTATAAAGACATACGTCCATCTAGTCCAACTTTATACCCTACCCATAATGTCTGTAAACAGTTACATAGTAACATAGTATGGAGGTTGATAAAAGACATACGTCCATCTAGTCCAACCTTTATACCCTACCCAAAGCGTTTCACAGTTACTAGGTAACATAGTATTGGAGGTTGTATAAAGAAACATATCCATCTAGTCCAAATTTATACCCTACCCTATAATGTCTGTAACAGTTACATAGTAACATAGTATTGGAGGTTGTATAAAAGACATAGTCCATCTAGTCCAACCTTTATACCCTACCCATAAGTCCTGTTAACAGTTACATAGTAACTAGTATTGGAGGTTGATATAAAGACATACATCCATTGTCCAACCTTTATACCCTACCCAAATGCTGTCTAACAGTTACATAGTACATAGTATTGGAGGTTGTATAAAGACATAGTCCATTAGTCCAACCTTATACCCTACCTCATAATGTCTGACTAACAGTTACTAGAACATAGTATTGGAGATGTTGTCATAAGACATACGTCCTATAGTCCAACCTTATACCCTACCCCATAATGGTCGGTAGACCAGTTACATAGTACATCGTATGGAGGTGGTGTACAAGCCATACGTCCATCTAGTCAACCTTTATACCTACCCATAATGTCTGATAACAGTTACATAAGTAACATTAGTATGGAGGTTGTATAAAGACATACGTTCCATCTAGTCCAACATTTATAACCCTCACCCATAATGTCTGTATAAAACAGTTACATAGTAACATAGTATTGGAGGTGTATAAAGACAATGTCCATTAGTTCCAACCTATTCATACCTACCCAAATGTGTTACAGTTAATAGAAACATAGTATGGAGGTTGTATAAAGACATATGTCCATCTAGTCCAACCTTATACCCTACACATAATGTCTTATACGTACATGTAGTAACATGTATTGGAGGTTGAATAAAGACATTACTCCATCTGGTCCAACCTTTTATACCCTACCCTACCCATTAATGGTCGCTATAACAGTTACATAGAACATACGTATTGAGGTTTTTATAAAGACATACCTCCATATAGTCCATTAACCGTCCTGATAACGCTTACTACAATTTGATCCATAATAGTAGTAACATTAGTATTGGAGGTTGTATAAAGACATATTGCCATCTAGTCCAACCCCCTTTATACCCTTACCCATAATGTCTTCTAACCGTACTAGTACATAGTATGGGGTTGTATAAGACACATTACATCCATCTAGTCCAACCTTTACCATACCCCATAATCTGGTCTGTAAACAGTTACATAGTAAACTTTACTAATTGGAGGTTGGAATAGAAACATACGGTCATACATATTTGTAGGGTTGACATTTCTGTTGCACCAGACCAGTGGCCACAGGAAAGATATGCAGAATGACCCTCCTAATTCCTATCACCAAGACCGGGGCATATTATAAAGGATTTCCCCCCCCCGCCGTGGTTAGTAATCGCTTTACCGCGATTAGAAAAGTCCGGAAACGGGCCGCGAAAAGTTAACGAAGGTAGTTAACCTTTCGCGGCGAAGAGATACTTACTGTTACCGCCGCCTTCTATTTCTAAAGCGGCTGGGGGGGCGGTAACTGGTTGCTCGGGGTGAAGGTCGGTTTATTAATCGCCGATAATAACTTCCCGCGGCGCGGATACTAAACCTCCCGCGGCACGGGGATGGGCAGGCAACCCGCGGCGGGTGTGGTTTCGCACCCGCCCCGGGAGACATGCCCACCCCGCCCACAACCCCCGTCGCGCGGCCAGGTCACCGCAGGCGCGACCCACCGCTCGCCGCTTCCAGGAAGCCCATCCACAACCACGTCTCCAGTGTCGCGGCAATATCGGAACGGAGAGTTAGGAGGGACTGCGGGAAGGGGCCCGCAGCAGGTGGTCGCGGACCACCGCCACGCACCCCCTCCCGCGAAACCCCCCACAACAACCCCCCGGCGGGGGAGGGGAGGGAGACCGTGGGAGGGGTGGAGAGGTCCCACGGCGGGGGCCCTGAGCAAGGGGCCTTTGGGGCCTTAGGGGGTCCGCAGCTCGGAACCCGGGACCCCCCCTCCCGGCCCCTTATAAGGGCCTTGCGGGGCCACTTACAAGTTGCCCTTGCGGCACTGATAGTAGCCTTTGGCTGGGGGTCCCCAGCCAGCCGAACCGAGGGACCCCCAGTGCGGCTCTAAAAAGCCTATGGCGCGAGTTCGCTTCGGGCTGGCGGACCAACCCCATCAGGTGCGATGCCAGGCAGACTCATGCGGCCGACAGTGAGGCCCGGCTGGCACCGCCGGCCTCAGCGGAAGCCGATGTGCCAGCCGCTTCTTTCTTCTTCTTCCAGCCATCTACTGCGATGGCTCTGAGTTCGCGGCGAGAAAGCTCCTCTTTTATATAGGTTTCAGAGAAAAAATCCAGAATCCGTTGTCTGATTGGTCATTTTTAATACTTGCTTTACATTAACCAATCGATTTCAGAACTTTCCAGGAAAATCTGATTGGTTAATGAAAGCAAGTATTAATTAAAAAATGACCAACAGAGAACGGATTGGGGACTGCGGGAC
Organism: Hymenochirus boettgeri; assembly: GCA_019447015.1. Classification (NCBI taxonomy): domain Eukaryota; kingdom Metazoa; phylum Chordata; class Amphibia; order Anura; family Pipidae; genus Hymenochirus; species Hymenochirus boettgeri. The sequence goes on from CM033474.1 coordinate 277,443,883, forward strand.
ACCCTAAGCCCAAAAGGCCCTTCTCAGAGCCCCGCTGGACGGAAAGGAGGCCTCCACCCCACCAGCGGCTCCCTCCGTCCCTCACGGGAGGGCGGGGGGGGGGCTTGGCTTGGAGGGGTTTGCCGGGGGGAGGGGTGTGCGCGGGCGGGTGTCGCGAACCCACCTGCTGCGGGCCCCTCCCGGCAGCCCCTCTAGCCTCCCGTTCAGATTGCGCGAACAGGGGAAACGAGTTGTGGAGGGGCTGCTGGAAAGCGGCAGCGGGTGGTCGCCGCTGCCGCCGCGGGGTGTGGTGGGCGGGGTGGGGTAGCCCCGCCCTTAGGACCCGGGTCGGGAAGGGATTTTAAGTCTTTCGCGCCGCGAAGGGACTAAAATTACGCAGCACATCGCTGGCGCGAGTAGGTATAGCGGGAGGAATAGCGCTCGCCGTATATAAATACGGTCGCGATAGCGCCTATTTCGCAGGCCGCGATGTGCGAGCGTAATTTTTTTGCGGCTAACATCGTGTCTTATAAAAATGCACCATGGTGTTACTTTAAAAAGTAGTTTGGGAAGTATTAGAATGTATAGGAGATATTTGTCTATATATAAAGTTATTCCTATCTGGGATGATTTCCAGATGTGAACAAATGGAGAATCTTTGTAATAGAAAATCCCCTTTGCAAAGTAAAACACATGTCAGATTCCACTTAACACTTTAACTTAACAGCCACATAAACTACTGGTACATATCATGGCAACCTAGCATCACTCATTATTGGTACGTGTTGTAATTAGAAATGGCCGAACTTCCTAAAGTTCGGTTTGTACTTGAACTGCCAAACTGCAGTAAAAGTTCGAGATTTCGATAAAAGCCCCCATTAAAGTTAATGGGAGTCCAATAGTTCTAAAAGTTTGTATTTAATACAGATAAAATAGCAATGGTAACTTACTGTAAATGGCTGTGGCACCTGGGAAAAGGTCTGGGGAACACGTACATATCACCAAAACTTGTTTAAACACTAACTTTATTTAGGATTGGCAATTGTCGGGTTTCCACATGGTACATTCAAGGGTTATGGTCAATTTGAAGGTTAGCGAACGAGAGCTACATTTGAGGGTTCCGAAATCGGCCAATACATTCGAGGGTTACTGAAATCAACCGCTACATTCAAAAGTTACGGAAATCGGTTGATACATTTGAGGATTACCGAAATCAAAGGAGATATCGAATTTGAATGTTACTGTCGAGGGTTATCGATTCGAGAATTATAGAATTAAGTTCGAAGTTTGGATAGTTCAGATAGAGTTCGGATAGTTCGATTTTATCTGAACTCATAAAGTTTGGCCCAAAATCGGGTTTAGGATAGATCCAGGGGCATAATAGGTGGATTTACTGTATAAACATTGCAATTTTATTACTCTACAGTTTCCTCCTAAATATAAATATATATATATTTAGTTAAATAACAGAGATGTTTTAAAATCTTGTTATTAAATGTTGACATAACAATTTGTATGTATGTAGCTGGAACTGGAAATATGTGTAGTCGATAAGCTGTAGATCTGATGGGGAGAGCCCTCTAAGTTCCAGTAAATACCCCATATCCTTCGAGGGATGAATTAATGACAGTATAGGGCCTGTGCCATTTAAACCAGGAATATAAAATCTACAGCTATCCAGATTTGACTGACCAGCGATGTTGGGAGTTGTAGTTTAACTTAAATGTTTTAGGTTAATAACATTATTTAAAAAACACAATTAACTTAGGATATTAATTTAAAAGGTAAGTTCGCCCTTCCCCCAAACATGTCAAAACCCTGACATTACAATGGTAACTTGTGCAGCTGTCATTCCTGAAGGTAGATATTCAGTCTGGAGTTAATATATACTTAGCTGGTTGTTGCCGTAACCCTCTTAAAGGCCAACTATACTGTTAAAATGTAATTTTTGAAAGTTGAAAGTACCTGGGGCAGGGAGGTAGGATGGATTATTTCTACCTCCCAATATTGTTTTGCTGAGGAGCTACAGCACTTATATTTTTTATCTGCCAGGTTAGTGCCCTGGACCTTCCTGTATTAAAGATAGTGCTGAAGCACTCAGAAGCAGTTTTCTTCGTGCTGATGCTCCTTTCTCTGTCCCAGGTACTTTTCATTTAAATTGTTTCTCCTTTAAAGCACTAGGAGCTCATTATAAACTTGCACATTCGCACAGGATGTGGCCCGGTCACTTGCTCAGTCATTGCCCATGACAGCATCTGATGAAAGAAGGAGGACCAGGATCACCTGCCAGGTAAGTAGCTATTACAGGGTCAAGATTTTAGCGGGCAGGGAATGTAACTATAAAGTCTTGTGGGAGGGGTGAATATGCCCTTTAATATCATTACAAAAAGCAGTAACTTCTACAGGTTTTTATAACGAGAACTGAGCTCACCCTAATAATCCGGCCATCTACAACGGTCCTCCTTCCTTCTTACTCAGCCCCTGGGAAAATGAATTGCCCACCCTGGTCTATTGGATACACATGGCTCTTGTCTTGTGTATGAAATTGGACAAGGGGCTTCAATTTGAAAGTCCCTGTTTAAGAGAATTGGCTGCCATGTGTTTCTATGTGGACATGACAGATTACTGATAGAAAAACATAAACATGGCTTTAGGTGCCTTGCCTCGGGCAGTGTCTTAGAACATGTTCTTTCAATCTTCCCTTCTAACTTCCAATAACAAATGATATCATGTGCACATGTTGGCTATGTGGCGTTGATAGAACCCTAGTATGGAATGTCTCCAGAACTCTCCTCATTCCGGAACCTGAATTGTCCAATCAGCATCTCTTTAGGGAAATGAACAAGGCTTGCCGAACCCAGGCATGACTGGGTTAAAATGGGGTTAAACCATCCGTTCCTTTGTTTCACGTGGCTTTAATAAAAGGCAGATTAACGTGATAGACAATATAAACATCTCTGTGGTAGAAGTACAGAGCGTCTCCATTCAAACCTTGCCAGCCCAGATCTCTGGTTTATCCCTTACAGAGAGAGAGTAGATTGGAACAGACGCGTTACGGGTTAGTTTGATCTTTAGTTTCTAAATAAAGTGTCGCCGTGTCATAACTCACACTTGGATTCCCCATAAAACAAAATGTTCCCTTGGGATTGGAAAATCCCAAACATTTGGGATAACATTTGTTTGTGATGGGAATTGGGAAAGTCTGTAACCTACAACCAGAGACAAGTCACATATTGACCCCAAGTGAAGTCTTACATATTCTGTCATCTTTAAAAGATCTTTACATCGGTACCCAGCTTAATTCTGCGGTCCTAAATATTGGATGGGAATGTGAAATAGGGATGGTTCCAGTGTTACTCACTGTTATATACAAACGATCTCTATGCCGCTTAAACTATATGTAAAATATTAATAAATAACAATCTCAGTGTATAGGAAAAACCTACTTCACACAAAGGTAGGGCTGGGTGGGAATCCCCCAACCCTCGTCACATGAGGTATAGCTGGTGAAATTATAGCAGACAGGCATTAGTCGAAATGAGGTACACAACATGGTTTCATGTTGTGTTGTTAGTCATCATATTCTCATTGTTGTGTGTTGTTTGTCATCCACATAATGTAACAATGTATTACAGTAGGCGAGGTTGAATAAAACTTATATATCTAGATGAACCTTTTTACCATACCCAAAAGCCCTAGGGAAATGGGGGGATATGTTTGTTTCTGACTCGAAATGGCAGTTAGAAGAATCCCTGAATCAACCAGAACTATGTATATATTAATAACAGTAATGTTCCATATACTATCATTTTATTAATTTATCCAGTACGCTCTTCAGTCCAATCCAATAAACTTATACAGTAATTAACTAAAGACATTCCATAGGTTTACCGTTCTTACATTATTGTACCCTTTACGATCCAGAGGATGAAACTTTTTCTAACCTTAAAGGATGTCCATGTGTCCTCTGATATGACCCATTAGTGAACAATATACCTAGTATTGATTATCTGGTCCATTAATATATTTATATGAAGTCATCATATCCCCACACAAAAACATCCTGTCCAGTGTGAATAACCTAAACCATAATTCTGTCTAGTTACTCTATCCCCCTTATTAATTTAATGTCCCTTCTCTAATTTTTCTCCTTTTATAAACGCTGGGCTGTGCCCTCCCCACTTAAAGGGTATCTTTACTCATGAAATAGACTTGGGTATTTTTCAGTTTAATTGAAGAACGGGAGGTAAAGTAGCTATGTCCTACCTCTCGAACTTCAGGAGGAAAGTCAGAGAACTAGCTCCTTTACCTCCCGTTCTTCAACTAAACTGAAAAAATCTACATACACATCGTGTATACACAGGTTCATACACATCGTGCGTCACGGGTTGGTACTCATGATTGCACGTGTGTATGAAACTTGAGTCTATTGCACGAGTGGAGATGTACTTTAAATGCAGTACAGGAATTTTTTAAATAACATCTGCATCACTAAAACTAAGGACCAGTGAACCAAACCAACCAATTTATTTAGCACATGATCAGTTGTGTGCTAAATCTCTACCAATCGGATCAAATTTTCGGGCCCGATGATCAATAAAGAAATGTTTTGACAGCCATGTTTTATTACTTTACTTTATCCATTTTTTTGTATAATGTGAAGAATCTATAGCTTCCAGTTAAAATATTGATTGGAGTAAACATGTGTCTTTACCCGCACCCCATGTATTTTCCTTAACACTTACCTTTACCAAATTGTATCAACTTCAAATGTATCAATCATTCAGATTCACTTTTGTCTGGGGATCTGCCGCTGGATTGGAAAGAAGCCAATGTAATACCAATATTCAAAAAAGGTAGTCGTTCCCAACCTGGTAATTATAGACCTGTAAGCCTAACATCAGTGGTAGGGAAGGTGCTGGAAACTTTGTTACAGGATCTTATCCATGACTTTGTCTCCAGAGCTCATCTTATTAGTAGTAGTCAGCATGGATTTATGAGAAATAGATCATGCCAGACAAATTTAATTGGTTTTTATGAAGAAGGGAGTAAGAAGGTAGATTCAGGCACAGCAGTGGATGTGTTTTACTTGGATTTTGCTAAAGCTTTTGATACTGTGCCACATAGGCGACTAATGTATAAACTGAGGACTGTTGGCCTTGAAGAAAACATTTGTTCATGGATAGAGAACTGGTTATTGGATCGCAAACAGAGAGTGGTGGTTAATGGGGCTACATCTATGTGGGCTAAAGTTCTAAGCGGAGTGCCTCAGGGTTCTGCACTGGGGCCGCTTCTGTTTAATCTGTTTATAAATGACTTAGAAGGGGGCATTGAGAGCAAGGTCTCTGTGTTTGCTGATGACACTAAACTATGCAGAGCTTTGGAAACTTCAAATGATGTGCAAGTGCTGCAAGCAGACCTAGATAGATTATCAAAATGGACAGCAGAATGGCAGATGAGATTCCAATTTAATAATCCCTGTGCCACCTACACCATAAATAACTCTGTGTTAAAGGACAACTGTGGTCTCAAAACAAGTTAGGGTTAATGAAAGCCTGCAGTATTTTCTTTAAAATGAGCCGACAATCACATCTCCGGCTGGAGCCTGTGAGAAATTACATTGGGGTGAATATTCAAATTTCCTGCTTCCAGTAGGTTGAGTGACATCACCTGACCTCTGCCCCACCTGTCCACCCCGGGGAGAAGCATGCTCAGGTAAGACTTAATGCTGGGGAAATCAGGAAGTACCTGGGGAAAAATTGACAGTTGAGAAGGGGAGCCTATTAATGCAGACAGGCTGGTCACATGACTACAAGCTGGTCACGTGGCTAAAAAATAGGAAGTGTTCAAGCAGGAAGTAATATTACTGAACCTTTCCAGCAATAACTTCTTTATCTCTTATCTTCTTATCTCTTTATCTAGAGGTGTGATTTAGATTTTATTTTAAAGGCACGATGGAAGGCATTATATATAATCCTTACTAGTTTGGAAGAAATCAAGACCCCGGTTACTCTTTAAGTGAATCTCTAATGGAAAAAGATTTGGGGGTTCTGGTAGATAACAGACTTAGCTGCAGCAATCAATGCCAGACAGCAATGGCTAGAGCTAGCAAGATATTGTCTTGTATAAAGAGAGGAATAGATTCAAGAAAGAAAAATATTATTCTCCCTCTTTACAAGGCACTGGTAAGACCTCATTTGGAATATGCGGTGCAGTTTTGGAATCCCATATACAAAAGGGACATCTTGGAAATGGAGAGGCTTAATTAGACAAGTTAGGGCTGTTTACACTGGAGAAGTGACGTTTGCATGGGGATAAGATAACTTTATACAAATATATTAATGGGCCATACAATAAACAATAAATAGAGATGTAATGTGGGTTCGAATAGAACCCAGTTTCGAATCGAATCCGAGGGTTTCAAAGTCCCGACAAAACTTTCGGAACTCCCAGATTTCACGAAACCCGAATTTTTCGAGTTTTCAATTTTTATCGAAAATTTGTTAATTATTGAATTTACGGGCCATTCGCTAACCCTCAAATGTACCATTCGTTTTCGCTAACCCTTGAATGTACCATTCGCTAAGCTAGGAAGGATCGTTCATTCGTTCGATAATCCTCAAATGTACCATTCGCTAACCCTAGGAAGGGTTGTTCGTTCGTTTTCGCAAACCTTCAAATGTACCATTCACTAACCCTAGGAAGGATCGTTCGTTCTTTCGATAATCCTTGAATGTACCATTCGCTAACCCTAGGAAGGATCGTTCGTTCTTTCGATAATCCTCCAAAGTACCATTCGCTAACCCTAGGAAGGATCATTTGTTCGTTTTTGCAAGCCTTCGAATGTACGGTTCTCTAACAATAGTAATATAATAAACATATAATAACCTAGTAATATCATAACCATATAATACCCATATAATAACCTAGTAATATAATAACCATATAATAACCTAGTAATATAATAACCATATAATAACCTAGTTATTATATGGTTATTATTTTACTAGGTTATTATATGGTTAATATATTACCAGGTTATTATATGGTTATTATATTACTAGGTTATTATATGGTTATTATATGACTAGGTTATTATATGGTGATTATATGACTAGGTTATTATATGGTTATAATATGGTTATTATATGTTATTATATTACTAGGTTATCATATGGTTATTATATTAATAGGTTATTATATGGTTATTATATTGCTAGGTTATTATATGACTAGGTTATTATATGGCTATTATATGGTTATTATATGACTAGGTTATTATATGGTTATTATAACCATATATTCCTAATTCTGGTATTTGGACGTCTAAAAATTTTTTTTCGAAAATGTGAAATTGGACCCATTAAAGTCAATCAGAAAAACAGTTTGAAAAGTTCTGGTAAAATACAGTTAAAATATCAATGGTAACTTACTGTACATGGCTCTGGGACCTGGGAAATGGTCTGGGGAACAGTAAACTACTTCCTTCACGCATGCGCTACTTTCAAACTTGCAAACTTGGACAAAAAAAATTGAATCCCAAATTCAAAAATTCTTGATCGTTTCCACAAACTCAATTAACTTCCAAAAATCAAACCCCAAATTCAAAAATCCTTGATCATTCATTCAACAATCGGCAAAATAGTGAAAAATCTGAAATCCGATAAATCCAAAACATTTGAGTCGGTTTGGATCAGAAAAATGTGGTTTGGAACCGGGTTTTGGTTTTCGCTACTCTGCTGCTGTTGGGAGTTGGTTTTGAGTTTGGACACCGGCAGATAAAGTAGCTTCAACAGCTTCACAGCTTTGACTGACGCCTATCACCTGGAAGCTGCAGAGAAGACAGCTGCAGCAAAGGATTGTGGTCTGTAAGTAAATTTAGAAGCAGGGGCCCTATTTATAAAGGAGCGAAATCACTTTTTAAACTGATTGTTAATTTCTGATCATTATCGTAAATTTACAATAACGTACATTACCCATACAATACCGCGATCGTTGATTTACGGTCCCCATAGAATACCCTTGCGGTAGTTTACTACCACATGGTATTCCATGAACAAACTTTTGTTAATTAATTATAGTTCGGCGTAATTGTATAATCGTAGATTATCGATAACGCGCGGTATCGCTAAATTGCGATACCGCTCATTTTTATAAATAGGCTCCCAAGTTCTTTAAATAATTTAACATTTTTCTGCCTTTTTCCTAAGAAAAATAATATATTGTTAGGATATAAAATAATCTTAAAGGAAAGAAAAATCTGTTGTTATGGTGCAATTTTCCATATATTTAACTCTACAGTTGTAGATTCCCGGGATTTCCGTCGGAATGTAGAAAAGCGTCAGTGACTATTTCATTAGGTTCTTCTCTTGTTTGGTAAAAATCCCATTGACTGAAGGTTTCAGAGGAAAACAGTTTTTTGATGAAGTTTTAATTGATTTTTATTGGAAACAGATTAAACAAGTCAGAACCCGAGACACTGAAAGTGCCGGAGTAAAGATATGGGGGGGGGGGAGGGGGGGAATAAGGAATTTATTTAAATAATCTCCTATAATTCACCCAGGAGATCTACTGTAGATAATGTATTTTAACATTAAAGAAATGCATTTAGTTTAGGGTATCCACATCAACCCCCAGCACCTGTGGTGTCCTTCCAATGATCCAATGACAGAGGGGGAAAAAAAGAAAAACATGAAAGCATGTCCACCATTCACACAAAAACTGGTCATTTACCAACCCCCAACCCCATATCTTAAATACGGCACTTTATGTTAAGCTGGCTCCTTACTCCATGCTGTCAATCAAGGCAGTGACTGCTGACATCACATCCAATGATTGACTGCTGTTTCATCTGCTGCCTCCTCTGAACATGCTCAAGCTTATAAAAAGCTCATTGAGCACAGGGAGGAGACGGATACCTTTGTCAGAAAGTAACAGAACTAATCATTAAATATCTGGTTATAAATACATGTAATAAAGTGGATCTCGCTAATTTTCAAAAATAGCCTCCAACGTTTGAAAATTAGCGAAAATACGACCATTTTCGAGTTTCCGATCGTATTTTCGAAGATACGATCGGAAACTCGAAAATGGTCAAAAATAGCCCCGTATATTTGAAAATTTGCGAAAATGGCTTCCGAATTCCCGAAATCCGGAGGATCTGTCCCAATTCGGACTGATCTTTCGGACTTTGGAACCGAGGGGTTCAGAGACGGATCCCGGTTTGTGTCGAACCCCATCTCTATCCAAGACCAGGTACTTTGATATGCTAAATTGTCTGATAGAAGTGTTTAAAGGTTCTTTGGCAAAACTTTGAAAATCTTGCCATTTTTAAAGGGTATCTCCACTGAAAATATAAACTTTGGGCATTTAGTTTTATTGAAGGACGGGAGGTAAAGGAGCTGTGTCTTACCGTACCTCCCGATTAAAAAAAAAAACGATCAGGAACCAGGAGAGAAGGAACTTACCCGATCTTTCGCTCCTCCGCCATGTAGTCTGACAAGTCCCGACGGACTCTGTCTTCTGTGCGATTGCGCAAGTGAGATGCGCATAGAAGCGAGAGTCTGTCGGGACCTCTCAGAGGATCCGTCGGAGGAGTGGCCAATCGGATACGTTCCTTTACTTCTCTCCTGGAACCTGGTTTTTCATTTAAAATATTTAATGAAAACTAAAAATAAAAAAACTTCTCTGGAGATCACAGTTCCCCTTTAAAGGCAAAGTAGAATTGATAAGAATAGCTTTCTTAATAGGAGGAGATACTGTATTAAACCACCGCTGGCAAACTCCCAGTATCTGGTTAATAATGTTTATTTGTTGGTTTGTTTTAGTTGTTTTTATTTTGGGGAATGTTAAATAAAAGGGGCGAGGTGCAGATGCGCTTAGAGCTCATTTCTCTGCTTTGATGTTTCTTCAAACACATTGGGGGTATTTTATTATTCTCTAAATATTAACAACGTGTTTTAACACAATCTCCTCAACATAATGCAAATTCTCCCTTTTTATCTCCCTCCGTCTCTTTCACACGCTACAAGTATAATTTATGTTCTACCGCCAAACCTCAATAGGAACATTAAACAAATGTTAAACTTTTGTATCCTCTCCAGGGCTTTTCGTATCTCTAGTGTTGCCTTTAAACACATTGTGTAGAATGTACATGGGAAGGCGTAGCTAAAATACCAAGTTTATGACTGTGGAGGATTTAGCTTGACAGATAAAAATGTACATGAAATGAATTGACTAAATATATGGCTAAATTGCTATATTTTCTCAAGCTGAATTTTTAAAGGAAAACTATACTGTAAAAATGTACTTTTTAAAAATGAAAAGCACCAGGGCCAAGGAGACAGAATTGATTATTCCCACCTCCCAATATTGTTTTGTTGAGGAGCTAGAGCGCATACAGTTTTCATCTGCCAGGTTATGGCCCTGGGCCATTCTATATTAAAGATAGTGCTGAAGCATACAGGAAGACTGGCAGAAGTAGTTTTCTTCATCCTGCTGCTCCTCATAGAAATTATATAAGGAGGTAAAAAGCACCAATCCTACCTCCCTGCCTTACGTACTTTTTATTTTAACTGTTTTTAAAAAAACTTCATACTCGCTATAGTTTCCCTTTAAGCAGTAGAAGTGCGTGTAATGACATTTCAGACCTGCGGTGGCACTGTTGCCATTGCTGAAATTAAGAAGGATAAAACAAGTACCTGTGGGAATAACACCTTTATTTCAATTGAATGTGAAATAGGGAAATATAAGACTAGCGGACATTGGAAATTCGAAAATCGCAGATCATATTACAGTAAATAACACTCTGGATCCTTATATGTATTGGGAAACCCACTATAATGACACCTTCCAGGGACCCATTTCCGGACTAGAAATATGGCCACTCAGTGAATGGCCATATGCGCAGTACGACTTTTCGCCACCAGTCTTTGCTGCTTTACAAATTGCGCTATGGCTGAAGCCACACTTAATCAGACAGTAACGTGCGGAAAAGTGTGCATGCGTTTTACGTGCGTTGCTGCCCGGTTGTGTTGCGATCTGCAAAACCGGAGCTAATTCAATTTACAAAAAAATGGTGATCCCACATTGACATGCACTGCTGTGTGTTTCTCACGCAAGAAATGCATTAGCGTGGCATAACCCTATGTGAGTTGTGTTCTATATGAATGTTGTGTGCCTGGCAGTGTGTGTTCTATATGAATGTTGTGTGACTGGCAGTGTGTGTTCTATATGAATGTTGTGTGGCTGGCAGTGTGTGTTCTATATGAATGTGTGTCGGCAGTGTGTGTTCTATATGAATGTGTGTGTCGCGCAGTGTGTGTTCTATAGAATGTTGTGTGTCCGGGCAGAGCAGTGTGTGTTCTATATGAAGTGTGTGTGACTGGCAGTGTGTGTCTATATGAATGTGTGTGACTGGCAGTGTGTGTTCTATATGAATGTTGTGTGACTGGCAGTGTGGTTCTATATGAATGTTGTGTGTCCGGCAGTGTGTGTTCTATATGAATGTGTTGTGCCTGGCAGTGTGTGTTCTATATGAATGTTGTGTGACTGGCAGTGTGGTTCTATATGAATGTTGTGTGATGGCAGTGTGTGTTCTATATGAATGTTGTGTGTCCGGCAGTGTGTGTTCTATATGATGTGTGTGATGGCAGTGTGTGTTCTATATAAATGTGTGACTGGCAGTGTGTGTTCTTATGAATGTTGTGTGACTGGCAGTGGTGTTTATATGATGTTGTGTGACTGGCAGTGTGTGTTTATATGAATGTTGTGTGACTGCGGTGGTGCTTATGGTTGTGGAAGGCGCAGTGTGGGTCTATATGAATGTTGTGTGACTGGCAGTGTGTGTTTCATATGAAGTTGTTGTTATGGCGTGTGTGTCTATATGAATTTGTGTGACTGGCAGTGTGTGTTCTAATGAATGTGTTTGTGACTGGCAGTGTGTGTTCTATATGAATGTTGTGTGACTGGCAGTGTGTTCTATATGAATGTTGTGTGACTGGGCAGTGTGTGTTCTATATGAATGTTGTGTGACTGGCAGTGTGTGTTCTATATGAATGTTTGTGTGACTGGCAGTGTGTGTTCTATATGAATGTGTGTGACTGGCAGTGTGTGTTCTATATGAATGTTGTGTGACTGGCAGTGTGTTGTTCTATATGAATGTTGTGTGACTGGCTGTGTGTGTTCTATATGAATGTTGTGTGACTGGCAGTGTGTTCTATGATGTTGTGTGTGACTGCAGTGTGTTCTATATGAATGTGTGTGACTGGCAGTGTGTGTTTCTATATGATTGTGTGTGACTGGCTGTGTGTGTTCTATATGAATGTTGTGTGACTGGCAGTGTGTTCTATATGAATGTTGTGTGACTGGCAGTGTGGTGTTCTATATGAATGTTGTGTGCCTGGCAGTGTGTTTTATAAGTGTCGGTGAGTTGTTAATATAACAGTATTTAGTGATAATGAATAAGAATCTACAGTAGGTCAGTTTGTAGCTCGTTTCCTGGAACCCTAAATAGGGGGTTAGATCTTTGCAGCTCATGTGATTACAATAGTGGAAGAATGTAGGTAGAAATTTCATGGTGGCTGATGTAAATGTCTCCATATCAGTGACAGAAAATTGTCTGAACAGATCATGTCCAGGTCAAGGTCCCTATTACAATATAATGCGATTCTCATAAAGCACAACACAACCCTCCGTATGTAATTGTTATTCTTCTTTGTACCTAAATCATCAAAAAGGTAGTTATATGATCTAAAATGCAAAACATACCCCCACTGTATTATAATATACAGAGTATACAGTATGTATGTATATGTTTATTTATATAGCGCCACTTGGGTACACAGCACTGTACATTATAATATACAGATTATACAGTATGTATGTATATGTTTATTTATATAGCGCCACTTGGGTACACAGCGCTGTATTATAACAATACAGATTATACAGTATGTATGTATAATGTTTATATATATAGCGCCACTTGGGTACACAGCGCTGTACATTATAAAAATACAGATTATACAGTATGTATGTATATGTTATTTATATAGCGCCACTTGGGTCACAGCACTGTACTTATAATATACAGATTATACAGTATGTATGTATATGTTTATTTTATATAGCACCACTGGGTACACAGCACTGTACATTATATAATAAGAGTATACAGTATGTATGTATATGTTTATTTATATAGCCACTTGGGTACACAGCGCTGTACATTATAACATACAGATTTACAGTATGTATGTATATGTTTATTTATATAGCACCACTTGGGTACGCAGCCTGTACATTATAACAATACAGATTATACAGTATGTATGTATATGTTTATTTATATAGCGCCACTTGGGGACACACGCGCTGTACATTATAACAATACAGATTATACAGTATGTATGTAATGTTTATTTATATAGCGCCACTTGGGTACGCAGCGCTGTACATTATAACAATACAGATTATACAGTATGTATGTATATGTTTATTATATAGCCACTTGGGACCAGCGCTGTACATTATAACAATACAGATTATACAGTATGTATGTATATGTTTATTTATATAGCGCCACTGGGGACACAGCGCTGTACATTATAACATACAGATTATACAGTATGTATGTATATGTTTATTATATAGCGCCACTGGGTACACAGCGCTGTACATTATAACAATACAGATTATACAGTATGTATGTATATGTTTATTATATAGCCCACTGGGTACGCAGCGCTGTACATTAAACAATACAGATTAACAGTATGTATGTATATGTTATTTATATAGGCCACTTGGGTACACAGCGCTGTACATTATAACAATACAGATTATACAGTATGTATGTATATGTTTATTTATATAGCGCCACTTGGGTACACCGTGCTGTACATTATAACAATACAGATTATACAGTATGTATGTATATGTTTATTTATATAGCGCCACTTGGGGACACAGCGCTGTACATTATAACAATACAGATTATACAGTATGTATGTATATGTTTATTTATATAGCGCCACTTGGTACGCAGCGCTGTACATTATAACAATACAGATTATACAGTATGTATGTATATGTTTATTTATATAGCGCCACTTGGGGACACAGCGCTGTACATTATAACAATACAGAGTATACAGTATGTATGTATATGTTTATTTATATAGCGCCACTTGGGTACACAGCGCTGTACATTATAACAATACAGATTATACAGTGTGTATGTATATGTTTTTATAGTGCCACTTGGGGACACAGCGCTGTACATTATAACAATACAGATTATACAGTATGTATGTATATGTTTATTTATATAGCGCCACTTGGGTACACAACGCTGTACATTATAACAATACAGATTATACAGTATGTATGTATATGTTTATTTATATAGCGCCACTTGGGTACACAGCGCTGTACATTATAAATACGAGTATACAGTATGTATGTATATGTTTATTATATAGCGGCACTTGGGTACACACGCTGTGTACATATAACAATACAGATTATACAGTATGTATGTATATGTTTTTTATATGCGCCACTTGGGGACACAGCGCTGTACATTATAACAATACGATTATACAGTATGTAGTATATGTTTATTTAATAGTCCACTTGGGTACACAGCGCTGTACATTATAACAATACGAGTATACAGTATGTATGTATATTGTTATTTATATAGCGCCACTTGGGGACACAGCGCTGTACATTATAACAATAAGATATTACAGTATGTATGTATATGTTTATTATAAAGCGCCACTTGGGGACACAGCGCTGTACATTATAACATACAGATTATACAGTATGTTGTATATGTTTATTTATATAGCGCCACTTGGGGACACAGCACTGTACATTATAACAATACAGATATACAGTATGTATGTATATGTTTATTTATATAGGCCACTTGGGGACACAGTCTGTACATTATAACATAACAGATTATACAGTATGTATGTATATGTTTATTTATATACGCGCCACTTGGTACACAGCGCTGTACATTATAACAATACAGATTATACAGTATGTATGTATATGTTTATTTATATAGCGCCACTTGGGGTACACAGCCTGTACATTATAACAATACAGATATACAGTATGTATGTATATGTTTATTTATATAGCGGCCACTTGGGTACACAGCGCTGTACTTATAACAATACAGATTATACAGTATGTATGTATATGTTTTATTTATATAGCCCCACTTGGGGACACAGCGCTGTACATTATAACAATACAGATTATACAGTATGTATGTATATGTTTTTTATATAGCGCCACTTGGGTACACAGCGCTGTACATTATAACAATACGATTATACAGTATGTATGTTATGTTTATTTTATAGCGCACTGGGTACACCGCGAGTGTACATTAAACAATACAGATTATACAGTATGTATGTATATGTTTATTTATATAGCGCCACTTGGTACACAGCGCTGTACATTATAACAATAACAGATTATACAGTATGTATGTATAGTTTATTATATTAGCGCCACTTGGGTACACAGCCTGTACATTATAAACAATACAGATTATACAGTATGTATGTATATGTTTATTATATAGCGCCACTTGGGGACAGCGCTGTAAATTATAACAATACAGATTATACAGGATTGTATGTATAGTTATTTTATATAGTGCCACTTGGGGACGCAGCACTGTACATTATAACTATACAGATTATACAGTATGTATGTATATGTTTTATTTATAGTGCCACTTGGGACACACGCGTGTAATTATAACAATACAGATTATACAGTATGTAGTATATGTTTATTTATATAGCGCCACTTGGGTACCAGCACTGTACATTATAACAATACAGATTATACAGTATGTATGTATATGTTTATATAGCGCCACTTGGGGACACAGCGTGTACATATAACAATACAGATTATACAGTATGTATGTATATGTTTATTTATATAGCGCCACTTGGGTACACAGGCTGTACATTATAACAATACAGATTTACAGTATGTATGTATATGTTTATTTTATATAGCGCCACTTGGGTACGCAGCGCTGACATTATAACAATACAGATTATACAGTATGTATGTATATGTTTATTATTATAGTGCCCATTGGGTACACGCGCTGTACATTATAACAATACAGATTATACAGTATGTATGTATATGTTTATTTATATAGCGCACTTGGGTACAGCGTGTACATTATAACAATACAGATTATACAGTATGTATGTATATGTTTATTTATATAGCGCCACTTGGGTACACAGCGCGTACAATTAAACAATACAGATTATACAGTATGTATGTATATGTTATTATTATAGCACCACTGGGTACACAGCGCTGTACATTATAACAATACAGATTATACAGTGTGTATGATATGTTTATTTATATAGCGCCACTTGTGTACACAGCTCTGTACATTATAACAATACAGAGTATACAGTATGTATGTATATGTTTATTTATATAGCGCCAACTTGGGACACAGCGCTGTACATTATAACAATACAGATTATATAGTATGTAGTATATGTTTATTTTTATAGCGCCACTTGGGGACAAGCGCTGTACATTATAACAATACAGATTATCAGTAGTATGTATATGTTATTTTATAGCGCCACTTGGGTACACAGCGCTGTACATTATAATACAGATTATCAGTATGTATGTATATGTTTATTTATATAGCACCACTTGGGTACACAGCGCTGTACATTATAACAATACAGATATACAGTATGTATGTATATGTTTATTTATATAGCGCACTTGGGTACACAGCGCTGTACATTATAACAATACAGATTATACAGTATGTATATGTATGTTTATTTAATAGCCCACTTGGGACACAGTGCGTACATTATAAACAATACAGATTATACAGTATGTATGTATTGTTTATTTATATAGCACTTGGGGACACAGCGCTGTACATTATAACAATACAGATTATACAGTATGTATGTTATGTTTATTTATATAGCGCCACTTGGGTACACAGCGCTGTACATTATAACAATACAGATTATACCGTATGTATGTATATGTTTATTTATATAGCGCCACTTGGGGACACAGCGCTGTACATTATAACAATACAGATTATACAGTATGTATGTATATGTTTATTTATATTGCGCCACTTGGGGACACAGCGCTGTACATTATAACAATACAGATTATACAGTATGTATGTATATTTTATTTATATAGCGCCACTTGGGTACACAGCGCTGTACATTATAACAATACAGATTATACAGTATGTTGTATATGTTTATTTATATAGCGCCACTTGGGTACACAGCGCTGTACATTATAACAATACAGATTATACAGTATGTATGTATATGTTTATTTATTATAGCCCACTTGGTACACAGCGCTGTACATTATAACATACAGATTATACAGTATGTATGTATATGTTATTTATATAGCGCCACTTGGGTACACAGCGCTGTACATTATAACAATACAGATTATACAGTATGTATGTATATGTTTATTTATATGCCCACTTGGGTACACAGCGCTGTACATTATAACAATACATTATACAGTATGTATGTATATGTTTATTTATATGCCCACTTGGGTACAGCGCTGTACATTAATAACATACAGATTATACAGTATGTATGTATATGTTTATTAATAGCGCCACTTGGGACGCAGCGCTGTACATTATAACAATACAGATTATACAGTATGTATGTATATGTTTATTTATATAGCCCACTTGGGTACCAGCGCTGTACATTATAAAAATACAGATTATACAGTATGTATGTATATGTTTATTATATAGCGCCACTTGGGTACACAGCGCTGTACATTATAACAATACAGATTATACAGTATGTATGTAATGTTTATTTATATAGCACCAATTGGGTACACCGCGCTGTACATTATAACAATACAGATTATACAGTGTATGTATATGTTTATTTTTATTAGCGCCACTTGGTACACAGCTCTGTACATTATAACAATACAGATATACAGTATGTATGTATATTATTTATATAGCCGCCAATTGGGGACACAGCGCTGTACATTATAACAATACAGATTATAAGTTTGTATGTATATGTTTATTTATATGAGCCACTTGGGGGACACAGCGCCGTACATATAACAATACAGATTATACAGTATGTATGTATATGTTATTTATTAGCGCCACTTGGGTACACAGCGCTGTACATTATAACATACAGATTATACAGTATGTATGTATAGTTTTATTTATATAGCCCACTTGGGTACACAGCGCTGTACATTATACAATACAGATTATACAGTATGTATGTATATGTTTATTTAATAGCGCACTTGGGTACAAGCGCTGTACATTATAACAATACAGATTTTACAGTGATGTATGTATAGTTTATTTAATAGCCCACTTGGGTACACAGCGCTGTACATTTAAACAATACAGATTATACAGTATGGTATGTATATGTTATTATATAGTGCCACTTGGGGACACAGCGTTTACATTATAACAATACAGATTATACAGTATGTATGTATATTTTATTATATAGCGCCAATTGGGTACACGCGCTGTACATTATAACAATACCAGATTATACAGTATGTATGTATAGTTTATTATATAGCGCCCATTGGGGACACAGCGCTGTCATTATAACAATACAGATTATACAGTATGTATGTTATGTTTATTTATATTGCGCCACTTGGGGACACAGCGTGTACATTATAACAATACAGATTATACAGTTAGTATGTATGTTTATTTATATAGCGCCACTTGGGTACACAGCGCTGTACATATAACAATACAGATATACAGTATGTATGTATATGTTTATTTATATAGCGCCACTTGGGTACACAGCGCGTGACATTATAACAATACAAGTTATACAGTATGATGTATAGTTTATTTATTATAGCCCACTTGGGTACAGCGCTGTACATTATAACAATACAGATTATACAGTATGTATGTATATGTTATTTATTATAGCGCCACTTGGGATACAGCGCTGTACATTATAACAATACAGTTAACAGTATGTATGTATATGTTTATTTATATAGCACCCACTGGGTACACAGCGCTGTACATTATAACAATACAGATTATACAGTATGTATGTATATGTTTATTTATATAGCACCACTGGGTACACAGCGCGTACATTATAACAATACAGATTATACAGTATGATGTATATGTTTTATTATATAGCGCCACTTGGGGACATACAGCGTGTACTATAAATACAGATTATACAGTATGTATGTATATGTTATTTATATAGCGCCACTTGGGTACACAGCGCTGTACATTTAACAATACAGATTATACAGTATGTATGTATATGTTTATTTATATAGCGCCACTTGGGGACACAGCGCTGTACATAAACAATACAGATTATACAGTATGTATGTTAATGTTTATTTTATAGCGCCACTGGGACCAGCGCTGTACATTATAACAATACAGATTATACAGTATGTTGTATATGTTTATTTATATAGCGCCACTTGGGGACACAGCGCTGTACATTATAACAATACAGATTATACAGTATGTATGTATATGTTTATTATATAGCGCCACTTGGGGACACAGCGCTGTAAATATAACAATACAGATTATACAGTATGTATGTATATGTTTATTATATGCGCCATTGGGTACCCAGCGCTGTACATTATAACAATACAGATTATACAGTATGTATGTATATTTTATTATATAGCGCCACTTGGGGACACAGCGTGTACATTATAACAATACAGATTATACAGTATGTATGTATATGTTTATTTATTATAGCGCCACTTGGGTACACAGCGCTGTACATTATAACAATACAGATTATACAGTATGTAGTATATGTTTTATTTATATAGCGCCACTTGGGTACGCAGCGCGTACTTATAACAATACAGATAAACAGTATGTATGTATATGTTATTTATATAGCGCCACTTGGGACCAGCGCTGTACATTAAACAATACAGATTATACAAGTATGTATGTATATGTTATTATATAGCGCCACTTGGGGACACAGCGCTGTACATTATAAAAATACAGATTATACAGTATGTATGTATATGTTTATTTATATAGCGCCACTTGGGTACACAGCGCTGACATTATAACAATACAGATTATACAGTATGTATGTATAGTTTTATTTATATAGCGCCACTTGGGGACACAGCGCGTTACATTATAACAATACAGATTATACAGTATGTATGTATATGTTTATTTATATAGCGCCACTTGGGTACACAGCGTGTACTATAAACAAACAGATATAACAGATGTATGTATAGTTTATTTAATAGCGCACTTGGGTACACAGGGCTGTACATTATAACAATACAGATTATACAGTATGTATGTATATGTTTATTTATATAGCCCACTTGGGTACACAGGGCTGTACATTATAACAATACAGATTATACAGTATGTATGATATGTTTATTTATATAGCGCACTTGGGTAACAGCGCTGTACATTATAACAATACAGATTATACAGTATGTATGTATATGTTTATTTATATAGCGCCACTTGGGTACACAGCGCTGTACATTATAACATACAGATTATACAGTATGTATGAATGTTTTTTATATAAGCCACTTGGGGACACAGCCTGTACATTATAACAATACAGATTATACAGTATATAGTATATGTTTATTTATATAGCGCCACTTGGGGACACAGCGCTGTAACTTATAACATACAGATTAACAGTATGTATGTATGTTTATTTATATAGCGCCACTTGGGTACACAGCGCTGTACATTATAACAATACAGAGTACAGTATGGATGTATATTTAATATATAGCGCACTTGGGGACACAGCGCTGTACATTATAAATACAGATTATACAGTATGTATGTATATGTTTATTATATAGCGCCACTTGGGTCACAGCGCTGTACATTATAACAATACAGATTATACAGTATGTATGTATATGTTTATTTATATAGCTCCACTTGGGTACCAGCGCTGTACATTATAACAATACAGATTATACAGTATGTAGTATATGTTATTTAATAGCGCCACTTGGGGACACAGCGCTGTACATTATAACAATACAGATTATACAGTATGTATGTATATGTTTATTATATAGGCCACTTGGGTAAACAGCGCTGTACATTATAACAATACAGATTATACAGTATGTATGTATAGTTTTTTATATAGCGCCACTTGGGTACACAGCGCTGACATTATAACATACAGATTATACAGTATGTATGTATATGTTTATTTATATAGCGCCACTTGGGTACACAGCGCTGTACATTATAAAATACAGATATACAGTATGTATGTATATGTTTATTATAGCGCCTGGGTACGCAGCGCTGTACATTATAACAATACAGATTATACAGTATGTATGTATATGTTTATTTATAAGCGCCACTTGGGTACACAGCGCTGTACATTTTAACAATACAGATTATACAGTATGTATGTATATGTTTATTTATATAGGCCACTTGGGTACACAGCGCTGTACATTATAACAATACAGATATACAGTATGTATGTATATGGTTATTTATATAGCGCCACTGGGGTACACAGCGCTGTACATTATAACAATACAGATTATACAGTATGTAGTATATGTTATTATATAGCGCCACTTGGGTACACAGCGCTGTACATTATAACAATACAGATATACAGTAGTATGTATATGTTTATTTATATAGCGCCACTTGGTACGCAGCACTGTACATTATAAATACAGATTATACAGTATGTATGTATATGTTTATTATATAGCGCCACTTGGGTACACAGCGCTGTACATTATAACAATACAGATTATACAGTATGTATGTATATGTTTATTTATATAGCGCCACTTGGGGACACAGCGCTGTACATTATAAAATACAGATTATACAGTATGTATGTATATGTTATTTATATAGCGCCACTTGGGTACACAGCGCTGTACATTATAACAATACAGATTATACAGTATGGATGTATATGTTTATTATATAGCGCCACTTGGTACACAGCGCTGTACATTATAACAATACAGATTATACAGTATGTATGTATATGTTATTTATATAGCGCCACTTGGGTACACAGCGTTGTACATTATAACAATACAGATTATACAGTATGTATGTATATGTTTATTTATATAGTGCCACTTGGGTACACAGCACTGTACATTATAACAATACGAGTATACAGTATGTATGTATATTTATTTATAAGCGCCACTGGGGCACAGGGCTGACATTATAAAATACAGTTATACAGTATGTATGTATATGTTTATTTATATAGCGCCACTTGGGTACACAGCGCTGTACATTATAACAATACAGATTATACAGTATGTATGTATATGGTTATTTATATAGCGCCACTTGGGTACACAGCGCTGTACATTATAACAATACAGATTATACAGTATGTATGTATATGTTATTTATATAGCGCCACTTGGTACCAGCGCTGTACATTATAAATACAGATTATACAGTATGTATGTATATGTTTATTTATATAGCGCCACTTGGGTACACAGCGCTGTACATTATAACAATACAGATTATACAGTATGTATGTATATGTTATTTATATAGCGCCACTTGGGGACACCGCGTGTACATTATAACAATACAGATTTACAGTATGTATGTATATGTTTATTATATAGCGCCACTTGGGTACACAGCGCTGTACATTATAACAATACAGATTATACAGTATGTATGTATATGTTTATTATATGCGCCACTTGGGTACACAGCGCTGTACATTATAACAATACAGATTATACAGTATGTATGTATATGTTTATTTATATAGCGCCATTGGGTACACAGCGCTGTACATTATAACAATACAGATTATACAGTATGTATGTATATGGTTATTTATATAGCGCCACTTGGGGACAGCGCTGTACATTATAACATACAGATTTTACAGTATGTATGTATGTTTATTTATATAGCGCCACTTGGGTACACAGCGCTGTACATATAACAATACAGATTATACAGTATGTATGTATATGTTTATTATTATAGCGCCACTTGGGTACACAGCGCTGACATTATAACAATACAGATTATACAGTATGTATGTATATTTTATTTATATAGCCCACTTGGGTACACAGCGCTGTACATTATAACAATACAGATATACAGTATGTATGTATGTTTATTTATATAGCGCCACTTGGTACACAGCGCTGTACATTTAACAATACAGATTATACAGTATGTATGTATATGTTTATTTATATAGCGCCACTTGGGACACAGCGCTGTACATTATAACAATACAGATTATACAGTATGTATGTATATTTTATTTATATAGCGCCACTTGGGTACACAGCGCTGTACATTATAACAATACAGATTATACAGTGTATGTATATGTTTATATAGCGCCACTTGGGGACCAGCGCTGTACATTATAACAATACAGATTATACAGTATGTATGATATGTTTATTATATAGCGCCACTGGGGACACAGCGCTGTACATTATAACAATACAGATTATACAGTATGTATGTATATGTTTATTTATATAGCGCCACTTGGGTACACAGCGCTGTACTTATAACAATACAGATTATACGTAGTATGTATATGTTATTATATAGCGCCACTTGGGTACACAGCGCTGTACATTATAACAATACAGATTAACAGTATGTATGTATATGTTTATTTATATAGCGCCACTTGGGTACACAGCGCGTACATTATAACAATACAGATTATACAGTATGTATGTATATGTTTATTTATATCGCCACTTGGGTACACAGCGCTGTACATTATAACAATACAGATTATACAGTATGTATGATTGTTTATTTATATCGCCACTGGGGTACACAGCGCTGTACATTATAACAATACAGATATACAGTTAGTATGTATATGTTTATTTATATAGCGCCACTTGGGTACACAGCGCTGTACATTATAACATACAGATTATACAGTATGTATGTATATGTTTATATAGCGCCACTTGGGTACACAGCGCTGTACATTATAACAATACAGATTATACAGTATGTATGTATATGTTTATTTATATAGCGCCACTTGGTACACAGCGCTGTACATTATAACAATACAGATTATACAGTATGTATGTATATGTTTATTATATAGCGCCACTTGGGTACACAGCACTGTACATTATAACAATACAGATTATACAGTATGTAAGTATATGTTTATTTATATAGCGCCACTTGGGTACACAGCGCTGTACATTATAACAATACAGATTATACAGTATGTATGTATATGTTTATTTATATAGCGCCACTTGGGTACACAGCGCTGT
The DNA here is from genome assembly GCA_019447015.1 of Hymenochirus boettgeri. NCBI lineage: Eukaryota > Metazoa > Chordata > Amphibia > Anura > Pipidae > Hymenochirus > Hymenochirus boettgeri. The sequence continues at coordinate 277,468,321 of CM033474.1, forward strand.
ACATTATAACAATACAGATTATACAGTATGTATGTATATGTTTATTTATATAGCGCCACTTGGGTACACAGCGCTGTACATTATAACAATACAGATTATACAGTATGTATGTATATGTTTTTTATATAGCGCCACTTGGGGACGCAGCGCTGTATTATAAACAATACAGATTATACAGTATGTATGTATAGTTATTATTATAGCGCCACTTGGGTACACAGCGCTGTACATTATAACAATACAGATTATACAGTATGTATGTATAGTTTATTTATATAGCGCCACTTGGGTACACAGCGTGCGACATTATAACAATACAGATTATACAGTATGTATGTATATGTTTATATAGCGCCACTTGGATACACAGCGCTGTACATTATAACAATACAGATTATACAGTATGTATGTATATGTTTATTTATATAGCGCCACTTGGGTAACAGCGCTGTACATTATAACAATACAGATTATACAGTATGTATGTATATGTTTATTTATATAGCGCCACTTGGGTACGCAGCCGGTACATTATAACAATACAGATTATACAGTATGTAGTTATGTTTATTTATAACGCCACTTGGGTACGCAGCGCTGTACATTATAAAAATACAGATTATACAGTAGTGATGTATATGTTTATTTTAAACGCCACTTGGGTACAAAGCGCTGTACATTATAACAATACAGATTATACAGTATGTATGTATATGTTTATTTATAAAGCGCCATGGGTACACAGCGCTGTACATTATAAACAATACAGATTAACAGTATTATGTATATGTTTATTTATATAGCGCCACTTGGGTACACAGCTGTACATTATAACATACAGATATACAGTATGTATGTATATGTTTATTTATAAGCGCCACTTGGGTACACAGCGCTGTACATTATAACAATACAGATTATACGTATGTATGTATATGTTTATTTATTAAGCGCCACTTGGGTACGCAGGCTGTACATTATAACAATACAGATTATAACGTATATATGTATATGTTATTTATATAGCGCCACTTGGGACGCAGCGCTGTACATTATAACAATACAGATTATACAGTATGTATGTATATGTTTTTTAGCGGCCCCTTGGGTCCGCTGTACTTATCATACAGATATAATGTTGTTGTATTGTTTATTTTTAGCGCCACTTGGGTCCACGCTGTCATTATAACAATACAGATTATCAGTATGTATGTTATGTTTTTTATAGCGCCACTTGGGTACACCCGCGTATCATTTCACCATCAGTTATACGTATGTATGGATTGTTTTTATATAGCGCCACTTGGGGCACAGCGCTGTACATTATAACAATACAGATTATACAGTATTGTATTGTTTTTTTTTATCGCCACTTGGGTACACAGCGCTGTACATTATAAAATACAGATTATACAGTATGTATGTATATGTTTATTTATAAAGCGCCACTTGGTACCAGCGCTGTACATTTATAACAAACAGATATACAGTATGTATGTATATGTTTATTTATATAGCGCCACTGGGGACGCAGCGCTGTACATTATAACAATACAGATTATACAGTATGTATGTATATGTTTATTTATATAGCGCCACTTGGGTACACAGCGCTGTACAATTATAACAATACAGATTATACAGTATGTATGTATATGTTTATTTATATAGCGCCACTTGGGTACACAGCGCTGTACATTATAACAATACAGAGTTATACAGTATGTATGTATATGTTTATTTATAGCGCACTTGGGTACACCGCGCTGTACATTATAACAATACAGATTATACAGTATGTATGTATATGTTTATTTATATAGCGCCACTTGGGTACACAGCGCTGTGTACATTATAACAATACAGATTATACAGTATGTATGTATATGTTATTATATAGCGCCACTTGGGTACACAGCGCTGTATCATTATAACAATACAGTTATACAGTATGTATGTATATGTGTTATTTATTATAGCGCCACTTGAGGACACAGGCTTGTACATTATAACAATACAGATTATACAGTATGATTGTTTATATATATGAGCGCCATTGGGTACCAGCGCTGTACATTATAACAATACAGATTATACAGTATGTATGTATATGTTTATTTATAAAGCGCCACTTGGGTACGCAGCGCTGTACATTATAAAATACAGAGTATACAATCAAGGGGATAAGTGCTATTATACAGAAAGATAAAAATTAAATTAAATACAATTTCATACATCGGTTAAGAAAGCAAATATATAAATTATGTATAAATTGATATAAGTGTAAAGGGGATATTACTGATAGTATTATAGGTAATTTGTTTCTAACTGCAGCCTAGCGAGGCCTTGATGGAAATAAGTAGAAGGAATAGGGATAAGATCACGAAATTATCTTTGGCCCTAGGGGTTTCCGGAGACGATAGACTGTGGTATGTAGATCACGGTGGGTTTGACATCTCACACAAAACTAATCAAGCAGGAATTTAAAGAGACATGAATTTAAATTGACATAAAATCATCGAGATTCTGGGATCACTTTAACTCCTTCATGACCAAGCAAGGGATTGATCCAAATCCATTAGCAGTGAGAGCTGCAAAGATTTACTCACTGGAAACTAATTCCCCCCTGCACTGCAGATGTTAGTGTGGCTTTAATGAGGCTTGGATAGAGCAGAGTAATTGAGCACCAGGCTGGAGGTGGAGAGACTAAAGCAGGAGGCAGGGAAAGTGTCTGAAAAGGAAAATCCAGGGCTTGTCCTGAAACCTGACGTCACTTACTGTCTTTAAAGAAAAGTGTAAAGGAGTGAGACAAAGGGCTCTGTCTGCATTTATGTATCTGTCAGGGGCTTCTCTACTTCATGACTGCCCAAATTTCATTTGCACCCAGGGGATCTCTGTCTGGCTTCAATCAATGCATTTAACACTGGCTTCCAGGGATGAGGTGGCTCCCAATTTGGATCTTAGCAGCAAGCAGCATTTGCCAGGTGAGTTATATGGAAAGAGAGAGACATTGATATTTGCTGTGGTCCCATTTCGCACTATGCTGGGAGCTGCTTATTGAAATGCTAAGGCACTCCAGCAGGTGAAGGGTTAATCACAATAAAGTGCGATTGCAGCAAGGAAAGTCTGGAAAAATGGAAATTTAGGAACTGTCACCTCTGACAGCTGATTGGCTGAGACCATTTAACGGGGGTGACAGATTAGAGATCTCACCTGTGTAACAGATGCATGTTGGACTATTTACATTAGGTGCTCAGTGTGTAGCCATCCAGCTGTTTGAATGAGTTTGTTCAGGGAATGGTGGGAATTGCAGTTTAGCCACATCTGGAGAGACTGAAGACACACACGTGGCACAGACAGAAAGATAACACTAGGGAGGAGGGACTACTTAATGATATTCCAGCCCTGGGAAGATCCATTCTAAATAGAATAGATCCGTAATCTCTATTATACACCGAATTATATGTAAATCCATCCACAGCCTTTACCTTCCATGGACTGCAATATAACACAGTATACATTAAAGGGAAAGTCCTCCCCTAGAATTTGAGATGGAATCGGAGTCCGAATGGGAAATCCCAGATATAAAGGTCTGTTTGGATCCAATTCAGGGTTCGTGTAACTTTCCGTATTTTCGATAACCCTCGAACGTCTGGTTTTAAGGGTAACCGGAAACACCAGGCTACTTCCGAGGGTTACTGAATACTCAAAGCAACTTTCGAGGGTTTACCAAATGCAGCCTTCAATATAGATGGGAAGCTGGACAATAGCTCGTGAGAAATGCGATTTTCTTTATGTTCTGGGGATTCGTACGTTAAGTTACCCTAACTTTACTGGGAACTTCCACATTTTTCCCCCATTAACTATGATGGGTTTTTGGATTTCCAATTTTTTTGGGAATTCTGAAAATTCTAACACGGAATGAAACTCGCTGGTTTGAAATATACCTAGAAGAAATATTTCCCCCCAAAACCAGGACCCCCCAATAATCCCCCAGCTCCCTGAAAGGGATAGAGAGTGAATATCTCCTTGCAGGAACACTGGAAGGTTACGTATTGTGAAAAAAGGATTTGGGGGGTGACATTTGTATTTGGGGGTAATATTGCACACTGGGAGCCCATTGTAAATAAATGCATTTCTGTGTATTTTTAGTGTACTTTCCCTTTCATATCCATATTACCGGAACACATGCAATAAGCACCAAACAAATGGTTTACAGGTGCGTTCCATTAACAAAGTCGGTTATGTCAGCGGTTTGCAAAGCGCACTGGCTGTAACAGCGCCTCTAGTGGTGATAACTCACTGTCTATGGAGATTCTGGTAATGAAGAATTATAATGAGGGGTAGTGAAGTTTAGTTTCTTTGTCCTTATTTATATGTATATTGGCATTGTGGCAGTGCCACGGGTATGATTGCTACAGATGGTAGCCCAGGGGTATGATTGCTACAGATGGTAGCTATCAGCAGGTGCAGTTACTGTTGCCAAAGCTTTGGGCTGTTGTTTGGTGGTTTTGGTCTCGGTAGACACAGTGATTGTTTCAGGCTGGATTGTAAACGACCACAATTGACGGTATTAGAGTTTTGGTTAACAGCAGGGAATGATGATGGTTTGTGTTGCTATGTATATGGATGAACAGTAAATTAGGTTTCTCGTCTTGACATGTTGTGAGACGTCTATTGCGAGAAATGTGATTGGATCAGGAAATTCTGTAGGTCCAATCACATTGCCTCACATGATATTGGAGGATACTATAACCTCCAATAATATAAAACATTGGAACATATTGTAAGTGACAGGTAGGTACAATAGGTTATAGATTGAATTTTGTGTGTACTGACCGTCAATTTTCTCTGCCGGAAACTGCCTATTGGTCACAGATCTAAACAGTTTCTGGCAGTTCCTGATTTCTGCAGCCTCTACTTCCTTGCGAGTAACAATTGGTTTTCTCCCTGCTCACTCTTGAATACAGGTTACCCTTTAATTACTTGTCAGCTCTGTCTGAGGGGGAAGGAGGGGGCTATAGAATTCACTGAGCATGTGCAACTGTATGTAAGTGTCAAGGACACACTCTGGAAGGATGGCTGCAGAGCTCAGTTAAAGCCAGAAACTTACAGAATTCTCCTTCAAGGTGGGTCCATGAACAGAGGGAGTCTAAAAATGAAAGGAAAATTGTACAGAAACTGACATCTTTCTGGCTCCTCCTACTATCAGCGTCACTGACAATTCTACAATCTCTAACTTTGGAGAACATATGTTAATGAAGGGGGAGGAGCCAGAACGTAGTCCATTATTGCATGAGCATAATTCCCCAATTTTGACCAGTTTTAAAGGGCAAAATAAGTTTCTTTTAAAATGATTATTACCCCCAAAACCTCACTTTCACAAGGTTCATAGAAATCAAAGATCACCTACAGCTTACTTGACCCGGTTGCTCGCTGGCTTTTCCACACCCCCTGCTCCTGTTTCGAGCTCGTTGTGAGCAAAAACAGGAGCAGGGAACTTCTGCGCTGACAGCCACTTCTCTTTCTGGTTGCGGCCTTCAGGCGATTGGGCGTAACGTCACGTCGCAACCAGGAAGTTGAGCAGCTGTCAGCACCAGCCGCGGAGTAGAATCGCCCTGGGACTGGGTCAGGTAAGTAAGTTCTGGGGCATCTTTGAATTCTAAAAACCTTTCGAAAGTAAGGTTGGGGGGGGGGGTAATAATCATTTTAAAAGAAACTTATTCTTAAGCTGGACATTCCCTTTAACATTTTAAATACCTTCCTGCTGTAGGATTTTTCCCCCACCTTCCTGTAAATAATAGAACCCAGGCAATGCAGGGTTAAACTTACCTGCTGGTGCTACACTCTTTGCTTCTAAACAGTATATGGTGCTCTGCCCCGGCCTGCTCCTATCTTCTGTGCATTTGCCCATCACCTGGGTTCTACTATTCACGCAAGTAGGGATTAAGTGATCCTACCCCCTTGTGCATTGTAGATCTAGCAGGAAGGCAGTTGAAATCTACGGTTAAGTGTCCCTTAATATTATCTGGTACCAAGCTGGGAACTTTCTAATTGTCAGTAATTGTCTTAATGATACAATTATACTGATATACCTTGCATCTGTTCATTAAAAACTTTACATGCAATGGTGTCTATGTTCTTCACCATGAATCTGGAAGTATTTGCATTTTAAAGGGTAGGTACACTTTTTTTTGTACTTACCATTTTTTTGGGATCTGTCTGTCCCCTATTTAGATATCTTAAATTTCAGCTGTCGATCAAGTGCCATATTATCATAAACTCTTCTGCTGAATGCAGTTTTGCCATCACTGGAATAGTGACAGTTGATATGTGAATTGCATGGTGGGTAATTCCTTCTCCCAGTGCTGCCTCATAGTGATTACTGAGCATGCTTGCCCTCACAGGTCAGGTCTGATAATGGGGGCATTGGTTAAGAAAGGGAGGAGAATACTGATCCTGTGCAAAATAAGTACTGGATTAAAGGCATGCAGCAACACACACACATCAGAGTAAATGCTGCCTACGTGTATTGAATTATAGCTCAATACGAGGCCAAATATTTTTTTTCGGTATACATACCCTTTAAGAGTGAACAAATACAGGGCAAAGTTTATAAAAGACCATTAGTCTAAAATAAAATTTTTTCCAGTATACAGTGTAGTATGCCCACGGCATTATCGTAAAAGTCCAATCGTTATCGATTAAAATAATTTTATTTTACTAGAACACCGGTGGTAAACTACATTGGCGTTATTGTGAAATAACGAATAGTAACAATACTTATTTTACAATAACTGTCTTTTATACATTTTTCCCATAAATACTACTGTTGTGTCCAAAGTGTTCAGAGATGTATATGTATATAAAACATTCCACTACATCTGGTCTTTCTGTTAAAATGTGCAATGTGATAACCATGACACAGAAGATAATGAGCTGAACTTGCGGTAATTCAATGCTCTGGAAAGGTTCAATGATGTAAGAAAAAAAGTCATTGTTTGGAGACCTGAACAAGGAACTTTCAGGTGTAAAAGTCAACACAAATAATGTGTAACCTTGGGCAAGAGATTGGATCTTGGGAAGAAAGGGGGTGGGTATCTTTTTTTAGGAAAGAATTTAGATCTCTTGCTGGGATCATCGAATGACATTACATCATAAAACTACATCCTTTGTGTAATGTGGCTTTAGTGAAAAATGTTCATTATGAGTTGTCTAAAGGTTTTATATTACAAAGGAGAATATAGAGACCTTTAAATCAGATTAAAAAGAATTTCAATTTGACTCCAATATCCTTGGAAAGGCTCCAGAGAAATACATTCCTATAACGAGCTAATCAAAGAGTCATGCGGAGCTGTGGATCAAGGAGCCTTTCCCAGCCCTCTCCATGTGTTCTGTGTTCTGAAGTCCCAGTAGGAGTAGAATGAGTTGGATCCAAGTTATTTAAATGTCCTTAAAAGAAATGAAACCAATGAGTCTGAAACCTTAAGTGGCCGCTTGGACATCTGGATTGGAAGGAGCAATTACTGAAAGGAGGAGCAGTTAACCTGCTCTATATATAGGATAATGATATGTATGTTACATGCCTGGGCTTTCTCACTTCCTCACTTGTGTCTGTTATTATATGTACTTGGCTTGCTAAATTGCAGTAACCTCGTTCTGCCCAGCTGGTATTGGATCTGTAAAATAGTATAAAGGATGTAACTGTAGGTTTCTATTTTGTAACACGACTGGGTCTTAACCTTGCTGTGTGGTCAGAGAATTGTTTACATATGAAAACAACTGAAATAAAGGAGAATTAAACGTAAATATTACTTGCCTTCCATCTTGTTGGTTAGTGACATCACAAAGTCCTGTGTTCCATAAGCCAGCATTCTGCCATTCATCCTGGTTGTGAAAACCAGTTCCCTCTATTATTGGCTACTGCAGGACCAAATCCAGAGAAGGTGCAGGACTTTAGATGATGTCACTTCCACCCCTTTGTCCATCGGGGCAGTGAGAATGATGGTAAATAACTGGTAAAATATTAACCATACAGGGTTATTCAATAAAAGTTCTTATCGTTTAAAATGGTGCTAATTTTGCCCCAGCCAATCAGATCTTATTTAACATTTGAAAGCTAACATCTGATTGGTTGGGGCAAAATTAGCACCATTTTAAACGATAAGAACTTTTATTGAATCTCCCTGATAATCCTTTAAGTTAGGTGTAATTTATTTTACCATTGAGATGGACGAACTTCCTAAAGTTTGGTTTTGTTACTAACTTTAGAACTTCAGTAAAAATTCTATAGTTCTGTAGTTCGAAATAAAATAATTAAAGTCAATGGGGGAAAATAGTTTGAAAAGTTCTTATTAAATACAGTAAAATAACAATGGTAACTTACTGTAAATGGCTGTGACACTTGGGAAATGGTCTGGGGAACACGGACATATCAGCAAAACTTGTTTAAACACTAATTTTCCCCATGATCGGGCAATTGTCTGTGTTTCCGCATTGAGTTTTTGCTACATACGAGGGTTACCTGCAAATTTAAGGGTTACCGAACAAAACATTCAAAGGTTAGCAAAGGATACATTAGAGGATTATGGTCGTATTTGAGGGTTATCACAGAAATGCTACATTAGAGGGATATGGCTGAAAAGGTACATTTGAGGCTTAGCACCAAAACTTTTAAGGGATATCACAAAAATGCTACATCGGAGGGTTATCTGCTTGATAGACGAGGTTTGTTTAAAGGGAATGTCCACCCCGAAAATGATCTTTTAGGATAAGGTAGGTTAAGGCATAGCAGGAGAACCATAAGGAACAGAGATGTAAGGTGAGGATTTTTTTAAACTACAGAGTGGGGCCAGTATGGGGTTAAATTTTAGTTTTGGGGGAGAACATACCCTTTAATGGACATGTAATTCAACTTCCATGGATCTTATACACAAGACAGATATGTAAATGAATAGTTTGGGGTATTCTAATAAAGATGGATAACAGCTGGTTGAGATAAGCATGATGGAACCAAAAAAATACATTGACATTTAAAGGATCCAGCTTGGGGCATTTTGGGTTGAAAGTGAAGGATTGAGTGGACATCCACAGGTCACCACAGAGTAAGTGAAAGGTTAAAAGTAAAATTCTTAATTGTTGAGCTTAGAAGCTACAGAGTGAAGGTTCTGATCAGGAATCTCAGTTATGTGAACACCACAGGGTAAGGGATTGTTTTATTTATTATGTAGGGGAGCTCAGACTCTAAAGTCCTCCATTATTTATATAGTAAAATGTGTGTGGAATATTATTTCTGCCTTACTGCACAGAAAGAAATAATTCTATATTATTATTATTATTATCAAGTCACAACACCTATAGTTACTATATCAAGCAAGGAAGGTCTAACGGAACACAGGCCCTGTTAAAAACGAGAATGTACATATAGCTGACCAATCACAATGTGTCAATGTACCATCATCCATGTACAAGGTTAATGGTTTGTTCAAACATGCCAGAATTAAATTGACCAGGAGATAATTTGGCCTGACTGATATTGAAGACCACACAATTGGTTGTCAAGTTGTCTATAAAGTATCTTACTATAATTTCACACCACGTGTACAAGACCTAAAGCTAAATTTCCGCAGGGCTGTAAATCTGACCTTAAGCAACAGGAATAGAATCAATAAATCCAGCCTAAAACATGTTTCCCCCCCTGATTTATAACCCAGAAACAGCTGATTAAAATGATGTATCACATATCTGTCTATGTGATTCATTACCAAAGCTACACAGAAAAATCTTTCAGCATAGAAATCCCTGCAATTACTTGCTCCATCCCTAGCTCAGTGAGTTTAGACATGCTCAGTGCAAATTAACGTGAAAGAGAGAGGAATTCTCTGTGTCTCCCCACAGGGAACTAAAACGTTGAAATATTTGTTTTTAGTTTAAACAGATATATATTAGGTTAGGATTTACACAGAAGTTATAAGTAATAATAATATGAATAATGTGAATAATATATCTGTTGTATTCAATTAGATCAACTGGACTTGTAGTTTAGTTCTTGAAGACGTTTCGCTAGTCATCCGACTGGCTTTCTCAATTCAGAATGACTTGTACATAGGGTGACTAGCGAAACGTCTTCAAGAACTAAACTTCAAGTCCAGTTGATCTAATTGAATACAACAGATATACCATGACCTGGATGAATGAACCTTCACAAGAATATGAATAATAGTAGTAATAATAATAATAATAATAATAGTAATAATAATAACAATAGTAATAATTTCTGGGCAAGTAATTAAAATGCTTCTTACAGGCTGGATATCATTTTTAAAATCTATATTTTTTTCAAGATTTGACAGGATCGCTCCTTCCATTTGGAGAATGTAAGTACCACGGGGAAGTGCCAGGGCAGGAGGCCAGGTTTTCAGTAAAATCTCGACACTCCTGTTCCTCTAACTCACAGCACAATAAAGCTTCTACACAGGGCTGAGCTAATGGCACAGTAATACTGTAGCTATGGATACAAAACGGTACCTACAAAGTGACACACAAGCGGCAATGTCCCTTTATTCTGCAGTTGGAAAGATTCTTTCTGATGAAATGATTTTTAGAAGTTTTTAATCTCAGAACAGAAGGTTCCGCACTGTTCCCAATTACTCACCAGGCCAGAAAGTGTATTAGTCCATTTTCTTTCATATTTATATTAAAACAAACCCTATTGTAAAACGTGTTACATCTGGTTCTTTGGGTTTTGAAAGAAAATATGAAAATGTGATCCATTTACTTAAGGATGACCACTGTTTTCATTAAAGGGGAACTGTGGCCAAAAGAGAAAATGGCTTTTGTATAAAGTCCTTTGTCTTACCTTTTTATCGATCCATCTGCCACTTCTTCCTCTGCAGGAATAAGGAAGATATGAAGGTCCAAATATCAAAATGGGATGGAAGCAGTAGGACTATGTCACTTCCTGATGCACTGTTCCTTAGCAACAGTTGAGGCATGTGATGTCACTAACTCTGATGGTCGTGATGGCACATGCCCTGACATTAAGGAATAAATGTAAAGACATTACTTCAAACCTTCGTATCTTCTTTATTCCTGCAAAGAGAGCAGTCACTGGATTAATGGAATGGTAAAAAAAAATGACTTTCGTAGGAAATTATTTCATCTTTAAAGTTACCCAATGTTTAAAGTTAATAAACATTGGTTATGTCTGGTTAATACTCCAATGTATCGTATTTATCTTGATTATTCCCTATGTCCAAACCTAGAGGTAGATGGAAGTGGTAAAGAAGGTCTTGTTATAAATATTCACTGAATATTTATGCCAAGTGGAGCTCGGTAATTTCTAGTTGCATCATTGCCCACAACGTACTTTAAACATCAGTTTGCAGCCAACATTATGGATGTTATGGGACATAACCTTAACACCTTAAGTCGTTATACATATATTTATCTTTAAATTAATAAATAAAACCTGTTCTTAGATCTTTTTTGTGTTAAACAAGTGAGAATTTTTCAATAAAGCAACGTTAAAGGGAAGATAATATTTCCACTTAAAGATCTGCTGAGGCGAGATGGGAGACAGCAGGGATGTGAATGATGTGGTCCCTTTATGCCACGTCTATACGCTGAGTTCAAAGGTGAAATCCCCTTTATATTCTACTGTAAAGAAGAAGGAATGCAGAGTGGCTACTGTAATGTGTCATGGACTTGTCTATGTCCTGTCAATCAGCACCTTACCCTCTGGCTACACTTGTCAGGTCATTAAGATAATTGTACGGTAGTGTTACCTCTATGTTTAACACATACAGGATGGACCAGGAGATGTTAGTTTCTCACCCCATAAATAAAATAGACATATTTATTAACCCGCGGTATTGGAAACCTCTGATACTGTGGGCTATCGTAAAAGTACCATTGCGGGCGTAAATTTATGAACATTCAACGTGCGAACCTTCGTTCATAAATTACCACGCAGCAGCAAAATACCGCAATCGTAGAATTCCATCCGTGTAATAACGAATGCAGCAACGAATGGGCCTCATTTACCCACGCGTGATGCGCCAAAATAAGGGGTTAATCTCACACTAACTGATATTGAATAGGTTAGCGCCATTTTAACTTCATTGTGGCGGACGCTCGGGTATCGGAAAAGACACCTATACAACCGGTGCTATGTATTTAATACCGGTGTTACCGCTACTTTTAGCGCTACTATTTTACCCAGAACTGCCAACCTATTCGATATACCATTAGCACGTCTTTTTGGGAACAATTTTAAAACCTGCCTCAAGGCTAAAAGCAACAATAAACTGTCAAACACATGAAACTGAAAATGTAAAGGGACAATTATTAAAGGGGAAGTTTCTGGTGCTGGTACCATGTCTTAAATGAGATCCGAAATTGAACCAAACTGTATATAGATATCGTACAATCAATGTAGCTTGTGTGCAAAGCATCATGGGAAGCGCCATATTAAAATAAAGCCTTAAAATTGCATGAGGCAAAATTAATTTTAACAACATTTTTAAAATAGAGAATAGAGAATAGAGATGGAAATCGGTGCTAACAGCCAAATATTAATTATTAAAGGGTAACTAACTACTATCTCTAACTACTATTTTTTCACCCAATAACCTGATCTGCAAAGGTTCCTCTACAAGGACCAGGAATATGATGAACTTTATTGGTCTATGGGTCATGTGACCGGTATTTGTAAGTCATATTAAAGGAAAGTGTAATTTTGTCACAGAACTAATTTATTGCCAATGAAATTTCATCAATTTTGTGCCTCCGAAATTCTGCCCCAAAATTTAAAATTGGCAGAATTTACCCTGAACCAGCTGATGGAACACACCCCGTAATGTTCTGTTGTCTCTAATTAATACCCTACGTCCATAATGGTCTTTACGTCTATACGTGTTATTATACTGGATACAGTGTACATACGCATATGAAATAGAACCATAGCAGTCAAACAAGGACATTGTAAAACTGATGTGTGGACATGTTTAACTGGCAATCGACGTGGTAACCTCTGACCTACCAGCTGCTCTGTCAGTCTCTCTAATGGCGAACGGACCATTAAATACAAGTAGTTTCCTGTTCCCCATGTAATTCATTAAACGTCGATGCTGGAAAAATATTCCATCCCTTACTGCATATTATTTCATATTAGTGACTTTCGCTGCCAGAGAATTCTGGGAAATAGTTTGGTAACAGCTGGGTGCATAGGGCATTGACATTTATATCTCTATATGACATAGAATTGATAGGATATTATATATATGTCTGGTATTAACATGCGCTTGATACCTGTAGTTATAGTTTAGCATAAGATGAATGACTGATCACATACTGTACCTATCATAGCCTTATTCAGTTTTATAATTTGTGCGTTATTACTACTATTCAAAAATGTTATAATTGTACATCTTTGACATCAGAGAGAAATGATGATAAATATATATATATATATATATATATATATATATATATTTATAGAACACAGAATGTACCTTATGTATGATAAAAAGTAATATGCCCAATCACAATATAATATAACGTTATAAAGTAACCTCAGTTCCCTGCACTCTTCCTGTGGCCTTATGCTTTTATATGGCCAGGCACACTCCTCAGTGACGTAATATCCTTATATTGTACTGTAAGATGCGCATTATCCTACTCCACCCCTGTGTTTGTATTAATATCTATATCTTATAGAGGGATTGCACAATATTCTACAGTTTACTTTTCCATTCACATTATTCACAGCAACAGCCTGAGCCAGCATGGTATTGTCTTGTATAAAGAGAGGTATGGATTCAAGGGAGGAAAATGTAATTCTCCCTCTTTACAAAGCATTGGTAAGGCCTCATTTGGAATATGCAGTGCAATTTTGGAATCCTGTGTACATAAAGGACATCTTTGAAATGGAAAGGGTTCAGAGAAGGGCAACTAAATTAATAAGGGGATTGGGGGAGCTTGAATATGAAGAGAGACTGGAAAAGTTACAATTATGTTCGCTGGAGAAAAGGCGCTTGCGTGGGGATATGATTACTGTGTAAATACGTTAACGGGCCATACAATAAAATATCTGGGGCATTGTTCACCAATAGAACATGTCAGAGGACACGTGGACATCCCTCAAGCCTGAAGGAAAAAAAGTTTAGTATTCAAAATTTCTGAAAGGGTTTTTCACTGTGAGAATGGTAAAACTATCGAACTGTCTTCCATTGGACGTTGTAATGGCAGGTTCATTGGTCAGTTTAATAAAAAGCGGGATGAGTTTCTGTAAACAAGGAATGTTACCAAGTTACTGGTATTGATACATAAGTAGAGTTGGGAAAGGGTTTGTCCCTGTGAGAACGTTAAACTATGGAACGGTCTTCCAGTGGACATTGTAATGGCAGGTTCATTGGTCAGTTTTAATAAAGCTGGATGAGTTTCTGTAAACAAGGAATGTTACAAGTTACTGGTATTGATACATAAAGTAGAGTTGGGAAAGGTTTTGTCACTGTGAGAACGGTAAAACTATGGAACTGGTCTTCCAGTGGACGTTGTTATGGCAGTTGGTCATTTTAATAAAAAGCTGGATGAGTTTCTACAAACAGGAATGTATACAAGTTACTGGTATTGATACATAAGTAGAGTTGGGAAAGGGTTTATCACTGTGAGAAGGTAAAGCTATGGAACTGTCTTCCATGTGGACGTTGTTATGGCAGGTTCATTGGTCAGTTTAATAAAAGCTGGATAGTTTTCTACAAACAAGGAATGTTACAAGTTACTGGATTGATACATAAAGTAGAGTTGGGAAGGGTTTGTCACTGAGAACGGTAAAGCTATGGAACGTCTTCCAGTGACGTTGTTATGGCAGGTTCATTGGTCAGTTTAAATAAAGCTGGATAGTTTCTGCAAACAAGGAATGTTACAGTTACTGGTATTGTACATAAAGTAGAGTTGGGAAAGGGTTTTGTCCACTGTGAGAACGTAAAGTATGGAACTGTCTTCCATGGACGTTGTTAGGCAGGTTCATTGGTCAGTTTAATAAAAAGCTGGATGAGTTTCTGCAACAAGGAATGTTACAAGTTACTGGATTGATACATAAAGTAGAGTTGGAAAGGGTTTTCACTGTGAGAACGGTAAAGCTATGGAACTGTCTTCCAGTGGACGTTTTATGGCGGGTTCATTGGTCAGTTTAATAAAAGCTGGATGAGTTTTCACAAACAAGGAATGTTACAAGTTACTGGATTGATACATAAAGTAGAGTTGGGAAAGGGTTTTCACTGTGAGAACGGTAAAGCTATGGAACTGTCTTCCATTGGACGTTGTAATGGCAGGTTCATTGGTCAGTTTAATAAAAAGCTGGATGAGTTTCTACAAACAAGGAATGTTACAAGTTACTGGATTGATACATAAGTAGAGTTGGGAAAGGGTTTGTCACTGTGAGAACGTAAAGCTGGAACTGTCTTCCAGTGGACGTTGTTATGGCAGTTCATTGGTCATTTAATAAAAAGCTGGATGAGTTTCTACAAACAAGGAATGTTACAAGTTACTGGTATTGATACATAATAGAGTTGGAAAGGTTTTGTCACGGTGAGAACGGTAAAGCTATGGAACTGTCTTCCAGTGGACGTTGTTATGGCAGGTTCATTGGTCAGTTTATAATAAAAGCTGGATGAGTTTCTACAAACAAGGAATGTTACAAGTTACTGGTATTGATACATAAAGTAGAGTTGGGAAAGGTTTGTCACTGTGAAAGGGTAAAGCTATGGAACTGTCTTCCAGTGGACTTGTTTGGCAGGTTCATTGGTCAGTTTAATAAAAAGCTGGATGAGTTCTACAAACAAGGAATTTACAAGTTACTGGTATTGATACATAAAGTAGAGTTGGGAAAGGGTTTTCACTGTGAGAACGGAAAGCTATGGAACTCTTCAGTGGACGTTGTTATGGCGGTTCATTGGTCAGTTTAATAAAAAGCTGGATGCGTTTCTACAAACAAGGAAGGTTACAAGTTACTGGTATTGATACATAAAGTAGAGTTGGGAAAGGGTTTATCACTGTGAGAACGGTAAAGCTATGGAACTGTCTTCCATTGGACGTTGTAATGGCAGGTTCATTGGATACTTTCAA
This sequence comes from Hymenochirus boettgeri, assembly GCA_019447015.1. NCBI lineage: Eukaryota > Metazoa > Chordata > Amphibia > Anura > Pipidae > Hymenochirus > Hymenochirus boettgeri. The sequence continues at coordinate 277,484,449 of CM033474.1, forward strand.
AAGAAAGCTGGATGCGTTTCTAAAAACAAGGAATTAATAAGAAGATGTTGAATTTATTCTCACAAGGACTTTTGGGTGCAAGAAGGGAAATTCATCCTGTGCTCCATGAGAAGGATTTGTTCTATAACAAGAGAAACAATGCATTGTCAGGAAAAACTTTTAAGGTCAGATGGCATTAAATGTCTACAAGACATTTTAAAATCAGGATAGGCCGAGTTCCAGGGCTTAACTGAAACATATGTGGAATGTGGCCACAGGTAGAATTTGAGCTGGTATTATAGCCAGAAAGGAAACATTCCTCTTTCTGGGAATGTAAATTAGATTTAATGGAGATTTCAATGCTCTGGGAGGTTTTACATGTTAGTATCACCACTCAACCCTTGGTACATTTCCTGTAGAACATTCATACACTGTAGATAGTGGAGCTATAATCTGTTCAATATGTATTGTTAATGTCTGTGGAAGTTCACCTTAAAGAGGTTTATTATAATATATATTATTCCTATTCCTTATTATTAGCTGCAGTTTGGGGACTTTAATGTCTATTTAGCATTTTGCTCAGCAGATCTTGGGACAGAATTAAAACTCTCCTCAAGTTAACTTAACGACGGACTTAAATAGAAAGAAATGAATTCCTCGGGAGGTAATTAACTTTGTTGACTTTGGTCAGTTTGGTAACTGTCATTAGGGAATCTCTAGGTTGTAGCTTTCTTCTTGGACAGGAAAAATGCCCAGGGTTACAGGTGGTAACTGTGCCTGTGTTTGCCAATGTGTAATTGGTTGTATCCTTGTTCAGGTTGATGTAATGGGGGGCACAGAGTTGACATGGGGTGGTTGGAGGAAACTGTACTTTTCGGTTTGGGGCTGGTGGGTTTTTCATTGAGGGGTTGATGGACTTGACTTTCAACCTAAAATAACTGTAATGTGTTTGGAAGTCTATTGGGTTTTGTTGATGGCCTAACACCTCCTTATACTTAAATACTGTTATATACTATGCAGAAAGTACTGAAACCAAGGACTAGGGATGTGGATGGGCTAGAACTCAAACAGATTTTATGAGTTCATATGAACTCTGACTTTTTCGAACTCTTCAAACTACAAACTTTCAAACTCTTCGAACTCACTGACTTATTTTCCCTAATTAGCAAAAATTTGAGCTTTTTTGTAAGTCTAGCAGTAGTAAGCGCATAGTAAGTCTAGCAGCAGTAATCGTATAGTAAGTCTAGCAGTAGTAAATGCATAGTAAGTCTAGATGTAGTAAGTACATAGTAAGTCTAGCAGTAGTAAATGCATAGTATGTCTAGCAGTAGTAAACGCATAAAAAGTCTAGTACTAGTAAGCGCATAGTAAGTCTACCAGTAGTAAGTGCATTGTAAGTCTAGCAGTAGTAAATGCATAGTATGTCAAGCAGTAGTAAACGCATTTTAAGTCTAGTGATAGTAAATGCACAGTAAGTCTAGCAGTAGTAAGCGCATAGTAAGTCTAGCAGTAGTAAACACATAGTATGTCTAGCAATAGTAATCGCATAGTAATTCTAGTAGTAGTAAGCGCATAGTAAGTCTAGCAGCAGCAATCGCATAGTAAGTCTAGCAGTAGTAAACGCATAGTAAGTCTAGCAGTAGTAAACGCATAGTAAGTCTAGTGGTAGTAAATGCATAGCAAGATCTAGCAGTAGTAAACGCATAATAAATCTAGCAGTAGTAAGCGCAAAGTAAGTCTAGCAGTAGTAAGTGCATCGTAAGTCCTAGCAGTAGTAAATGCATAGTAAGTCTAGCAGTATTAGGCACATAGTATGTCTAGCAGTAGTAAATGCATTATCTGTTGTATTCAATTAGATCAACTGGACTTGAAGTTTAGTTCTTAAAGACGTTTCGCTAGTCATCCGACTGGCTTTCTCAATTCAGAATGACTTGTACAAGAATCTGTGGCAATTATGTACCCTGGAAAATCACAATTAGCGTATCACAGCCAAGTGTTAAGGATAGTGGGGACTCAGCTGTGTACCTGCATCTTAAGGATAAAGGACATACCTTTGAAGATTGTAATGTTAGATTGTAATGTTAACATATTGGCAAAGGAACGTGACTGGTTCAAGAGAGGTGGTAAGGAGGCCATTTATGTGAAAATAAAGAAACCAAGCCTAAATAGAGGTGGGGGGGTTCGACACCATCTGTCTGCCATGTACAATGCTGTTTTGACACCTTACCCTCGGCGTTCCTATAACACCTCTTAGCCACTATCCAATCACGCCCTTAACACTTGGCTGTGATACGCTAATTGGGATTTTCCAGGGTACATAATTGCCATAGATTCTTGTACAAGTCATTCTGAATTGAGAAAGCCAGTCGGATGACTAGCGAAACGTCTTCAAGAACTAAACTTCAAGTCCAGTTGATCTAATTGAATACAACAGATATACCATGACCTGAATGAATGAGAACCTTCACAAGCATACATATATATGTATACATTTAATAATACTTTAACTCCATGTGGTTCAGATATTAAATTTACTGTTGTCCCAAGTCCAGTGATGCTACCTGTGGATAGTGGTACAATCCAGTAAGGAGAGACATGATGTAGGTAGATGTAGAAGTCAGATCCCCAATGAAACCAGCCAAGAGTCCTCTCCTGTAACACTCATAGTTGGGGACGAGTTCTCCTCCTCCAGACAGGGATAACATGGTGCCTTTTATGGTTTCTCTTCCATTATCAGCTGAATTATAGATCATATATCCCAGGGTGATGTTGGGTAAAATGTCACTACGTTGGTTTATCTCTTCAACGGCAAACAGAAAGGTCAGATAGTGTTGGTAAAGGTCCAAAATAGCACTGAAAGGAAAAATACTAATACAGTTAGTTAGTTTTTAAATCACAACAATAATATTCCTTTCCCTTGAATCTATACCCCTCTATATATCAAATACACTTTTGAATGGACATTTGTATGTATGTGTAATTTTATTTATAAAGTGTTACTTGGGTACGCAGCGCTGTATATTATAAAATACAGTTGAATAAAAGTTAAATACAATTTCATACATAGGTTAATACATATACTGTATATAAAGTATGGATAAATTCATATAAATGCAGCATGCCCTGACACATTGGGAATGAGATGCCTGTCCCGAAGAGCTTACAATTTATCTGGTTTCATTATCCTAGATCTGTCGTCTGCTTTTCACATTGGGGGCAAAACTCTGCTGAAATTCTGCATTTTCAAAGGCTTAAATCCATAATAAAAGTGTAAAAATGTCACAGGACGCAGGGCAATGACATAGGAAAATGCACCAAACACTAAAATAAAAAGTACTGTCCATGGAAAACTAAATAGCAACTTTTTACCATAATGTAGCAATATAAATTCAAGCAAGCGGTGTGCTTTTGTGCATTTTTGGAACCAATATAAATTCACATACACACACATGATGTTGGCAAGCAATATACAGATCTGTCCATCTCTTCTTACTATGTCCATCTATTCCTAACACACGCTGAGATACTGGCAAATGGCTGCTGGAACACAATAAAATAGCCGTAAGTTAATGTTGTAACCTGATGTTGATGCAATATAAGGAAAGGTTTTGAGAGTTGGCAAAACTGGGGAATTTTCATGAATACCTCCATTTTTGTGAAATTGCTTAACCTGACGTAGTTCCAGGAAATTAGGTTTGCTGGTCCATCTCCCTCCATGGGCATCCGTAATCACAAGTTGCTTTTGGGTTGACATCTCTCAAACAGACCTTCCACTGTCCCCTTTCTACTTAGCATGGGGGTGACCCAGGGCTATGTTCTTAGTCCTTTGTTGTTCTTTCTAAACAATATTACTTTGGGAAATGTCTTAATGAATATGAGATATAATTCCAATCTACCTGTTCACCCCTTGTTAACCCCAGAAGTTTAATCTCAAAGGTGAACTACAAAAGGTTTGCAGAAAATAATCTGTTAAAATGAAAAGGGAGGTAGGATTGGTATTGGAGATCCAGCATAAAGAAAACTGATTTTGCCAGGCTTCCTCTTTGCTTCAGCACTATCTTTAAAACACATTGTATTTTGTAGTAGTTTTGTCACAGTATTGTCATAGTTTTGTAGCAGTCTAGCCATAGTATTGTTGTAGTTGTGTAGTAGTCTAGTCATAGAATTGTTGTAGTTATGTAGTAGTCTTGTCACAGTATTGTTGTAGTTGTGTAGTAGTCTAGTCATAGTATTGTTGTAGTTGTGTAGTAGTCTTGTTAAAGTATTGTTGTAGTTTTGTAGTAGTCTAATTATAGTATTGTTGTAGTTGTGTAGTAGTCTTGTCACAGTATTGTCGTAGTGTGTATGGAGAATGTATTTAGAACTACGCATTATTCAAGATATTAAAGCTGCATAGGATGGACTGAGTGTTGTCCCAGACTTTCCTTCTGATGCAAAAATGTTGAATTTCCATTATTCTCGGTCTTCCTAGAAGTTTGTAGTTATTGTACTTGGCAATCGGTGGGTGCATAATGGAATGTCATTAAGATCCACAGTCTGACGTAAAGCTCTACAAAAACTCAGTATACGATCTTTCCATTTCTGTTTATGAAAACTGCAGCAACTTCTTACTGTTCCCATTGAATCATGGCGAGAAATTAAAGGAGAACTTTCTTATAAAACAAATTTATCTATTAATATAGTGCCCAGGAATGTGCATTGATTATCTTTTCTTTGTTTATAATGTATGCCAGTGTGCAGATAATATGATATTGTATGGGGCCTAGGAATGTGCATTGATTATCTTTTCTTTGTTTGTATAAATGTTTGACCAGTAGCACTTCCGCAAAATATAATTGTTGCAATTTAGCCTAAGGAGTGTGCTCCCACAATTCTTCTATTGTATGTATGTATACTTTGACCCTCTTCCCTAAACTTGGCACAGAAAAAGGATTGGACACTGAGCATGTCCGTCCCAGTGGGAGAAGGGAGGAGGGGCATAAGAAGGCAAACAATGTACAAAGAATCCCAACACAGAGCACCATGAAAAATCTGTTGCTTCGCCTGTCGGCAGTCACGCAATTTGTTTTATAATGTCTAGTAACCTAACACCTACGTGCATTTCCATACAAAGGCGCCTCTTCTTCTAGGTGTAATGTCACACTGAAAAGTGCGGGATTGTGTGCACAGGAAATTGAGCCTTGCTAACAAAATGCTATCCAAAAAAGTTCCTTTGAATCACAGCATATCAGGGTGGTTTGGACAGAACATTATTTTTCCCAACCATTAGAGGGTTATTAAAGTCCTACAGACTTTAAAACATAATGTTGATTACAACATTATCATCTCAGGTTAAAGGGAATCTAATCTTCAAAAGTCATACAAGATCCCACTGCTCCAAAACCTTTTCGGATTTTAAATCCGAGCTGTAGATTCTGAGAAATCATCATTTGAAATCACAGCATTTACAGGGAAAGACCTGTCACTCCACAAGCAGAAATTATAATATGTTCACCATCCCTGACTTCTTAATGGGATCTTTAAAGGCTATGTCCACAGTAAAATTGAATTTTTAATATATCATTCCCCATAGGCTCCCAGCCCCAACCGCATTATTTATTTTTTTATAAAGCCCCCCAAACTCTACTTACCTCCCCTCTTTCCTCCGACGCGAGGAAATGCAAGCAGAGCGGCGGGACCGGCAGCCGCATCTGTGATTGGCTGAGTGGCAGCCAATCACGGACGCGGCTGCCGGCTGCTCACTTCCGCGTAGGAAAGCGGAGAGGTAAGTAAAAGTTTGGGGAGCTTTATAAAAATAAAAATTATGCGGTTGGGGCTGGGGGACATGGGGGAAGGAGATATTAAAGGGGATTAACGCTAGGGGGAGGGATAGCAGAACGGGAGGGAGAGGGAGGGAGAGGGAGGGGGAGGGAGGGGGGAGAAGGGCTGCAGTACGCATGGCAGTGATCTCCGGGAGGCCAGGTAGCAGGCAGTGTCTTATGTGGACCTGCTAGCCTCCTGGTGGGCAGTTTTTGGGACTTTGGGGGGGACTACAGGAGAACCAGATGGAGCTGGGATGTGAGGTAAGGATTAAACTACACTACATGGTGGGGCCAGTAGTTGGGGGGATTATAGTTTTGGGGGTGGACATGCCCTTTAACTGCGTGCCAGCACACTTTATGCAACATAAAGAGAATCAGCAGAGAAAAGAAAAAAGGGGGAGATGTGTAAGCAGAGCAGTGTCCATGGTGAGGCTGTGCAGAACCTATAAGTGTCGCAGACACTACAAGAAGGCAGTGAGTAAAGGAGGGTGGGGGCCATTAGGAGAACTCAATAAACATTAATAATTTAATGACAAAGCAAACACAGATAAATATGTGGTACCACCATTTTACTTCTCTCAAATTGTAGTTTCAGCAAATGCAAAATTGTTTGAGTGAGTATAGTGACCCTTTAAATATTGTAGGCAGGCAGGTAGGTTAAATATTGTATGGGCGACATAATAGTTAGACTCAGGGAAGATGTAATTGTGCTAAGCAGCGTTGCTTACCTACCCTAGATCCCGCTATGTAATAATCACTTTGCAAAATCGTGGCCTGGTAATCCACCTACATCCGTCTTCCCCTTTATGTCCAAACTGACACTAATCCTGTATATAAATAATCAGGTCTTTGTGAATAGAATAAATCAAGAGAGACATGTGGCAGGTTTTGGCCAATTTGATGGTCATTGAGGTTTTAGTCAATTGGAATTGATATAACAATGGCTCAAAACATTCCGATGAAGCAGCGTCTGGACTTCTGTAAGAAACTATTCAATAACAAGTCATACGAAGTCAATGTGATGGTTTTACTAAAGGATACAGTGTGCACATGGAAAATGGATAAAAAACATGGACACCAAACCAAAGAAAGACAATTCAGGAGACTAAGGGACCATGACGCCATTATCTACTCTCCATACCAACGTGTGGCAGACACATTAGGGACAGGAATCCTATTATGTTTTATTTCTACTCTGGACTATAGAACCTATTCGGGTTACAGGGATTGTGACATGAAATAATAAATATAAAAATAGAAATTTGTTTATATTTAACACTAAGTCTGACACCTATTTTTTTCTGTTTGCTACGTAGACAAAGTGGTTAATGGGGTTTGATTTAGAACTTACCAGATGTCAGACGCTAAAAGCAAATTCACCAAATAAGAATTAATTATAGTAACTTAAAATACCTGAACATTCACCTCATCGGAAATTCCTCTTTCGGAACTCGGACTTAAACGGAAACTACACAAATGTTACTAAAAAGAAGTGTGTGTGTGTGTGTGTGTGCTTCCTTACAATCGTACTGACCTTTATTGCGTCCAGAATTAAGAGCGTTGATTATTGTAAGAATTGGTTAGATATGGTACTGCCACAAAGGCGACTAAACCCATTAAATTATTATTTGGGTAATGCAAGCCAGCTATCCAGCATCCAGAACTGCTGCCTTAAATGCCCCAAAGTTTAATATTTTTGTTCTTCTTTAAGCAATTGGTATTGATAAGTGAAATAACTACACATCATAGCACTGAAAAATATCGATAACAATAGTACCACGTGACCTCTCTGTCTTTTGGCGTATTTTTAGGGTGTCTATGCTAGAGATGGACACAAAACCAAACTCAAACCCGGATGAACTTGAGCTATTTGAACTAGTTTGGGTTCGAATTATCGAATTTACGGCCATTCGCTAACCTTAAAATGTATCGTTCGCTATCCCTCGAATGTAGCCTTAGATTTTTGGTAACTCTCGAAAGTATCATTCGTTTTCGGTAACCCTCGAATGTATGGATCGTTTTGCTAACCCTAGAATGTTTCCTTCGCTAACCCTCAAAAGTATCGTTCGCTATCCCTCGAATGTAGCCTTAGATTTTTCGTAGCTCTCGAAAGTATCATTTGTTTTCAGTAACCTTCGAATGTACGGATCGTTTTTGCTAACCCTAGAATGTATCCTTCGCTAATCCTCAAATGTAGCCTTAGATTTTTGGTAACCCTCGAAAGTATCGTTCGTTTTCGGTAACCCTCGAATGTATGGATCGTTTTCACTAAACCTAGAATGTATCCTTCGCTAACCCTCGAAAGTATTGTTAGTTTTCGGTAACCCTCGCATGTATGGATCGTTTTTGCTAACCCTAGAATGTATCCTTCGCTAACCCTCAAAAGTATTGTTCGTTTGCGGTAATCCTCGAAAGTATTGTTCGATTTCGGTAACCCTAGAATTTATCATTCTATTTTCGCTAAACCCTTGAAAGTATCGTTCAGTAACCCTCGAATTGGCCGTAACCCTCAAATGTAGCTTGCACAAAACCCGACAATTGCCCGCTTGTGTTTAGGAAGTGTTTTAACAAGGTGGTAGTGGTGATAGTGACATGTTCCCCAGACATTTCCCAGGTGCCACAGCCATTTACAGTAAGTTAACATTGTTAGTTTATCTGTAAATCATCCAGACTTTTCGAACTATCACTCCCCATTGACTTAAATGGGTCCGAATTCAAACTTTTACTGAAGTTCGAAAGTTCGAAAATGGACTGAACTTAATGAAGTTTGCCCATCTCTAATTTATACTTAAAAAAATAGAATTTTCAAAAATTAGATACAAAAAATCTAGATACAAGATCCCACTACTTCAAAACTTTTTTCGGATTTTAAATCTAAGCTGTATATCCTGAGAACTCACTATTTGAAATCACAGCATTTACAGGGAAAGACCTGTCCCTCCAGGAGCAGAGATTGTAATATGTGACCTCTAACTAACTAGGATCTTTGCCTGCCTGCCAGCACACTTTCTGCAACAATTAAGAGAATCAGCAGAGAAAAGAAGTCAGGCGGAGGGAGGGGGTGATGTGTAAGCAGAACAGTGTCCATGGAGGCAGTGAGTAAGTGAGGGTGGGAGCAATTAGGAGCACTCACTAAACATTAAAGGGGAACTGTGGTCCAAAAATTACTTTAGGTAAATTGAGGTAAATTGATAGGAATTGCTCCCCTGGGAGTTTTTGCAATTTATTTCCATTGTTTATTTTGCATAGTTTTGAAGATATTTACATTTTTGTGTGTGGTATGGCAGCAGCATCACCAGATCCCCTGCACTTCCTGCTTCCTGCTCTGAAACTGTCAGTCAATCTGTGTCTCCTCCTCCCCTTTGCAGCCCCCCTGTTTCATCCCACTCATGGACCCCATAGCCCCTCCAGTTGCAGGCCCCACATGGCCCATTATCTTACAGCCCCATGTGGCCCTGCCCACTCGTGGGTGTCTAAGCCCTGCCCACCCACGGGTGTCTACACCCCACCCACTCAAGGATATCTAAGCCCCACCCACTCACAGGTGTCTAATCCCCACCCACTCGCGGGTGCCGTGGGTTACTCAGACCCCCCCCATACCTTCTCTGTCAGGACTTCACACAGCAGAGTGGAGGAGGGACTTCCTGTCTCCCTCACACACTAAGGGAGTCTGAGGCTGTGCTTGCCGGTGGCACTGTGTAGGAGCACTGTTTTTAAACATAACTTGTTTGGAGACTACAGTTCCCCTTTAATAATTTAATGACAAAGCAAGCACAGATAAATATGCAAGTACCACCATTTTCTCTCAATTCTCTCAAATTGTAGTTTCAGATAATGTAAAGTTGTTTAAGTGAGTATAGTGACCCTTTAAAATGCAATAGGAACCCAGCACTGTAACCAAATTCCCAATTGGGTCTAGAAAAGGGGTGCACAGTGGGATGGAAATGAAATTTTTATACTGTCTGCCAAGCATACAGCAATCATAGAACTCTGTAATGTTCTTACTGTGCATTTCCAGGGGAGCGTAAAAAAAAATCTCACTATCTCACGGCAGGTGTCACTCAAATGTTTGTTTTTTTTATGTTGGCAGCTTTGGTATTTATGTGTCCTGAAAAGGGGCAGCTATACAACGCTAACATAAACGCCATCAGGCACATTTATGTAAATATGGAAATTATTTCCAGATCCAGTCTACAAGTAGATCTGGAGTCTATACTGACTATATTATCTCTAACCGTAGTACCATACATGCCTGTACAGAGCTAATTATAATACAATTATATAATAAGGGGCTGTGATATGACATGTTTAGTAAAAGACCATGGTGTATTGCCATCTTCAATGGTAAAAGTCCTACTGGAAAGTCTACAAACCTATTGTTAAAGGGAGCGTTGGAGAAAGATTGGAAACAGATGTGGGAGATCGAATTTCAGTACTGTCAGATATATATCTTCTCTATTCTTTGCCTTTCCTTTGGATAGATGAATAGTGGCTGGAAGACATGTACTAGCGAGAATCCTTCTGGTCACCTTGCAGGTTTTCTATGATCTTTGGTAACTTGAGAACATGGCTGATAAGTAGAGATTCCAGTCCAGACGTTTTAATGGATTTTAAAGGACTGAGTGGATTATGGTTCATATTAGTTACATGCGGCAGTCTCAAATTCTCAAGTTTAATGTTACTGCTACATTTCACGTTGACACCCTATGATTCCATTGATTCCGTTGGTGGCTGCCATGTTGATAAAATTGGAAAATTCCAAAATAAGTTGCAATTGCAGAGTTTGTGTGGGAGAAAGAAAGAATTACAACTCATTCATTTATGTTTCGTTGGACAGGGTAAAATATTGTAGGGAAAGTTTTATTACGCTTGCTGTGTATATTCTAATGGTTTATATTTTGGCACTGTGCCTCATATGTCACCAAGACTTCTAAGCCCTTTATTGTCCCTAAATATCATCACAAAATTTCTTATTCATCCCCCCCCCCCTCCTCTCCATTACGGAGAATTTAGATATCTTGAGCCCAAGCAGTTTCATAATAGTTGTGCTAATTGAATATTAGGGGGAATGAACCAAGAGTCAATACTCTACTGCCCTTCCTGGTGTTCCAAAGCTACAGCAGATCCAGGTACATTAAAGGACAGTTGTATTGTCAAAGCTCCGCTAACACCTCAGTCAAAAACTTTCTTAAATTCTTAAAGAAAATGATCCTTTAAGAATTTATCCTAACCCGTTGGGAACTTTAATTAAAGGAGAACTAAACCCAAAATACAAAGGTAGCTCCACAGACTCTATAACTGGCACTTAGTAAAAGCATTTGTTTCTCACCTCTGATTTCAGCCTCTTAAGGTTTGTGCACACGTGCGATCGCGGGTCCCGACCCGTGATGTATGATGTGTACGAACGTTCGTTTCTGCCAATAATCGGGCCGTGTATGGGCCCTTTATCTGCCGAAATGGACGGTCATTCAGAGATCCGCCCGGTTGGTCATGCAATGACCGAACGGCTGTTTCGACCTGCAATCGCACTTGTGTACGAACCTTTAGTGTAGAAATCATTTATAGAACATTTGCGAGTATTGGCTATCTATGATGTCACAGCTGGCTTCTAGTGTTGCCTCTTCCTGGTGGTCCTGGACCCAAAACTCCTTCTGCACATGCTAACTAGGTGCCTTGTGTTTGTTTCCCACTCCCCTTATGCTAAGCTGCATGTAACAGTTCAACTCAGAGTCCCCACCTGCCAGTGTCTCCCAGCCAATCATCAGAGATAGCAGTGAATATTATTAGCAGATTTTCCTGCTCAAACATAGTGGGGGAAGGTGTTAACCCTTTATATATGTATTTAGGAAGCAACTTGTTAACCCTTTATACGCACGCCATTTACATGGATTTGCGCTTTGTCCATTTTTATTCTGAAAACACGTGTGATTGCAAGATCGCAAGTTTTTCGTGTGTTGCTGCGATTTTAATAAAATTGGAAAACCGCAATTGCCTGAATAACGCACTTGTGTGGCCTAGCCCATAGAAGTGTAATGCAAGCTGCATTGATTTCAGTTTAGCCATACAGCATGTATTTAATGCAATGGAACTTGGCTTTGCAGCAGGTCAATTTCCTGAGCCTGTGGCCCCACTTAAGTGCAAAGGAGGACGCACATTCGCAACAATGCGTGATCGTGATCGCTTCCGTGCATGGATGTTGCGCTTCCACAATTGGACCCTAGCAGAGCGCATGCAATACAGACCAAATATGGTAATCGCATGCACTCCAGTAGCACGCTGAAATGCATTTCATGTAGTGGGGCCGGTCCCATAGGCTATTTCATGCCTGCACTCCGACTAGCGCAATCGGATATAAAAATGCGCTACAGGGAGTAGCCCTAAGAGTTTGAGTCTTAAAGGGAAAGGTGGCAACCCCAGTAGAATTGAACTGACCACTTTACAAGGTAAACGTATAAAAATAAAACAGCATATTGACTTGAACATGGTCTTAGCACAGCTCTGTGCAATGCATTTTAATTTGTACTATTAATATGTACATTTATAGAAACAACATGGTACAGAGCTGCAAGTGGCACACCCTCCAACATTCCCCTTTAATATGTACACTTATAGAACATGGTACAGAGCTGCAGGGGGAGGATAATAAATTTACCCCGATCTTAGCAAAGTTCTGTGCAATGCATTTCCTAGCTTAGCTCTGTACTACAGTTTGTTGTTTTTATACAGACAGCTGAATTAAAAACACACTCTTCCTACCCTCCAGCATTCCCTTTAATAAGGTACTTTGATGAGAAATGCATTGCACAGAGCTGTGCTAAGATCAGGTTCACTTCATTATCCTCCCTCTGCAGCTCTGTACCATGTTGTTTATATAACTGTAACTATTAAAGGGGAATGTTGAAGGGTAGGCCTTATTGAGAAATACATTGTACAGATCTGTGCTAAGATCAGGTTCACTTCGTTATCCTCCCCCTGCAGCTTTGTACCATGTGGTTTCTATAAAACACACTCTTCCTACTCTCCAACATTCCCCTTTAATAAGGTACACTGATGAGAAATACATTACACAGAGCTGTGTAATGATCAGGTTCACTTCACTATCCTCCCCCCTATAGTTCTGCACCATGTGGTTTGCAAAACCACATGTTTCTGACCCACTTGTCCTTCCTCAAGTGCTTGAGTGGGTCTGAAACATGTAGCACGCAAGTTTTGCAATAACAAGCAAACTTGTCAACCCTTTATATTTGGGAGCATTTCTGCAAGAGACTGTCAGGCTCATTTACCCAGACTTGCTGGGCAGATATATAGAGTTAAAGTCGTGCTAGCCGGTTCGCTACTGGTTAGCGTGACTTTAACTCCATATTAGCTTCGGATGTGGGGGTTATGCAAAAATCACCTGCGCATCCGATGCTCGCAATTCAATATCGCGTTTGCGCTTTGCAAATAGCTGTGCTTTTTTTTTAAACCACATTCGCAAATGTGATATTGAATGACGAACAGGACATTTACCCACATCGATACTGGCTCTAGGTAAATGAGCCTGTGTGTCTTTCTATGTGTTTATTTCTGCACTCTACCATTTATATTAGTGTGTGTATCGCTGCAATGTACGTTTAGGGCACAGCCACACTGCAAAGCACCAAAACAATCGCACAAACAATCAGAAATCTTGTAAATGTAAGATAGTGAACGTAAAACTATGACTGCCCATAGAATATCATTACTGTAGTTTACAGCATGGTATACCACTGTCACGGTCGTACAGTAATGAAAACCGTTTATTGCAAAACATGCGTGCTACATGTTTCTGACCTTGTCCTTCCTCAAGTGCTTGAGTGGGTCTGAAACTTGTAGCACGCATGTTTTGCAATATTCACAGCTACAGACCTGTGTCGTTGTATGTTTCACCTGCAATTTATTGTTTATATATGGGATTTGGTAGAGTGAAAGCCGTAGGTGAGACAGACATTATTTCAGATCCAGACACACTAGATACCCAGACCTATATACATCACACTACAACACTGCTACTAGGAAATCTATACACAGACCTATATACATCACACTACAACACCGCTACTAGGAAAACTATATACAGACCTATATACATCACACTACAACACTGCTACTAGGAAATCTATATACAGACCTATATACATCACACTACAACACCGCTACTAGGAAATCTATACACAGACCTATATACATCACACTACAACACCGCTACTAGGAAATCTATATACAGACCTATATACATCACACTACAACACTGCTACTAGGAAATCTATATACAGACCTATATCTATCACACTACAACACTGCTACTAGGAAATCTATATACAGACCTATATCCATCACACTACAACACTGCTACTAGGAAAGGGTTTATTAGCTGCACCACAAATTTGAATATTGATGATGTAATATATTCCTACATCATAGGGGTTAAGAGGTGGGAGTGGAAATCACACAGGTGCTGAAAATGTAATGAAGATAAAAGTACTGGATGGGAAGGGAAAATGTCAGCTTCAGATTTGGGGAACAAACAGAACCTAAAATGAGCTCATAGAGGTAAAGAAAAGGCCCCTGAGTGGAACCTTCCATGCTGAGAAGGATGTTGGGGCAAGTACTTAAACTTTATTTAAGGAGATATAAGCTTTCAAGATATATTTGATGTAAAAGAATGGAGCAATCCAGCACTCTGCCCTGGACATCCTGGTCACAATACCTTAAATTGTAAGATTTTTAATATCTACTAAGTAAATGTAAACCAATGAATAACTGGATGAAATAAAACCCCTCAGCCCAGTCACATGCTCCCTTGCCTAATCTGTCCTGTGAAAGGATTGGCTAGAGGCTACTAGTGGGTGTGACCAACTGTTAAAAGTTCCTGCAGTATCTTTGGACTGAGCATGTGTAAAGAACATAATAATATCAAAGAAAATAACATCACCCCCATTACATGTCCACACTTCCAGCAGCTGAAATAGCTTACTCACATTTACAGCTGTGCTGCCCTCCCTTAGATATCACACAGCAAAGATGAGTGCTAAAAGCCCGCCTCCTAGACGGCCCAGGACCATAGTGGGAATGTCTGTTACAGCCTCTCTCCTCCTCCTCTGCCAGCCAAACAAACTTGAAATGTCCTTTTGCTAGGATACAGCCTACATAATATAGCTGACCAAGGGTGGGTGGAGGAGTGTTTTATCGCATGCTATCTTTGAGTGACAGTTAGAGGCAGACAGAATTGTTACGCCCCCATCACTGTATGGCTAATTGAAAGCAGAGAGAGGCTCGAAATCAGGAAAAAAATGTATGGCAACTAAAATAAAAAAATTGTATTGAGGCAATACAGTTATCCTTTAAGCTGCTCTTCCTTCTGAAATAGTGTTGTTTTGAGGCTTTAGTTGTCCTTTAAGAGATATCTGATGCGTTCCCATGGAGCTTAGAAACTGGTCCAGCAGTAGATGAAGATAGAGCATGCGCTAACTTTCCTTTTTTCCAGAAAATGGAGAATTGCTACACCACAGTTACAGGTATATAAAAGTTCTGAAAACGTAACTTGCTCTTTACGGTGTATAAACACGGTCAAATAAAACACGTCTTAAAGAAATATATAAATACGGAATAATGGGAGCCCCTGGAATCTATTAGCACAACCCTTTATCATTCCAGGCGTACGCTACATCCCCTAGTTTAATAAAATGTGATGCTTTCTAATATACAATGCAGATTGCTGATCAGTGTGATGTGAGGTCTCTGCAAAACAGCTGATAAGGGCCAGATAGAACTAAATGGCGCCACCTAGTGGAATGGATTGAAATGTGACTTGAACTGTTTTGCACACGGAGATTCAAAATAAAGATTTTCCAAAATACTAGTAAAACCATGAGGTGAGACTGGACACATGAGATTTGCCCTGGAAGTTTTATTTATTCTGTTAAAGGGCAAGTTAAGTGCAAATACATATGCTTTTCAGAAAAAAGAGCAGTATTTTTTCATCTCAATGACCTTAATCTGCCAATTCAGCATTGTGTCTGTGTATAAATAAATGCAACTGAAATACTGACTTCCTGTTTGACACAGCCCCTGGGTTGATTCAGTTGCTCAGTAGAGATCTAAGCATGTTTGACCCATTCAACAGCCAATCAGAAATAGAAATTACTGTTAGGAACATTCCAAGAATGTGGTGCATTCTGGGAAGAAGAAGGACCGTTAGAAACTGAAATGTCAACTCAGTAATGTCAACAGCAGGGAACAGCAAAGGGAATGAAATCTACTGATTTTTCAAAATGGGAGAGAATATGTAGAATAACTAAGAAGGCATTACACAAACTAACAATTTAACAAATATTGATCATTTCCACTGAACTGTCCCTTTAAGGGATTTGGGACCTTGTTCATAAAGGCACGGAATTGCTTTTTAACCGTGCCTTTAAAGATGGGTTTTATGATTATTAATTTCCGATTGGTATGAAGACCATTAATTCATGATCGTTATTGTTAATTTCCAATAACAATCGTAAATCACAGATTGTAAATCTACGATAACATGATCGAAGATTGACGACCCCCATAGAATACCACCGCGGTAGTTTATTATCTCATGGTAATCTACAATCGAACGGCCATTTGGTGTAAATGTACATCTGCGTCCGCACATCAAAGCCGGCGGTTGTACATTATTGATAACGTGTGATATCGCTAAATTGTAATGCCGCGCATTTTTAAATAGGGCCCTTGGTGGCTTGGTAAACCAGACTGTTATTTTAATGGTCTCTCTGGACTGCAGGGTACTCCAGGTGTGATCTGAGTCTTTAATTCTGTTCTAGATTTTTATCCCATTATTATCTCTTATTAATGTTGTCCCCCTGGCATCGATCTGGTCTATTAACAATAAACAATACCATTATATATCATTAAATTAAATATCCTTTGTACTATCAGGGACGACCTCCTATAAAGCTGGGTACACACAGTACAGATCAGTGAAAGATGACAGACAGGATCTGCAAGATCTGCATATACACAGTCCCGAGCATTCTCCCTATACACATCATAGGAAGAACATCATAGGAAGAACAATCGGGACTGTGTGTTTCCATCGGCTGCGCTAGACTCCTCTATAGGTAGTCTAGCGAGTCCAATGGAAATTTTCTTTTTTTCCCGATCGGGAAACGAAGGTACCGTACACACAATACCGATAAAGCCTTGATACAGTCTGATACGACCGTATCGGGGCTTTATTATTACTGTGTGTACCCAGCTTTACTGTGTATAAGATACGTATCTAGCCTAATGCTTATACATGTTATAAGATGGATATTAGCCTAATGCTCTGTATAAGACATGTAACTAACCTATTACTCTTGTATAAAAGACAGTATCTAGGCCTACGATGCTCTGTATAAGGACATGTATACTAACCTATGTACTCGTATAAGACAGTATCTAGACTAATGCTCTGTATAAGACATGTATCTAACCTATTACTCTGTATAAGACATGTATCTAGCCTAATGCTCTGTATAAGACAATGTATCTAACCTATTACTCTGTATAAGACATGTATCTAGCCTAATGCTCGTATAAGACATGTATCTAACCTATTACTCTGTATAAGACATGTATCTAGCCTAATGCTCTGTATAAGACAGCAATCTAGCTAAGCTCTGTATAAGACACGGTATAGAACTAATGCTCTGTAAAGACCGTATCTAGCCTAATGCTCTGTTAAGACACATATCTAGCCTAATGCTCTGTATAGACATGTATCTAGCCTAATGGTCTGTATAAGACATGTATCTAGCCTAATGCTCTGTATAAGACAATGTATCTAGCCTAATGCTCTGTATAAGACATGTATCTAGCCTAATGCTCTGTATAAGACATGTATAGCCTAATGCTCGTGATAAAGACATGTATCTAGCCTAATGCTCAGTATAAGACACGTATCTAGCCTAATGCTCTGTATAAGACACATATCTAGCCTAATGCTCTGTATAAGACACGTGTCTAGCCTAATGCTCTGTATAAGACAGTCTAGCTAATGCTTCGTATAAGACACATATCTAGCCTAATGCTCTGTATATAAGACATGTATCTACCTAATGCTCTGTATAGACATGTATCTAGCCTAATGCTCGTATAAGACATGATCTAGCCTAAGTGCTCTGTATAAGACATGTATCTAGCCTAATGCTCTGTATAAGACATGTATCTAGCCTAATGCTCTGTATAAGAATGTATCTAGCCTAATGCTCTGTGTATAAGACTGTATCTAGCCAATGCTCTGTATTAGACATAATCTAGCCTGCATGTCTGTATAAGACCATGATCAGGCCTAATGCTATGTATAAGACATGTATATAGGCCTAATGTCTGGATAAGACATGTATCTAGCCTAAGCTCTGTATAAGACATGTATCTAGCCTAATGCTCTTATAAGACATGTATCTAACCGATACTCGGATAAGCACTGTATCTAGCCTAATGCTCTGTATAAGACACATATCTAGCCTAATGCTCTGTATAAGACATGTATCTAGCCTAATGCTCTGTATAAGACACGTATCTAGCCTAATGCTCTGTATAAGAACATATCTAGCCTAATGCTCTGTATAAGACATGTATCTAGCCTAATGCTCTGTATAAGACATGTATCTAGCCTAATGTTCTGTATAAGACATGTATCTAACACTATTACTCTGTATAAGACATGTATCTAGCCTAATGCTCTGTATAAGACACGTATCTAGCCTAATGCTCGTATAATACATGTATCTAGCCTAATGCTCTGTATAAGACATGTATCTAACCTATTACTCTGTATAAGACATGTATCTAGCCTAATGCTCTGTATAGACAGTATCTAGCCTAATGCTCTGTATAAGACAATGTATCTAGCCTAATGCTCTGTATAAGACAGTATCTAGCCTAATGCTCTGTATAAGACATGTAATCTAACCTATTACTCTGGTAAAGACATGTTGTATCTAGCTAATTGCTCTGTATAAGAATGTATCTAGCCTAATGCTCTGCTATAAGAAACGTGTCTACGTCTATTACTCTGTATAAGACCGTGTTGGCCTATACTCTTTGTATTGTTAAGGACACATACTAGCCTATTAATCTGTGTATAAGACACATATATAGCTACTACTCTGCATAAGACCATGTCTAGCCTATTACTCTGTATAAGAACTTATTAGCCTATTACTGTATAGACATGTATCTAGCCTAATGCTCTGTTAAAGACATGATCTAGCCTATTACTCTGTATAAGACACTTATCTAGCCTATTACTCTGTATAAGACATGTATCTAGCCTAATGCTCTGTATAAGACATGTATCTAGCCTAATGCTCTGTATAAGACATGTATCTAACCTATTACTCTTGTATAAGACATGTATCTAGCCTAATGCTCTGTATAAGACACGTATCTAGCCTAATGACTCTGTATTAGACACATATCTAGCCTAATGCTCTGTATAAGACATGTATCTAGCCTAATGCTCTGTATAAGACACATATCTAGCCTAATGCTCTGTATAAGACATGTATCTAGCCTATTACTCTGTATAAGACATGTATCTAGCCTATTACTCTGTATAAGACATGTATCTAACCTATTACTCTGTATAAGACATGATCAGCCTATGCTCTGTATAGACATACTAGCTATGCTATAAGGACATTCTAGCCTAATTACTCTGTATAAGACATGTATCTAGGCTATTCTCTGTATAAGAACGTACTCTAACCTATTACTCTTATAAGACATGATCTACCAATTCTCTATATTAAGACAATATATAGCCTAATGCTCTGTATAAGACATGTATCTAGCCTAAGCTCTGTATAAGACACGTTATCTAGCCTAATGCTCTATAAGGACACATATCTAGCCTAAGGCTCTGTATAAGACATGTATCTAGCCTAATGCTCTGTATAAGACATGTATCTAGCCTAATGCTCTGTATAAGACACGTATCTAACCTATTACTCTGTATAAGACATGTATCTAGCCTAATGCTCTGTATAAGACACATATCTAGCCTAATGCTCTGTAAAGACATGTATCTAACCTAATGCTCTGTATAAGACACATATCTAGCCTAATGCTCTGTATAAGACATGTATCTAGCCTAATGCTCTGTATAAGACATGTATCTAGCCTAATGCTCTGTATAAGACACGTATCTAGCCTAATGCTCTGTATAAGACACATATCTAGCCTAATGCTCTGTATAAGACATGTATCTAGCCTAATGCTCTGTATAAGACATGTATCTAACCTATTACTCTGTATAAGACACGTATCTAAACCATTACTTGTATAAGACATATATCTAGCCTATTACTCTGTATAAGGCACATGCCTAGCCTATTACTCTGTATAAGACACGTGTCTTAACCTATTACTCTGTATAAGACATGTGTCTAGCCTATTACTCTGTATAAGACACGTGTCTAGCCTATTACTCTGTATAATACACATATCAAGCCTATTACTCTGTAGAAGACACATGTCTAGCCTATAAGACACGTATCTAGCCTATATACTCTGTATAAGACACGTATCTAGCCTAATGCTCTGTATAAGACATGTATCTAGCCATTACTCTTTATAGACACGTGTCTAGTCTATTACTCTGCATAAGACACGTGTCTAGTATATACTCTGTATAAGACATGTGTCTACTGTATAGGACACATATCTAGCCTATTACTCTGTATAAGACACATATATAGCCTATACTCTGCATAAGACACATGTCTAGCCTATTACTCTGTATAAGACACGTATCTAGCCTATTACTCTGTATAAGACATGTATCTAGCCTATTACTCTGTATAAGACACGTATCTAACCTATTACTCTGTATAAGACATATATCTAGCCTATTACTCTGTATAAGGCACATGCCTAGCCTATTACTCTGTATAAGGCACATGCCTAGCCTATTACTCTGTATAAGACACGTGTCTAACCTATTACTCTGTATAAGACATGTGTCTAGCCTATTACTCTGTATAAGACACGTGTCTAGCCTATTACTCTGTATAATACACATATCAAGCCTATTACTCTGTAGAAGACACGTGTCTAGCCTATAAGACACGTATCTAGTCTATTACTATATATAAGACACATAATTAGTCTATTACTCTGTATATGACATGTATGTAGCCTATTACTATATATAGACACATAATTAGTCTATTACTCTGTATAAGACATGTATGTATGCTTACTTACTCTGTTTCAAGCCTATTACTCTGTATAAGACATGACCTAGTCTATTATACTGTATTTAAGACACCCAACTAGCCTATTACTCTGTACAAGACATGTATCTAGCCTATTACTCTGTAAAGACACGTATGTTGCCTATTACTCTGTTTCAAGCCTATTACTCTGTATAAGACATGTATCTAGTCTATTATACTGTATATAAGACAACCAACTAGCCTATTACTCTGTACAAGACATGTATCTAGCCTATTACTCTATATAAGACACCTATCTGGCTTATTACTCTGTATAACACACATATCAAGCCTTCTAGCCTATTGTAAACTATTGTATTTAACTGGACTGTATATAATTTGACTGTAAATAGCTGGACTGTATATAGTTGGACTGTATATAAGTGGACTGCACATGCTGGACTGTATATAAACTGGACTGTATCTAACTGGACTTTATCTAACTGGACTGTATATAGCTGGACTGTATCTAACTGGACTTTATCTAACTGGACTGTATATAGCTGGACTGTATCTATCTGGGACTGTATCTAACTGGACTGTTTATAGCTGGACTGTATCAAACCTGAACTGTAAATAGCTGGACTGTATGTAACTGGACTGTATATACCTGGGCTGTATTGTAACTGGACTGTATTATACCTGAGCTGTATGTTAACTGGTCTGTATATAGCTTGACTGTATATACCTGGGCTGTATGTAGCTGGACTGTATGTAACTGGACTGTATATAGCTGGACTGTATGTAGCTGGATGTTGGAGACTGGATGTATATAGCTGGACTGTATGTAGCTGAACTGTATGTAGCTGGACTGTATATAGCTGGATTTGTATGAACTGGACTGCAATAACTGGATTGTATATAGCTGGGCTGTATATAGCTGGACATGTATATAATTGGACTGTAGCTAGACTGTATCTGGACTGTATGTAACTAAACTGTATTAGCTGAATGTATATAGCTGGACTGTTATCGCTGGACTGTATATAGCTGGACTGTATATAACCGGGACTGTATCTAACTGGACTTTATCTAAATGGATTGTATATAATGAACTGTATTTAACTGGACTTTATCTAAACTGGACTGTATATAACTGAACTGTAAATAGCTGGACTGTATTGTAACTGGAATGATATAGATGGACTGTATATACCTGGGCTGTATGAAACTGTACTGTATATAGCTTGACTGTATATACCTGGGCTGATGTAGCTGGACTGTATGTAACTGGACTGTATATAGCTGGGACTGTATGTAACTGAACGTAAATAGTTGGACTGTATGTAACTGGACTGTATATAGCTGGACTGTATATACACTGGCTGTATGTAACTGGACTGTATCTAGCTTAACTGTATATACCTGGGCTGTATGTAGCTGGACTGTATTATAACTGGACTGTAAATTAGCGGACCGTATGTAGCTGCACTGTATATAGCTGGACTGTATGTAGCTGAACTGTATGTAGCTGGACTGTATATAGCTGGACTGTAGTAACTGGACTGTATATAGCTGGACTGTATATAACTGGACCGGTATATAACTGGACTGTATATAGCTGGACTGTATGTAAATGGACTGTATGTAACTGGACTGTATATAACTGGACTGTATGTAACTGGACTG
Organism: Hymenochirus boettgeri; assembly: GCA_019447015.1. NCBI lineage: Eukaryota > Metazoa > Chordata > Amphibia > Anura > Pipidae > Hymenochirus > Hymenochirus boettgeri. The sequence goes on from CM033474.1 coordinate 277,507,133, forward strand.
TATATAGCTGGACTGTATGTAACTGGACTGTATGTAGCTGGACTGTATGTAACTGGACTGTATGTAACTGGACTGTATGTAACTGGACTGTATGTAACTGGACTGTATGTAGCCAGACTGTATGTAACCGGACTGTATGTAACCGGACTGTATGTAACCGGACTGTATGTAGCCGGACTGTATGTAGCTGGACTGTATATAGCTGGACTGTATGTAACTGGACTGTATGTAACTGGACTGTAGTAGCTGGATGTATGTAGCTGTACTGTATGTAATGGACTGTATGTAGCTGCACTGTATGTAACTGGACTGTAAATAGCTGGACTGTATGTAGCTGGACTGTATGTAGCTGGACTGTAGTAGCTGGACTGTATGTAAACTGGACTGTATGTAGCTGGACTGTATGTAGCTGGCTGGACTGTATGTAACTGGACTGTATGTAGCTGTACTGTCTGTAACTGGACTGTATGTAGCTGCACTGTATGTAACTGGACTGTAAATAGCTGGACTGTATGTAGCTGGACTGTATGTAGCTGGGACTGTATGTAGCTGGACTGTATGTAGCTGGACTATATGTAACTGGGGCGTATGTAGCTGGACTGTATGTAGCTGGACTGTATGTAGCGGGACTGTATGTAGCTGGACTGTATGTAGCTGGTGTATGTAGCTGGACTGTATGAACTGGACTGTATGTAATGGGCGTATATAACATGATTGACTGCATGGAGGGAGGGGCCAGCTTCTCTGCCCAGAATGGGGACAATAATTATCATTAAATATCTGGTTAGTAATGTAGTAATAATGTGCTAAATATATCAGTGGGGTTGGGGCAGGTAAACAACATGTGACCAGTTTTTTTGTTTAATGGTGACATGTCCTTTAATTTCTCCTTTAATTCCAGGTATTTTCCAGAACCACACCACGATGGCGCCTGTAACTGCTGTGTCAGATGTCTACACACGGAGGCAGTTCTGCAAATGGCCGTGTGATTGGCCCAGTGTTCCGCGTGTGTCCTGCAGGTGTCAGTCTGCTCACCGATGGCTGCGATTGTTGTAAAGCTGTGCCAAGCAAAAGGGGGATAACTGCACAGAAGCAGATACCTGTGACACCCATAAAGGACTGTACTGTGACTACAGCAGGGACAGTCCTAGGTACGAAGTGGGTGTATGTGGACGTAAGTTATTGATTTCTATGCTATTTACACAGAAACTTAACCCATGACTTTCTGTTCTATTCATTGTGTAGAGTTGGAATGTTCACACTTTTTTGGATTTTTAAGGATATTCTCCCATTATATGAGATGTAGATCAGGTGGATACAATATTTCACCCCACCCATCCACATGGTACATTCTTTTTGATTGAGTGACAGCAGTTTGAGCATAAAAATTGTTAAAAAATTTTTTTTAACATGTGGGGATTTTCCGCCAGAAAAGCATTTTCCCTCCAACCCTCTCCCCTAGCTCAGTGAGCTCAGACATGCTCAGTTTGATTCACCTAGAAAGAGAGAGGGAATCCTCCAATTACAGTAGCTACGTTGTATATCTCTCTGCTAAAGGGAGGGGAGCAACACCCGAAGCGAAAGGGAAGGGATTTCTGTAGGAAAAGATTTATTGATTTCCAACAGATTGTCCATTGGCCATACTCATATTCTAGAAAGGTCTAATTGTGACGGAACTACAGCTCTCAACCTCAGACCAAACAGCGCTTTCCCAGCTCACAGGGTCAAAACCAGGTTGAGGGCTGCCGTCACTTACCATATACCACTTACCAGGTATATAAAGCACTGCCACCACCCACTCACTAATGGCTTTGGAAGCCAATACTAGTGATGATACCACAACTCTCAACCTCAGACCAAACAGAGCTTTCCCAGCTCACCGGGTCAAAACCAGGTTGAAGGTTGTCGTCACTAACATATACCACTTTCCGGGTATATAAACTACTGCAAAATCCCCACTTACTAACGCCCGTGGGAACCGATACCAGCCTTAACGGCTATCTAACATAATACTAAATACCTGTATCACTCGCTGCCACTCTCAGGCAGAATGTACCAGATAATACAATATATATATATATATACGTAGCGTCTCAGAGGACAGGATTCTTACTTAGTTCTGTTGGAGCACTAGGAGAATCAGCTTACCGATTTGATAGAATATCGTTTAATAAAAGAAAAACAAAAACGGTGCAATAGTGATTACAAAAATAATTAACAAACAGACATAAAAACAAGCAACAGTAAAATAAATGGATAAAAGGGAAAAATACTTATATGGTGGTCAGAGTCCAAGTCCTTAAAAGTCCATTTGATGAAAAAGAGTTCCTTGGCTCCAAAAAGGTAACTCTGATAATCCAGTTTAGATGTTCCATAAGATGTAAATCAGGAGCTCCCACCCAATAGCTGTGTAGCTCCTTATCTACCCCCAGGCAAAAAGGGGGCAAATAATTTACCCCCAACCAATTACCAACAGGTGTAGGCTGGACTGAGGGTGTGTCAGATATGTGATTACCTTTGGAAGACACACCCGCAGTGACATTATGTACTAGAGAATTCATATCTCTGTGGTCCAAGGTGCTACCAACTGGAAATCACTAAAATTAGTTGTATGAATTACCAGTTGATAGACACCAAACATGACAGATATGGAAAATAAATGACCAGAACAACCTAATGTAGGTTTCCAGCCTCTAATAAGATCTACATACATGATGTTTGGATTGTACCGACTGGTCTCACCTACCTGGAACCATATTTTTATATCGGCCCACCATATTCTATTACATAGGCAGAGTTATGTATATTTTATAGAAAAAGGGATTTGCCTTTATCTAGTTAAACCAAAGGTCACATTCCAGGTCTGTTTGACCTTGTGAGATTAGGAACTCAAGTCTACTGTATCTTTAGAAGTAGTATATCTGTATTTGATATATATATATATATATATATATACAACTAGATCAACTGGACTTGAAGTTTAGTTCTTGAAGACGTTCGCTAGTCATCCGACTGGCTTTCTCAATTCAGAAGACTTGTACAAGAATCTTTGGCAAGTCATTCTGAATTGAGGAAAGCCCGTCGGAGACGAGCGAAACATCTTCAAGAACTAAACTTCAAGTCCAGTTGATCTAATTGAATACAACAGATATCATGACCTGGATGAATGAATATTACAGATATACCGTGACCTGGAAAGAATATTACAGAATACCAGGACGTGAATGAATATTACAGATATACATGACCTGGATGGATGAATATTACAGATATATCATGACCTGGATGGATGAATATACAGATATACCATGACCTGGATGGATGGATATATTACAGATATACCATGACATGGATGGATGAATATTAACAGATATACCGTGTCCTGGATGGATGAATATTACAGATATACCATGAACTGGATGAATAAATATACAGAGATATACCATGACCTGGATGGATGAATATTACAGAATACCGTGACCTGGATGGATGAATATTACAGATATACCATGACCTGGATGAATGAATATTACAAATAACCAAACCTGGATGGATGAATATTAAGATATACGTTGACCGGGGATAGATAATATTACGATATACCGTGACTTGGGATGAATGAAATATTACAGATTATACCGTGACCTGGATAGATGAATATTACGATATACCGTGACCTGGATGAATGAATATTACAGATATACCGTGACCTGGATGAATGAATATACAGAATACCATGACCTGGATAGATGAATATTACAGATATACCATGACCTGGGTGATATGAATATTACAGATATACCATGACCTGGATGGATGAATATTACAGATATACCATGACCTGGATGGATGAATATTACAGATATACGTGACCTGGATGGATGAATATTACAGATATACCATGACCTGGATGAATGAATATACAGATATACCATGACCTGGATGAATGAGAACCTTCACAAGCATATTTAGAAGTAAGGTACAAGGAATAGCAATCCTGGCACCCTACTGGGTTTATGGCACCTGAGTCAAATGGTAGAGAAATACAGAAGAAAAGGGGGAAAACACATGTACAAATATAAACCAAATGGAATCCTACTATTACTGACATTTTTAATTAATAACTATACTAGATCCTGCTTACAGCAGGATCCATCATGATGACACTAATCTCCATTATTTTTATGGCTGTCGTGATGTTGTACCCACCTTGTGCTAATAAAGTTCTTTTTTTGGATTTTTATACATTCTCTTTTGTTTTCTTTTAGAACTGAGTGGATTGGCTCTGTGTTCTGATGGAATTAGATATTCCAATGGTCAATCCTTCCAACCCACCTGCAAGTATAACTGCACCTGTGTTAATGGGGACATAGGGTGTGGTACCTCTCTGTATTAACTCCCTCCGCCCTGGTCTGGTGTCAGAACCCCAAAACGGTCAGATAGCGGGAAGCTGCTGTGGAACAGTGGATCTGTGACGATTCCAGGAAGTTACGTATAAAACATCTCCCCGTCATGTGGCCTCACCAGGTTTGTTTGACACAAGCACTTGTTTTAAAAAATATTGAAGGACATGTCCAACTGTAAAACAGAAAAAACTGGTGACTTGTCAGTTATTTCTTGCCACCCCCCCCCCCAAAAAAAAACACAAAGGTTTTTTCTGAGCTTTTTTTTTTTTAATACATCTCGTGAGCTCCCAAGCCTCCCTGTCCAATACTAAATAGAATCCCAGAACATTTTTTGAATCTCTCTTTAGAATCTCAGGAACCCTGCAAAATACAGAATACCGACCAAAAAGTTGCAATGTTTCAAATAATTTACCAAAAAACAAGATGTTATTAATTAGACCCCCTTACTAACCAATCAGGAATTAGGTTTCATTGTATAGTTCAATATAGAGAATAAGTGTAACTCCTGGTTGGTTGCTTAAAACTTTAGCAATAAAACCTATTCAATGTAAATAAGTGGCATTATCATCAATTATAACAAGACATTTTTAAAACAAGAAGCAAAGATAAAAGTTAAATAAAAAATAGGGTTGTGTATAAACTGTTGCATTCTGTATACTGACTCAACAGCACAACCTACTGGCAGTCTTTTAATTATTCGTACTGGAATAAAAATATTGGAGGAAAATGTTAATTTGGTTTATTTGGACTCTTTCAGCTCACGGAGGAGGAGAGAGTGAATCTTGGCAAAATAAATGCATTGTCCAGACTACGTCATGGAGTCCTTGCAGTAGACATGCGGGAGTAGGGAATTCACTACGGATTTCAATGATAACCAACAGTGTAAATTCCGCCGAGAACAACGTCTGTGTAACCTGAGGCCTTGTGATGTTGACATTACAAAACATATAAGGGTGATTAACTATTTCCTATGTTCTTATAATTTTATTGTGATAAGTGGGTAAAAGTATATACTTCCCTTAATAAAGTTCAACACCTTGACCTATTGCTTGGGATGGTCCAGCCTATTTGTCCTTGTTTATTCTTTGAATTGAGTAAATGACATAGTTGCAACCCCATTATTTTAATATACAGTGAGCTCACAAATGGCCAGTTAACTGTAGTTGACTACAGTTGACTATACAGTAGTTGACTATAGTTGACTACAGTTGAATATAGTGACTATAGTTGGACTACGTTGACTATAGTTGATACAGTTGACTGATAGTTGACTACAGTTGCTACAGTTACTATAGTTGACTAGACTATAGTTGACTATAGTTGACTACAGTTGACTATAGTTGAATACAGTTGACTATAGTTGACTACAGTTCGACTATAGTTGACTACAGTTGACTATAGTTGACTATAGTTGACTACAGTGACTGTTTGACCGTTGACTATGTTGACTACAGTTGACTTTACAGTAGTGACTATAGTTGACTGTAGTTGACTACAGTTGACTATAGGGACTACAGTTGACTTTACAGTAGTTGACTATAGTTGACTACAGTTGACTATCAGTATGACTACAGTTGACTATAGTTGACTACAGTTGATTCTATAGTTGACTATAGTTGACTATAGTTGTTATAGTTGACTAAGTGACTATAGTTGACTACAGTTGACTATAGTTGACTACAGATAAAACCCAAAGTCTACAATGTGAGAGGTTTATTTTTTATATGATGATGTACTGGGAAGTTACATTCATGGACATTCTGTACGATTACCTGAAACATGGAGGTTTTTCTAATCCCTTTATATATTTTTCTTTCGCCAGCCTGGGGAAAAATGTTTATTCGTGTACCGGGAGAGCCACCCTAAGAACTTCACCATTTCAGGCTGCGTGAGAGTAAGAGATCTTACCAAAACCAAGTACTGTGAGTCTGTACAGATAACAGATGCTGTATTCATATAAGTCAAAGACAATCCAAGTAGAGTTCAACTGCCCTGATGGAATGTGGAACCCGTGGAACCTTATGTGGATAAACGCTTGCTCTGCAACCTCAGCTGCAGGAAACCAAATGACATTTTTTCAGATTTGCAGAGCTACCACGATTATCCAGAAAATGTAAACTGATGAAAACTGATGATTGGTGGGGAAACCTTTTTATGGAGAAGGGATGAAGGTCCAAGTGTATTTTATGAAGCCACATCCTCAAGTCTGGAGTTGGCCATTTCATGATTGCGACTCTGAGGTTCTCTAATGCCTTTGGAGCTGGTATGATTGTGGGATGGGAACAGGTGCAGGCTGGACATTGTGTGGGCCTGCTACTCCCTGGCAAGGGATAGGAACTTTTTAGATGTGGTTGGGTTATGTTAACTTCCCAGGTCTCATTGTGCTGAGAAGCAGATAAAATCTGACCAGACAAAGGCATCTTATCAAAGTTCTTCTTTAAAGCTAGGTACACAGTTGCAATCTTTCCTTTGACCGATTGTTCGAGGCTTCCGACCGGTCGGCCAGGAGAAAGGACTGTCGGTCGCGGCAAAAAGCAGCCGTTGTCCGTTAGTTAGCCGCGACGATCGTGCAGCCATATGAGGACCGCATGATCAGTTATGGTTTCCGACCCATCCGTCATACAATAATTCGGCCGACTGACCGAAACACTGAAATGTCGGTCGGGCCAAATTATTGTATGGTGTGTACCCAGCTTTAAAGCCTATTTTGGTTTTGCATATGTACCCTAGAACAACAGCCAGATTAAACCCAGTCCTGCCAAGGTTTATATCCTATTAGAGAAGGTCAATCACAAAGATTTCATGACATATAGGGCCCTATTGTAAACGCGTGGTATCGCAATTTAGCTGTATACCACGCGTTATCGATAATGTACATTCACATTCGTCATGTACACCGAATGGTTCGGTTATAGAATACCAAAACTACCACAATGGTATCTATGAGGATAGTAATCTACGATCTCGCAATCTAGATTTACAATTGGTATTGATAATTTACGATCGTAATTGAATATCGCTAATCTGATTGGAAATTAACTATATTAAACCGATCATTTAAGGGTGAGTATCGCTGAAAATAAATCGCCTTTAGAAATAGGGCCGCTATATTCCAACCTGCTGTCTTCTGCTGCTCTTGAACTACAACACTCTTGTGTCCTGTGTCTTCAGCCTCCTACATAACTGGAAATGCAACAATTACGATCATTGTTTGGCCATCAAAATCCCCATTAACCATCAAAGCAGGTTGTTGCTTTTAATTGCTGTATGTGGCAAGGGTTGTCTGAGTAACATGGCCCCCCAAAACTACCAATAAATGATTGTGAACTTATTTAAAGTCAGTTCTACCATAGTATAGTTCAAACTACCGGTATTTCAGTGACCACAAATTGAATACAATTATTATTGATTAAAACATTTCTTGATTTTTCTTTTTATACTTTTAACCTCAGGGATGTTAAGTAATAGACTTAGAGTTATTAGAGAGTTCAATAAAAGTTCTTATCATTAAAAATGGTGCTAATTTTGCCCCAACCATCAGATGTTAGCTTTACAATGTTAAATAGGATTTAATTGGTTGGGGCAAAATTAGCACCATTTTAACGATAAGAACTTTTATGAATCTCCCTGTAGTGCCAGGGCATGCGCCCCTAATGTCAATCAAACCTTAGACACCACCCAAATGCACACCTTTGATTTAGGTGCAGTTGCTATGATTGCATTATCCAAAGGAATATTGTTGCATTTGCTTCCCTGCCATGAAGCATAGAGACTAAATTAAGCTGGCATGACAAATCTTACCTTACGGTGTTCCTACTATGTTGCCACGGCGTTCACATAGTTGCTCAATCATTTTTGCTAGGACAAGAAAGAAATGTCTTGAGATGTCCATGTCTATCAGTGCACGGAAAGCAATATGATAAGATTCACGGCAATGTATTTAGGGATGGGAATATTTTTTTCCTTTATAAAGTTATGACTTGAAGAAGAAAATCTTTTGGCAAGGAAAAAAACCAAGAGAAGCAATATATGTCTACATATAGGACTCTGCCTCCTACCGGGAGAAGTGGCATGTGTAATGCAACCCTTCTCCCCTCCCTTCTCCCTCCTCTCAGATTCCCTCCCTACTTTAAACCTAATATATAAGATTCCCCCTGGTATCCCAGCCCCAACGCTATATTTATATGTTTAGAAAGCTCCCCAAATTTACTTACCTCTCCTCTTCCTCCCCCGACGTGAGTGCCGCTCAGCCAATCACAGATGCGGGCTGCCGGTCCCACCCTCTGATTGCATTTCTGCAAGCAGAGGGCCGGGAGCGCGGCGAGGAGGAAAGAGGGGAGGCAAGTAGAGTTTGGGGAGCTTTCTTAAAATAAACAATATAGTGGTTGGGGCTGGGAGACCAGGGGGAATTGTATATGAAATTTTTTTTAGGGTGGACATACCCTTTAACATTTTAGAGCTAACATTTAATGGTTAGGGAAAAAATAGCCATTTTTAACAATACAATCGTATAGGAGCAGGCAAACCAGTCTTAATTCAACAAAATTATTGTGGACGTTCGGAACCAACAGGCCCCTTCCTCAGACAAACATTCTTTTCAGATTTTTAACAATAAGAACTTTTATTGAATCTCCCTGTAAATGCTAAATAATAGTCACATCCTGTATAATGTTGTGGGTTTATAGTTTACTGTATGGGGCACATCTATTAAGGGCTGGTACACATATGTGCTGCAAAAACGCATGCGCAAACGCAAAAAGCACGAGAATCGTGCAACAAAATTGTGTGCGATAAGGCTACGATTTTGTGTTTGATTCCTGGGTTTGCAGTGTGGCCTCAGCCTAACTGTGTTTTTGTCTTAAACCCACTACTAATTTTAGACTACACAAAACAAATGGTCTGGATGAAATATTGTTTGTTTCCTCTTTAGAGCTGGTATTTACCAGCCTACCTCACACAGTCATTCCTGCCGACAAATGTACCAATCTAATCTGGTTAAAAGAAAATGTCCTTACTTTTGTACAGAGGACAAACCGCGTTCGTTTGGTAAAATGATGACTGCTGTGGTACATTTACTCCCATAAAGTACCATAAATTACCATACCACAGTAAAATACCCTGTGGTATTGAATAGCGATACCGCATGGCAGTATAATACTGCGTGAATTGATATTTTACACCATGAGTATAAAAAATAAAGGTGCAAAATAGCGATGCTGTGCCTTTATAAATACACAAAAATTGCGATACGCGGGGTATTGTAAAAGTATGGTCGCCAGGCAAACATTGTTCGTACAATACCATGCAGTAGTAAAATATCGTAATGGTATGTATGGTCATTCATAAATCTAAGATCACTTGATCTATAATCATGATTGGAAATTACGTCTTCTTACAATCTTAAATTATGGCCACTATGTGTAGATTGATTCCTCTCCTCAAAAGGGGCAGTAAGCTTGTTTAGTAGGTGTATGAAGATATGTCCACCAATCAGAGGGTTTGCATAATGGTTAAAAGAAAGCCCTGTCTCTATTTATTAAAGGGCATGCCCACCCTTAAAACAAACAAACTAGTGGGACTTGTCAGTTACAGTATGTTATCCTCAACCCAAAATGCGTTTTTATCAGTTTATACATGGATTTGTAACCAGATATTTAATAGTTCTATTCTTTTGGCAAAGGTATCCACTCCTTCCTCTGTCAATGTGCCTTTTATTAGTGCAGAGGAAACAGCAGGTGAAACAGCAATCAATCATTGGCTGTTGTGATTCAGTTTGCCACAAGCTTGATTCTGCCGGGAAGGAGGGCAATAATTTCCTTAAATAATGGTTCTAATGCAGGGTAATATAGTGTAAATATATCAGTGTGGTTGGGGCAGGTACTGACAATTGACCATTTTTTTGTTTCCCTTTATAAGTACAATAATCCCATTCCATATACAATAGGCCTCTGTGTCCCTCTGGTCTAAATTGATTCTGCGCCGAAATACTTGGAAATTCAACCAAAATTCGGATGGGATTTTATTACATAACATTTTAATAAGAGCGATTGACAGGAATTCCAGGGATCAATCACACAACTAAAAAGATTTTTAAAAATATTAAACAGAAAAATGAATGATGCCATTTTGTGGAGTTTTTACATTTTCTTGCAAAACCATAAGAATTATTCATTAAAGAATTGTTGTCCAATTGCATCTTCCGGAGACATGTGATACGTGTCACGTAGATAAGTCAATTTCGGTCATTTTTCGTTTACAGTTCACTTTTAAGTTTCTCATGTTATTAAAAAAAGAAATCAGGAGTTGCCCAATCAGATAATTTTTTGTAAAAAAAAAAAAAAATTCACACCATTTCAATTTTTCTTTCAGAAAATAAAATCCGAAACAAATTTTACATTAAATCGATTTATTTCGTAGAAACTACCCAGTAGTATATATAATTTATATTAACTATAAAATAGGCTTTAAATGACAATACCTTATAAATATCTCTAACGATTATATAGTTACATCCATAGTTATTTTAAACAAACAACTACAAACCCCCAAAAAAGGATTTTTACGAAACCCCAAAACATTATAATTAATGATGAATGTCATCTGTTTGTATTAAGAACCATTCACCAATGAAAATTGACACATTTCTAAAGAAAAAAGCTTCATTCAGAAACAAGCTTATATAGATTGAGCCTTTGTCCATTCTAGCTCTGATTGGGTGAATTATAGTGGCCAAACTTTAAAGTGTAAGGCAACACTTGCGGATAATTCCAATAACGACAATCAATAAACTGATCAATTGTCTGACAGGCTGGAAATTAAAGCAATTATTTAAGAGTCACACGATTGCCAAGATGCACTCGGAACTACGTTACAATATTATGTAATAATTTCTCACAAAAAATGGGCATTATAATACTTTTTGGGGGGGGGTGGGGGTGGGGGGTAGCACACATTTTTTGGGGTAAGAGTTGCTGTAGTGGGGGTGCAGATTCTCTGAATTTAGCATATTGGTGGTTCCAATCAGGAGTCCCCAACGGGGGAAACATTAGGGTCTGGGTGAGAAGAAATATAAACGTTTTTAAAAGCTTTAGAAAAACCGATAGCAGAGGTGGAATTAACCCATTTTTAGTTTAGTTAATACCAAGTGTAACTGTAATACTAGTAATGGAAAATTAGGTTTTTTGTTTTTTTCTTCGCTACTGAGGTGGCTAATTGTATTCCCCAAGGTTTAATGCTTCATATAAGAGGCTCTTGGTTCTTGAAGACAGTGTCTTATGCAGAGTAGTAGCTAGATAGGTGTCTCACAGAGGAATAGGCTAGATCAGTGTCTCTATACAGAGTAGTAATAGGCCAAACACGTGTCTTATACAGAGTAATAGACTAGACACGTGTCTTATGCAGAGCATTAGGCTAGATACATGTCTTATACAGAGCATTAGGCTAGATACATGTCTTATACAGAGTAATAGGTTAGATACATGTCTTATACAGAGCATTAGGCTAGATACATGTCTTATACAGAGCATTAGGCTAGATACATGTCTTATACAGAGCATTAGGCTAGATATGTGTCTTATACAGAGCATTAAGCTAGATACATGTCTTATACAGAGTAATCCATGGTGTAGAGAAAGGTACATGTTTATACAGAGCATTAGGCTAGATACATGTTATACAAGCATAGCTAGATACGTCTTAAGAGCATAGGCTAGATACATGTCTTATACAGAGTAATAGGTTAGATACATGTCTTATACAGAGCATTAGGCTAGATACATGTCTTATACAGAGCATTAGGCTAGATACATGTCTTATACAGAGCATTAGGCTAGATACATGTCTTATACAGAGCATTAGGCTGATACATGTCTTATACAGAGCATTAGGCTAGATACAATGCTTATACAGAGCATTAGGCTAGATATGTGTCGTATACAGAGATTAGCAGATAGTCTATACAGAGTAATAGGTTAGATACATGTCTTATACAGAGCATTAGGCTAGATACATGTTGTATACAGATGTTCATTAGGCAGATACTAGATACATGTCTTATACAGAGCATTAGGCTAGATACATGTCTTTACAGAGCATTAGGCTAGATACATGTCTATACAGGCATTAGGCTGTTAGAGATGTTCTTATACAGAGCATTAGGCTAGTTCTAGATACATGTCTTATACAGAGCATTAGGCTAGATACATGTCTTATACAGAGCATTAGGCTAGATACATGTCTTATACAGAGCATTAGGCTAGATACATGTCTTATACAGAGCATAGGCTAGATATGTGTCTTATACAGAGCATTAGGCTAGATACATGTCTTATACAGAGCATTAGGCTGATGACATGTCTATACGAGCATTAGGCTAGATATGTGTCTTATACAGAGCATTAGGCTAGATACTGTATATTCAGAGCATTAGGCTAGACACGTGTCTATACAGAGCATTAGGCTAGATATGTCTTATACAGCATAGCATTAGGCTAGATACGTGTCTTATACGAGAGCATAGGCTAGATACATGTCTTATACAGAAGCATTAGGCTAGATACATGTCTTATACAGAGCATTAGGTAGATCATGTGTCTTATACAGAGCATTAGGCTAGATAATGTCTTATACAGAGCATTAGGCTAGATACATGTCTATACAGAGCATAGGCTAGATATGTCTTTACAGGCATTAGGCTAGAATGGTCTTATACAGAGCATAGGCTGAGATACTGTGTCTTTATACAGAGCATTAGGCTAGAACACGTGTCTTATACAGAGATTAGGCTGAGATATGTGTCTTATACAGAGCATTAGGCTAGATACAACAGATATACCATGACCTGGATGGATGAATATTACAGATATACCGTGTCCTGGATGGATGAATATTACAGATATACCATGAACTGGATGAATAAATATTACAGATATACCATGACCTGGATGGATGAATATTACAGATATACCGTGACCTGGATGGATGAATATTACAGATATACCATGACCTGGATGGATGAATATTACAGATATACCGTGTCCTGGATGGATGAATATTACAGATATACCATGAACTGGATGAATAAATATTACAGATATACCATGACCTGGATGGATGAATATTACAGATATACCGTGACCTGGATGGATGAATATTACAGATATACCGTGACCTGGATGAATGAATATTACAGATATACCGTGACCTGGATAGATGAATATTACAGATATACCGTGACCTGGATGAATGAATATTACAGATATACCGTGACCTGGATGAATGAATATTACAGATATACCATGACCTGGATAGATGAATATTACAGATATACCATGACCTGGGTGAATGAATATTACAGATATACCATGACCTGGATGGATGAATATTACAGATATACCATGACCTGGATGGATGAATATTACAGATATACCGTGACCTGGATGGATGAATATTACAGATATACCATGACCTGGATGAATGAATATTACAGATATACCATGACCTGGATGAATGAGAACCTTCACAAGCATATTTAGAAGTAAGGTACAAGGAATAGCAATCCTTGGCACCCTACTGGGTTTATGGCACCTGAGTCAAATGGTAGAGAAATACAGAAGAAAAGGGGGAAAACACAATGTTCAAATAAATAAACCAAATGGAATCCTACTATTACTGACATTATATAATTAATAACTATACTAGATCCTGCTTACAGCAGGATCCATATCATGACACTAATCTCCATTTATTTTTATGGCTGTCGTGATGTTGATACCCACCTTGTGCTAATAAAGTTCTTTTTTTGGATTTTTATACATTCTCTTCTTGTTTTCTTTTAGAACTGAGTGGATTGGCTTGTGTTCTGAATGGAATTAGATATTCCAATGGTCAATCCTTCCAACCCAACTGCAAGTATAACTGCACCTGTGTTAATGGGGACATAGGGTGTGTACCTCTCTGTATTAACTCCCTCCCGCCCCTGGTCTGGTGTCAGAACCCCAAACGGGTCAAGATAGCGGGAAGCTGCTGTGAACAGTGGATCTGTGACGATTCCAGGAAGTTACGTAAAACATCTCCCCGTCATGTGGCCTCACCAGGTTTGTTTGACAAAGCACTTGTTTTAAAAAATATTGAAGGACATGTCCACTCGTAAAACAGAAAACTGGTGACTTGTCAGTTATCTTCTTGCCACCCCCCCCCCCCCAAAAAAACAAAGGTTTTTTCTGAGCTTTTTTTTTTTAATACATCTCGTGAGCTCCCAAGCCTCCCTGTCCAATACTAAATAGAATCCCAGAACATTTTTTGAATCTCTCTTTAGAATCTCAGGAACCCTGCAAAATACAGAATACCGACCAAAAAGTTGCAATGTTTGCAAATAATTTTACCAAAAAACAAGATGTTATAATTAGACCCCCTTACTAACCAATCAGGAATTAGGTTTCATTTGTATAGTTCAATATAGAGAATAAGTGTAAACTCCTGGTTGGTTGCTTAAAACTTTAGCAATAAAACCTATTCAATGTAAATAAGTGGAGCATTATCATCAATTATAAACAAGACATTTTAAAACGAAGCAAAGATAAAAGTTAAATAAAAAATAGGGTTGTGTATAAACTGTTGCATTCTGTATACTGACTCAACAGCACAACCTACTGGCAGCTCTTTTAATTAATTCGTACTGGAATAAAATATTTGGAGGAAAATGTTAATTTGGTTTATTTTGGACTCTTTCAGCTCACGGAGGAGAGAGTGAATCTTGGCAAAATAACTGCATTGTCCAGACTACGTCATGGAGTCCTTGCAGTAAGACATGCGGAGTAGGGAATTCACTACGGATTTCCAATGATAACCAACAGTGTAAATTCCGCCAGGAACAACGTCTGTGTAACCTGAGGCCTTGTGATGTTGACATTACAAAACATATAAGGGTGATTAACTATTTCCTATGTTCTTATAATTTTTATTGATAAGTGGGTAAAAGTTATATACTTCCCTTAATTAAAGTTCACCAACCTTGACCTATTGCTTGGGATGGTCCAGCCTATTTGTCCTTGTTTATTCTTTGAATTGAGTAAATGACATAGTTGCAACCCCATTATTTCTAATATACAGTGAGCTCACAAATGGCCAGTTAACTGTAGTTGACTACAGTTGACTATACAGTAGTTGACTATAGTTGACTACAGTTGACTATAGTTGACTATAGTTGACTACAGTTGACTATAGTTGACTACAGTTGACTATAGTTGACTACAGTTGACTACAGTTAACTATAGTTGACTAGACTATAGTTGACTATAGTTGACTACAGTTGACTATAGTTGACTACAGTTGACTATAGTTGACTACAGTTGACTGTAGTTGACTACAGTTGACTATAGTTGACTACAGTTGACTTTACAGTAGTTGACTATAGTTGACTGTAGTTGACTACAGTTGACTATAGTTGACTACAGTTGACTTTACAGTAGTTGACTATAGTTGACTACAGTTGACTATACAGTAGTTGACTACAGTTGACTATAGTTGACTACAGTTGACTATAGTTGACTATAGTTGACTATAGTTGTTTATAGTTGACTACAGTTGACTATAGTTGACTACAGTTGACTATAGTTGACTACAGATAAACCCAAAAGTCTACAATGTTGAGAGGTTTATTTTTATATGATGGATGTTACTGGGAAGTTACATTCATGGACATTCTGTACGATTACCTGAAACATGGAGGTTTTTCTAATCCCTTTATATATTTTTCTTTCGCCAGCCTGGGAAAAAATGTTTATCAGTGTACCGGGAGAGCCACCCTAAGAACTTCACCATTTCAGGCTGCGTGAGTAAGAGATCTTACCAACCCAAGTACTGTGGAGTCTGTACAGATAACAGATGCTGTATTCCATATAAGTCAAAGACAATCCAAGTAGAGTTCAACTGCCCTGATGGAAGTGGAACCACGTGGAACCTTATGTGGATAAACGCTTGCTTCTGCAACCTCAGCTGCAGGAAACCAAATGACATTTTTTCAGATTTGCAGAGCTACCACGATTATCCAGAAATTGTAAACTGATGAAACTGATGATTGGTGGGGAAACCTTTTTATGGAGAAGGGATGAAGGTCCAAGTGTATTTTCATGAAGCCACATCCTCAAGTCTGGAGTTGGCGCATTTCATGATTGCGACATCTGAGGTTCTCTAATGCCTTTGGAGCTGGTATGATTGGATGGGAACAGGTGCAGCTGGACATTGTGTGGGCCTGCTACTCCCTGGCAAGGGATAGGAACTTTTTAGATGTGGTTGGGTTATGTTAACTTCCCAGGTCTCATTGTGCTGAGAAGCAGATAAAATCTGACCAGACAAAGGCATCTTATCAAAGTTCTTCTTAAAGCTAGGTACACATGTTGCAATCTTTCCTTGTGACCGATTGTTCGAGGCTTCCGACCGGTCGGCCAGGAGAAAGGACTGTCGGTCGCGGCAAAAGCAGCCGTGTCCGTTAGTTAGCCGCGACCGATCGTGCAGCCCATAGAGGACCGCATGATCAGTTATGGTTTTCCGACCCATCCGTCATACAATAATTCGGCCCGACTGACCGAAACACTGAAATGTCGGTCGGGCCAAATTATTGTATGGTGTGTACCCAGCTTTAAAGCCTATTTTGGTTTTGCATAGTACCCTAGAACAACAGCCAGATTAAACCCAGTCCTGCCAAGGTTTATATCCTAGTAGAGAAGGTCAATCACAAATAGATCTCATGACATATAGGGCCCTATTTGTAAATGCGTGGTATCGCAATTTAGCTATACCACGCGTTATCGATAATGTACATCCACATTCGTACATTTACACCGAATGTTCGGTTATAGAATACCAAACTACCACAATGGTATTCTATGAGGATAGTAAATCTACGATCTCGCAATCTTAGATTTACAATTGGTATTGATAATTTACGATCGTAAATTGAATATCGCTAATCTGATTGGAAATTAACTATCATTAAACCGATCATTTAAGGCGTAGTATCGCTGAAAATAAATCGCCTTTAGAAATAGGGCCGCTATATTCCAACCTGCTGTCTTCTGGCTGCTCTTGAACTACAACACTCTTGTGTCCTGTGTTCTTCAGCCTCCTACATAACCTGGAACTGCAACAATTACGATCATTGTTTTGGCCATCAAAATCCCCATTAACCATCAAAGCAGGTTGTTGCTTTTAATTGCTGTACTGTGGCAAGGGTTGTCTGAGTAACATGGCCCCCCAAACTACCCATCAAATGATTGTGACCTTATTTAAAGTCAGTTCTACCATAGTATAGTTCAAACTACCGGTATTTCAGTGACCACAAATTGTAATACACATTATTATTGATTAAAACATTTCTTGATTTTTCTTTATACTTTTAACCTCAGGGATGTTAAGTTAATAGACTTAGAGATTATTAGAGAGATTCAATAAAAGTTCTTATCATTAAAAATGGTGCTAATTTTGCCCCAACCAATCAGATGTTAGCTTTACAATGTTAAATAGGATTTAATTGGTTGGGGCAAAATTAGCACCATTTTTAACGATAAGAACTTTTATTGAATCTCCCTGTATGTGTCCAGGGCATGCGCCCCTAATGTCAATCAAACCTTAGGACCCACCCACATGCCAATCCTTTGATTTAGGTGCCAGGTTGCTATGATTGCATTATCCAAAGGAATATTGTTTGCATTTTGCTTCCCTGCCATGAAGCATAGAGACTAAATTAAGCTGGCATGACAAATCTTACCTTCCGGTGTTCCTACTATGTTGCCACGATGTTCACATAGTTGCTCAATCATTTTTGCTAGGACAAGAAATGTCTTGAGAATGTCCATGTCTAATCAGTGCACGGAAAGCAATATGATAAGATTTCACGGCAATGTATTTAGGGATGGGAATATTTTTTTCCTTTTATAAAGTTATGACTTTGAAGAAAATTCTTTTGGCAAGGAAAAAAACCAAGAAGCAATATATGTCTACATATAGGACTCTGCCTCCTACCGGGAGAAGTTTGGCATGTGTACTGCAACCCTTCTCCCCCTCCCTCTCCCTCCCTCTCAGGATTCCCTCCCCCTAACTTTAAACCCTTAATATATAAGATTCCCCCTGGTATCCCAGCCCCAACCGCTATATTTATATGTTTAGAAAGCTCCCCAAATTTTACTTACCTCTCCTCTTTCCTCCCCCGAAGTGAGCTGCCGCTCAGCCAATCACAGATGCGGCTGCCGGTCCCACCCCTCTGCTTGCATTTTCTCGCAAGCAGAGGGCCGGGAGCGCGGCGGAGGAAAGAGGGGAGGCAAGTAGAGTTTGGGGAGCTTTCTTAAAATAAAAATATAGTGGTTGGGGCTGGGAGACCAGGGGGAATTGTATATGAAATTTTTTTTTAGGGTGGACATACCCTTTAACATTTTAGAGCTAACATTTAATTGGTTAGGGCAAAATTAGCACCATTTTTAACAATACAAATCGTATAGGAGCCAGGCAAACCAGTCTTAATTCAACAAATTTATTTGTGACGTTTCGGAACCAACAGGCCCCTTCCTCAGACAAACATTTCTTTTCAGATTTTTAACAATAAGAACTTTTATTGAATCTCCCTGTAAATGCTAAATAATAAGTTCACATCCTGTATAATGTTGTGGGTTTATAGTTTTACTGTATGGGGCACATCTATTAAGGGCTGGTACACATATGTGCTGCAAAAACGCATGCGCAAACGCAAAACGCACGAGAATCGTGCACAAAATTGTGTGCGATAAGGCTCACGATTTTGTGTTTGATTCCTGTGCGTTGCAGTGTGGCCTCAGCCTAACTGTGTTTTTTGTCTTAACCCACTACTAATTTTAGATACACAAAACAAATGGTCTGGATGAAATATTGTCTGTTTCCTCTTTAGAGCTGGTATTTACCAGCCTACCTCACCACAGTCATTCCTGCCGACAAATGTACCAATCAATCTGGTTAAAAGAAAATGTCCTTACTTTTGTACAGAGGACAAACCGCGTTTTGGTAAAATGATGACTGCTGTGGTACATTTACTCCCATAAATGTACCACAAATTTACCATACCACAGTAAAATACCCCTGTGGTATTGAATAGCCGATACCGCATGGCAGTATAATACTGCGCTGAATTGATATTTTACACCATGAGTATAAAAAATAAAGGTGCAAAATAGCGATGCTGTGCCTTTATAAATACACAAAATTGCGATACCGCGGGTTATTGTAAAAGTATGGTCGCAGGCATAACATTTGTTCGTACAATACCATGCAGTAGTAAAATATCGTAATGGTATTGTATGGTCATTCATAAATCTACGATCACTTGATCTATAATCATGATTGGAAATTTACGTTCTTACAATCTTAAATTTATGGCCACTATTGTAGATTGATTCCTCTCCTCATAAAGTGGGCAGTAAGCTTGTAGTAGTGTGTCTGAAGATATGTCCACCAATCAGAAGGGTTTTGCATAATGGTTAAAATAGCCCTGTCTCTATTTATTAAAGGGCATGCCCACCCTTAAAACAAACAACTAGTGACTTGTCAGTTACAGTATGTATCCTCAACCCCAACTGCTGTTTTTATCAGTTTATTACATGCATTTGTAACCAGATATTTAATAAGTTCTATTCCTTTCTGGCAAAGGTATCCACCTCCTTCCTCTGCTCAATGTGCCTTTTATTAGTGCAGAGGAAACAGCAGGTGAAACAGCAATCAATCATTGGCTGTGATGTCAGTTGCCACAGCCTTGATTCTGCCGGAAGGAGGGCAATAATTTTCCTTAAATATCTGGTTCATAATGCAGGTAATATAGTGTAAAACATATCAGTTGTGGTTAGGGGCAGGTTACTGACAATTGACCATTTTTTTGTTTTCCCTTTAATAAGTACAATAATCCCATTCCAATATACAATAGGCTCCTTCAGTGTCCCTCTGGTCTAAATTGATTCTGCGCCGAAATACTTGGAAATTCAACCAAAATTCGGATGGGATTTTATTACATTAACATTTTAATAAGCAGATTTGACAATGTAATTTTCCCAGGGATCAATCACAAACATAAAAGAGATTTTTAAAAAATTAAACAGAAAAATGAATGATGCATTTTGTGGAGTTTTACATTTTCTTGCAGAATAACCATTAAGAATTATTCATTAAAGAATTTTGTCCAATTGCATTCTCCGAGAGACATGTGATACGTGTCACGTAGAATAAGTCAATATTCGGTTCATTTTTCGTTTACAGTTCACTTTTAAGTTTCTCATGTTATTAAAAAAAGAAATCAGGAGTTGCCCAATCAGATTAATTTTTTGTAAAAAAAAAAAAATTCACACCATCTTCAATTTTTTCTTTCAGAAAATAAAATCCGAAACTAAATTTTACATTAAATCGATTTATTGTAGAAACTACCCAGTATATATATATTTATATTAACTATTAAAATAGGCTTTAAATGCACAATACCTTTATAAATATCCTCTAACGATTATATATTTACATTCCAATAGTTATTTTAAACAAACAACTACAAACCCCCAAAAAAGTATTTTTCCAGAAACCCCAAAACATATAATTAATGATGAATCGTCATTCATGTTTTGTATTAGAAACATTCACCAATGAAAATTGACACATTTTCGTAAAGAAAAAAGCTTCATTCAGAAACAAGCTTATATAGATTTGAGCCTTTGTCCATTCTAGTCTCTGATTGGCTGAATTATCAGTGGCCAAACTTTAAAGTGTAAGGCATACACTTGCGGATATATTCCCAATAACCGACCAATAAACTGATCAATTGTCTGACAGGCTGGAAATTAAAGCAATTATTAAGAGTCACACGATTGGCCAAGATGCACTCGGAACTACTTTTTACAATATTATTAGTAATAATTTCTCACAATAAATGGGCATTAATACTTTTTGGGGGGAGGGGGGTAGCAACACTTTTTTGGGGGTAAGAGTTGCTGTAGGTGGGGTTGCAGATTTCTCTGAATTTAGCAATATGTGGTTCCAATACAGGATGTCCCCAACGTGGGAAACATTAGGGTCTGGGTTAGAGAAGAAATATAACGTTTAAAGCTTTAGAAAACCGATAGCAGAGGTGGAATTAACCCATTTTTTAGTTTAGTTAATACCAAGTTTAACTGTAATCCTAGTAATGGAATTAGGTTTTCTTTGCTACGAGTGGCTAATTGTTATTCCCCAAGGGTTAATGCTTCATTAAGAGGCTCTTTGTTCTTGCTCTTAGTTATTTTTGGTCCTCCTTTGGTTTCCTTAGTTCATAGAGATTAACCCCCTCTTTTCTGGAAGGATAACCCAGATAGTGAAGAGGTTAAGATTTTTTCTTTCATCTGTGACCTCTGCTTTAGCAGGAGACCTCCATAGATTTCGGACTGTTGTGGCCAGAACTGTTTGTGTTGTTGGTATCTGTATGGGATCGGCCACGGTTTCCATCGCCGGTGTGTGCCCTGCTACGGTTGCCTTCTCCTGTATGGGCACGGCTTCTTGAACCCTCATTGGTGTGAGATCTACTCCTGTTGCCATCTTGGGAGGAATTGCTGGCAGCAGATCCTGTTCGAGATCTCATCAGTCTGGTCATGCTGGCTGCTGGCACTTTAAGAGAAATAGAGAGAGGGAGGGAGAGTCTTTTGAGCTACGTGCAGCACATGACCACAATTTAACCAATTAAACTCTTAGAACACTGAGCTACATTAACCCTTGCATGTATACAATGCTGAAAAGTTGCAGTACATAAAAAATGTATTGGGTTACCAAAACATTACCACAACGGCTATTATTAGCTATTAATTCTGGATAGTATTAAATAAATCCCATCAAAATCCTTGCCCAGTTTATAACAACATTGACTTAATTCTGTAGCTCCATGAAGATGGTAGTAATGGAAGGTACCAACACTGTAATTAGGGGAACACATTAAGACTCATTTATTAGGTTGGCCATATTCATGATATAAACCTTTTTTATACATTTTTACAACATAGTGATGGTTATTAAAACCCTCTCTTTAATACTTATGGGTTTAGTTGTAATATGTTATCATTATCCTGAGGAATAGAGAAATGGTATAGCCTATCCAAAGTAATAAAGTAATGGTATTAGAGTAATGGTATGGCCTATCCTATGTAATAGAGAAATGGTATAGCCTATCCAAAGTAATAAAGTAATGGTATTAGAGTAATGGTATGGCCTATCCTGTGAATAAAGTTAATTGGTATGTGCCTATCCTTGTGTAATAGATGGTGTGGCTCCTATCCTGTGTAATAAAGTAATGGGGTGGCCTATCCTGTGGTAATAGAGTAATGAATGGCCTATCCTCCTGGATAGAGAAATGTGTGGCCTATCCGGTGTAATAGAGTAATGGTATGGCCTATCCTGTGTAATAGAGTAATGGTATGGATTATCCTATGTAATAGAGTAATGGTATGGCCTATCCTGTGTAATAGAGTAATGACATGGCCTATCTTGTGTAATAGAGTAATGGTATGGCCTATCCTGTGTAATAGAGTAATGGTATGGATTATCCTATGTAATAGAGTAATGGTATGGCCTATCCTGTGTAATCGAGTTATGGTATGGATTATCCTATGTAATAGAGTAATGGTATAGTCTATCCTGTGTAATAGAGTAATGACATGGCCTATCTTGTGTAATAGAGTAATGGTATGGCCTATCCTGTGTAATCGAGTTATGGTATGGATTATCCTATGTAATAGAGTAATGGTATGGCCTATCCTGTATAATAGAGTAATGGCATGGCCTATCTTGTGTAATAGAGTAATGGTATAGCCTATCCTTACATAGTTACATAGTAATTAACATAGTAACATAGTAACATAGTAATTAAGGTTGAATAAAGACATTCGTCCATTAAGTCCAACCTATTCACTTTTTTTTTAACCCTACCTAACAGTTGATCCAGAGAAAGGCAAAAAAACCCAGCTAAAAAGGGGGGGAAAAATTCCTTCCTGACTCCAAACGGCAATCGGAAAGTATCCCTGGATCAACCAGATCTATATGCATTAATACCAGTAATTCTCAATATTTTTTAGTTTTAGAAACTTATCCAGGCCTTTTTTAAAGTTATTCAATGAACTTGCTATTACCACCTCTGCTGGAAGACAGTTCCACAGTTTCACCGTTCTCACTGTAAAGAAACCTCTCCTAACTTGAAGATGAAACTTCTTTTCTTCCAACCTTAAAGGATGTCCACGAGTCCTCTGATATGACCTATTAGTGAACAATGCACCAGAGAGTTCACTGTATGGGCCATTAATATATTTGTATAAGGTTATCATGTCCCCACGCAACCGCCGCTTCTCCAATGTAAACAGCCCTAACTTGTCTAATCTGCCTGCATATTCAATTGAGGTTGAATAAAGACATCAAGTCCATCAAGTCCAACCTATTCACCCTCTTTTTTTTTTTTTTTTTTAACCCTACCTAACAGTTGATCCAGAGGAAGGCAAAAAAAAAACAGCAAAAAAAGGGGGAAAAAATTCCTTCCTGTCTCCTAACGGCAATTGGAAAGTATCCCTGGATACCTGTGTAATAAAGTAATGGTATAGTCTATCCTGTGTAATAGAGTAATGGTATTACCTATCCTGTGTACAGATTATTTTGGGTGTAATTTGGGGTGAAACACTTGTTAATCCTGTAATGTCAGAATTCGGCCCATTTTCTAAATTTCACCCAGAATTCCATTTATTCTTAATTTACCTTGGAAACTCTAAGAATGGGCAAAATTCCAGTTGAAATTACCGCTATCATTTCATGGGAATATTATGGAGATTGGTCATGAAATTTCACCTAAAATATCCAACACAGCCATATTTATAAACCCACGGTATCAGAAACTTAGGGCACCGTGGGTTATCGTAAAAGTACGATCCCGGCCATAAATGTAAGAACATTTATGAACATACTTGTATGAACCTTCATTCATACAATATCAGGTGGTAGCAAAATATCGCAATGGTTCTTGTACGGGTGATCGTAGAATTACGATTGCTAACGTAACCTTAAGACTGCAATCGGAGATTTACATCTTGGATGGTAAATTTATGATTACGGCAATGATTGTTAAAGGAGCAGTATCGAGATCAACAAAATATCGGTACCGCACCTTTATAAATATCGCACTATTAGAATTATGTTAACAGTTATTAATAATATATGTGCACCAATATACATGGCACATCATTCTTGCTATTAACAGGATTTCCAGTCTCGAGTACTTACTGTATCCCATGCCTTGGACAAAATATTTAAAAGCTTCTGCCAGTTTTGCCGGCTGCAAAAAATAAACAAATAAATCAGTGTTTATCCTGCACCACAGACAATGGGAAACTGAATTTAGTTAGTGTTAGGGCTCCGGTTAAATCTGCACTTTCTATAGATAACTATACTGTAAAAATTAACTTTTTAACAAGAAAAGTACCTGGGGCAGGGAGATAGGATTGATTATTCCCACCTTCCAATATGGTTTTGTTGAGTAGCTACAGCACATACAGTTTCATCTGCCAGGCAGTGTTCCCTCTAACCTGTGTGCTCATCAGAATGGTGGGCATACAAAACTCTGCTGGAATATAACTGCTGCAGTGTGAAGCGCACAACTTCTCATTTTATATGCGCACAGCAAATATATTTCTGCCCACACAGCTGATTTTAAGTAAGAGGGAACATTGCCAGGTTAGTGCCCTGGGCCTTCCTGTATTAAAGATAGTGCTGAAGCACTCAGTAAGCCTGGCAGAAGCAGTTTTCTCTGTGCTGCTACTCCTCAGAAATTATATTGGGAGGTAGAAAGTTCCAATCCTACCTCCCTGCCCCAGGTCCTTTTTTATTTTAACTGTTTCTTAGACTTTACATAAATACAGGCTACAATGTCAATTACATTAAATCTGGGAAATGGGTTAAACTCTCTGGCCTTAGTAAGAAATGTTGGTCATCGTATAAAAAATTAGGGGCTCTGAATTTCAGTGATTTCTTACAGCAGATATGGGAGTTTAATCCCCTATAAATAGAGGTGCAAGAAAGTACTCCATTAATAAGTATGCCCCCTCTGGTTGGTCTAATCACAGCAGGCTCTGTAACAGACCGGAGCATTTAGCACTATATTGACTGGGTTGCTATCTCCAAAAGGGAATTTACCTTTATTTATCCTTTAATTTTATTGATAAAAATCCAGAGGAAATAAAATGTTCCAAATTACCTGAACAACCTGGGGAAATCCACCACAGTCCGACATCTAAGGAGCAAACACAGGGAAATTAGCAAGAGAAAGGGAATTGAGCAAGACAGACAAATCGGTATTGAAACAAATGAATATTGATGAGTTATAATCTGACCAATAATATTACTGGTGCAGGTTTTAGTAGAAGCATTGCTACAACTATTACTATTGTACTATAGGATTTTATAGGGAGACATGGACATCCATATCCCTAGAACCCCAACTAACAAGTACAGAAACAATCTATAGATTCCATACTAGACTACAGCAAGACACTGGGTATGTTACCTTCAGCAATGTGGTCTTGGTGGGGTCCAATTTTGAGTTACATTCAACCTAAAATATTGAAATAAATAATTAACAATGTGACGAACAGATTGGTTAGTATTGTTTATGTAGCAATATTCTGAAATTCGGTTGGCCGAGATAACAGCCAACCACGTTTTTTAATTTTGCTAGGTTGAAGTTTCCCAGTGGAATAAGTACATTTTTTATCTGTCCATTCTAAACATGTTTTTTAGATTGGGGTAAGCCACAGTAGTTCTCCCAAGAAGATCAACCACATCCGTAGTCACACCTGACTTAATAGATGTGAGAAATAGCAAAACCCATCCTGTCACATACCAACATATAATCATCCCTGTTCCTTAAATGGAAACACATCCAGTTAAATCAAAGGATCACAGGATATTGTAATTACTGGAAAGTCTGGGCATTTTGTTGACAAACCCAGTAACCCACCCATACAGGCGATATCCAAAGGAAGGTGGAGAGTTTTATATTAGGGGTTATACTGTACTATATATGTAGATCTGCCATTCATTGTACTGTTCACACATTTCTATACAGGCTTTAGTGAAACATTATATAATTATTATTATATTATTATTATATTTATAGAGTTCAGACACACAGGAACCCTTGGAACTTGTACAGTCTCTTATAGATACTCACCACGGCATCTACAGCAGGTGAACTGTCCCCAACCACCAAGAGAGCAGGACACCTGGAACACAGAAAATCAGCACGTTACGCCCAGTCAAACTACACAAACACACATATTAACCCCTGTTTAGACGAAAATGGAGCGGAGAGAAATGACATGTAAAATTAACAAACAACAGTATGTGTGTATCTACATTCTAAAAAATAATCGTATGGTCAGCATAAGACGGTGAATTGAAAAGTTCAATAATGTAATTGAACAAAAGCCTGTTTCTATTTAAATTATTATAGTTTGAATGAGTTTTCCATCAGCAAGAGGTTATTTATTTAATTTATAAGAAACGCCATTTATTTTAAAGGGGCACAATACTCATGCAGTTACTGACTGCTCTCAGGCTCCTCCCACAAGTCAGTGTCGCTGACACTCCTCCTATGTCTGACAAGACTCACCTTTGTCAGATATAGGAGTGTCAGCGACACTGACTTGTGGGAGGAGCCTGAGAGCAGTTAATTAAGGGGTGTCAAAATGTAGTTCGTTCCTGCATGAGTATATTAACCCTTTAATGTCTAAAATCCCTGGGGGAAATAAAGATTGCACTCACTTTAATGTAACAACATTGGATCCTGGTATTGGGCGTTCAATCTCCAAATCTCTACGGCTGTTGAATACAAAAAAGAAAAAACAATGACTATTCTGAAATCTGAAATTGTTTCATACGTGGGATTTATATAAAAGAGCTTGTATAATGACATTGTTACCTGTTGTAGGATTTCACAAAGAGCTGGAGATTGTTCTGGTTAATGTCATTGGTGATGTGACGCCGATATGTTTCTATCAGTTCGTGGTTATCGTGGATTTCATCCTGGATTTTGAAGATGGAAATTAAGAAGGTTAAGCTCTAATGATTAGATTTTCCCATAGCGCTGCTTTCTAATTTCCAGAAAATAGGTCACCACAGCAGATGCCTCTCTACGGCAAAATCATCTACCCTGGTGTTAAATAGAGATGTGCTGGTACACATATGACTGGTTAATTGTCAGAGGGACAACAAGGGCTTAGTTCATCGCCATTCCGTTATGTATTATATTATTTATGTATTAAACAAAGTGAGAAGGTTCAACTAATGCTTAGGAAATTAATTTCTGACATGAACTAATCTATAAAGTATCTATTACACAAATAGATTACAGTTACGTCATTATTAATGTTGATCTGTGTGCATTTAAATGAATACAGAAACTTTCCTTTACACTTTGACAGACTAGTTTGGTAAACAGGAAAGAAGTAGCAACATTTGCTAGACTGGTTTGGTAAACAGAAGGAAGTAGAAAAGTTTTCTAGACTGGTTTGGTAAAAAGAAAGAAGAAAGGTTTTCTAGACTGGTTTGGTAAACAGAAAGAAGAAGAAATGTTTTCTAGACTGGTTTGGTAAACAGAAAGGAATTAACAAAGTTTTCTAGACTGGTTTGGTAAAAAGAAAGAAGAAAGGTTTTCTAGACTGGTTTGGTAAACAGAAAGGAAGTAGAAAAGTTTTTCAGACTAGTCTGGTAAACAGAAAGGAAGTAAAAACGTTTTCTAGACTGGTTTGGTAAACTGAAATGAAGTAGAAAAGTTTTCTAGACTGGTTTGGTAAACAGAAAGGAAGCATGAAATTTTTCTAGACTGGTTTCGTAAACAGAAATGAAGTAGAAAAGTTCTAGACTGGTTTGGTGAACAGAAAGGAAGTAGAAAAGTTTTCTAGACTGGTTTGGTATACAGAAAGGAAGTAAGCAAGTTTTCTAGTCAGTTTGGTAAACAGAAAGGAAGTAGAAAAGTTTCCTAGACTGGTTTTGTAAACTGAAATGAAGTAGAAAAGTTCTAGACTGGTTTGGTAAATAGGAAGGAAGTAGAAAAGTTTTCTAGACTGGTTTGGTAAACAGAAAGGAAGTAGAAAAGTTTTCTAGACTGGTTTGGTAAACAGAAAGGAAGTAGAAAAGTTTTCTAGACTGGTTTGGTAAACAGAAAGGAAGTAAACAAGCTTTCTAGTCGGTTTGGTAAACAGAAAGAAAGTAGAAAAGTTTCCTAAACTGGTTTTGTAAACTGAAATAAAGTAGAAAAGTTCTAGACTGGTTTGGTAAATATGAAGGAAGTAGAAAAGTTTTCTAGACTGGTTTGGTAAACAGAAAGAAAGTAGCAACCTTTTTTGGTTACCAGTAAGTTAATTTTTCTGCTTTCGACACGTAATGACATTATTGTATTAGTCATATAAGCTACTAACCTTTGAAAACAGGTGGGAAATCACCATTTCAGGTAAGGCATGGGTCCATCCAGAAATCTTTTGGAAGGAATAAATAATATAAATAAATAAATAGAACTGTGAGAAACTTAAACAAATCCTAACATCGGTCTTTGTTTTACGATTTAGTTATTTACAAAAAATTCACTGTAATAGTTATATTTTTACAGCTGCGACAACATTATTGTAAGATTATAACAATATTATTTACTGTAACAAAATGAACTTTAATTGTTTAACAAAGGCCATTTCTTTTGGACTCAAAATGTATTTGAACAGCTTTGCGTTAGGCTCATTCAGTCTTTGTTCATTAGTAAAGGATTTTGGGAATCCTACCTTTGCAGCTGCCCAGTCCATCCACCCTTCCGCACATGGGTTAATATTAATGAGCACCAAGCCTTCTACCATACTGGGATGGTTCAGCTGAAACAAAATGAGAGTCGTTAACCTAATGTCCCACCCTGGTATTTTCTACTGCCCTCTCTACCAGCAAAGCCAATGAATGGAATTCTGGGAGTTGCAGTTCTGCTTATGTTAAACAATTATCATTTAGCCCTATCCTGGTACTGGGAATCTTTAGCATCTTTTTTAATAAATAAATGTGTGTCTCTACATTATTCTTTTTTAACAATATTTTCATAAAATCGGGCCAACTGGAATTTCGGCCAATCGATATTATCGGCTGCGATTGCCCAAGTACATTGGTCCATCTACGGTCACCATTTTTGTAAAAAAAAAGACAATTTTTTCAATACAAATTCTTTCCCTCTGTCTCCTTTAAAATACATTTTTATTACATAATATCTATGTGTGATGGCGACATAGCACGTAACAAGAAAATGAACTTACAGCAAATCTGGTTAGGACGTAAGCACCAGCACCAATTCCCAGCCCAAGAACGGTCCTCAGTCTGTGGGATACAGAGAGAGAAGACATTACATCCAGTAGAACACTCCATTATTATCCATCTACAACGAGGCAAGGGGCACAACTAACACCCCTTTCTATTCATTAAGGCAGTTTGTGAAAAGTATTTAGATTAGTTACATGACTCACTGAACTCTAAATATACCTCTTCCAATTGGACAACAGGGCCTTCCTAGAGATCCAATTGGACAACAGGGCCTTCCTAGAGATCCAATTGGACAACGGGGCCTTCCTAAAGATCCAATTGGACAAGAGGGCATTCCTAAAGATACAACTGGACAACAGGGCCTTCCTAAAGATCCAATTGGACAACAGGGCCTTCCTAGAGATCCAATTGGACAACAGGACCTTCCTAGAGATCCAATTGGACAACAGGGTCTTCCTAGAGATCCAATTGGACAACCGGGCCTTCCTAAAGATCCATTAAGCGAAACACCAAAAGAATAAGAAATTAAAGAGAAACAAGGCATGACGGCAAAACTCCGTATTGAATATAAATAGACCGTCCTTTATTCTTGTTATATAAAATGGGACAACGATTAAAAACATTTAAAAACAGTACTAAACCCCCTCCACAAGTCCATAAATCAATTATTGAAGCTACAGTGGCATTAGGATAGTGTCAACCGACAGCATAGCAAAAATGTATACATAAAGTACACATAAATAGCCGTCTGGTGAGGGAAGAATTAGGATCGCGTGGGGTCAGCTCACGAAAACGACCGCGTTTCGCTCCGTATAGGTGCGCTGAGCTTCCTCAGCGTGATTTAGCACCGCTCACACACCTCCGCGCTCGTTTTTAAAGGTAGAATCCGGAACTCCCGGTGCGCTAAGTTATGACGTCATATACAGGCGCCATTTTACTATTGGATAAATACGAAGTCTCACATCTCGCGAGACTCGCTGATGTATAGGGGAGCCTGGGTTACTAGGGGAACGTCCCAAATAGAATAAAAAAACGATTAGAGAGATTAGTGTCATATTGTAGACTTAAGCATGTCCCAAAATTCAGTGAATCATTAATACATTAATCATACTATCACAACAAACTTATCTATCCGGAAGGTGAATTTTGATAATTCAACTTTTACAATAATAATACAGAAGAAACAGTGGCATAAATGTCAACATACTTATTCTATAGTGGTTAAAGTTAATAAATAATAATAAATAAATAGTGGGGGCCCCCAACCGGGGAGTATCACATTGATCCTCCCTTACAGCAAAGGCAGCATATGGTACAATAAGATGAACTATATGAATGGCAATGTCATCATTTACTTTGATGACTTTAAATATATAATCCAAAGTTCAAGATGTAATTTCTCTTTTGTATGTCATGAGGAGTAAGTTCCAGGGATACTTAACATAACGTTAAAATAGGACTTATAATTTGTGAGTCCGAAGGATGAAAAAATTTTTTTGAAAAAAATAGATTTCTGGACCGGGTTGTTCTCTTAGGTACAACTCGATGGATATGATTGAATTCCTGCCGATAGATCAATTTTTTTCAAAAAAATTTTTTTCTCCTTCGGACTCACAAATTATAAGTCCTATTTTAACGTTATGTGAGGTTATCCCTGCGACTTACTCCTCATGACATACATATAAGAGAAATACATTCTGAACTTTGGATTTTATTTAAAGTCATCAAGTAATTATGACATTGCCATTCATATAGTTCATCTATTGTACCATATGCTGCCTTTGCTGTAAGGGAGAGATCATGTATACTCCCGGTTGGGGCCCCCAACTATTTATTTATTATTTATTTATATACTTACACCCACTATAGAGATAAAGTTGTGACATTTTATGCCCATGTTTCTTCTGTAATATATATTGTAAAAGTTGAATTATCAAAATTCACCCTTCCGGATAGATAAGTTTGTTGTGATTGTAATAATGTATTAATGATTCACGAATTTTGGGACATTGCTTAAGGTCTACAATATACTAATCTCTCTAATCCAGTTGTTTATTCTATTTGGGACGTTCCCATAGTACCCAGGCTCCCCTAATACATTCAGCGAAGTCTCGCGAGATGTGAACTTCGTATTTATCCAATAGTAAATGGCGCACTGTATATGACGTCATCAACTAAGCGCACCGGGAGTTCCGGATTCTACCCTTTAAAAACGGCGAGGAGCGCGTGCTAAATCACGCTGAGGAGCTCCACCACTATACGGAGCGAAACGCGTTGCGCTGAGCGCCCCCACTTGATCCTATATTCCCTCTCACCAGACCGGTATTAGTATGACTTTATGTATACATTTTTGCTATGTCGGTTGACACATGCCTAATCGCCACTGTAGCTTCAATATGATGATTTATGACTTGTGAGGGGGTTTAGTACTGTTTTTAAATGTTTTTATCTTGTCCCATTTATATAACAAGAATAAAGGACGGTCTTATTATATTCAATACGGAGTTGCTGCAGTCTGCCTTTTTTCTCTTTAATTTCTATTTAGTATCTATTCAGACTTGCACCTGTACCACATTGTGGAATATACTTTATTACAGTGCCCTGAACAACTTTCTGTTTTTGTCCCAATTGGACACCAGGGCCTTCCTAAGATCCAATTGGACAACAGGGCCTTCCTAGAGATCCAATTGGACAACAGGGTCTTCCTAGAGATCCAATTGGACAACTAGGCCTTCCTAAAGATCCAATTGGACACCAGGGCCTTCCTAAAGATCCAATTGGACAACAGGGCCTTCCTAGAGATCCAATTGGACAACAGGGCCTTCCTAGAGATCCAATTGGACAACAGGGTCTTCCTAGAGATCCAATTGGACAACCGGGCCTTCCTAAAGATCCAATTGGACACCAGGGCCTTCCTAAAGATCCAATTGGACAACAGGACCTTCCTAAAGATCAAATTGGGCAACAGGGCCTTCCTAGAGATCCAGTTGGACAATATGGCCTTCCTAGAGATCCAATTGGACAATATGGCCTTCCTAGAGATCCAATTGGACAATAGGGCCTTCCTAGAGATCCACACTGATTACCATGTGTTTGTGGGTATTGCTATAGCAGATTTAAACACCTCCAGATAGTTTGAACCATAACAGACCCAACCAGCAGAAGCTGAAACCTGACAAGGACCCACTGAGACACATTCACCATGTGGCACCAAGTTTTATTAATAGGCGAAAGTGGAATTCAAATGGAAAATTGCCCTAAACTTGCTTCAGACCAACTTTCAGACAGATCTGGGACAATATCACACAAATTACCCAACACAAACTCTTTGTGATAACTATACAAACTAAAATTTGCCTGGTGCATGGTTACAGATTTCCCTGTGCAATTGAATTGTCAGAAACCAACCAGACATTCGACATTTATTGGATTACTGTAGTTAGGTAGCCTTTGGTTGCTGTTCCTTTCTAATACACAGGAATAAAATGATGAAAAACATAATGGTGCCTTACCCAAGCTGCTGAACCACTCCAGGTAGCATCTCTGCCAGCTGGTCCATTGATGGATACATGTACCTGCATAAGGGGAAATTAGGGGGGAAATGAACTTTAGTGTGGACTTTAACGGTGACACAGACCACAATAACTTAAACACTAACACATAAAGGGAACTCAAATAACATTCAATTTTCCCTAATGCTGGAAATCTTTATAAATAGATCTGTGTATGTAGGACGTGATTATTTTATATCCAACAACTTATTGTTCATGAAATGTGCTTTGCCTTTAATTAAGAACTGTTTAGGGGGAAAACATTATAACATAAACTGGGGCAGATAGTAAGGTCAGTGACTGGGGCAGGTAGTAAGGTCAGTGACTGGGGCAGGTAGTAAGGTCAGTGACTGGGGCAGGTAGTAAGGTCAGTGACTGGGGCAGATAGTAAGGTCAGTGACTGGGGCAGGTAGTAAGGTCAGTGACTGGGACAGGTAGTAAGGTCAGTGACTGGGACAGGTAGTAAGGTCAGTGACTGGGGCAGGTAGTAAGGTCAGTGACTGGGGCAGGTAGTAAGGTCAGTGACTGGGGCAGATAGTAAGGTCAGTGACTGGGGCAGTAGTTATGGGTTGGTTACTGGGGGTAGGTAATATCATTGTGACTGGGGCCGGTAGTAAGGTCAGTGACTAGGGCAGATAGTAGGTCGGCACTAGGGCAGGTAGTAAGGTCAGTGACTGGGGCAGTAGTATGGTTGGTTACGGGGTTATGTACATATACAGGTCAGTGACTGCGGGCAGGTAGTAATGTTGGTGACGGCGGGGCAGGTAGTAAGTCAGTGACTAGGGCAGATAGTAAGGTCAGGACTGGGCAGATAGTAAGGTCAGGGACTGGGCAATAGTAGGTCGGTGACCTAGGGCAGGGTAGTAAGGGTCGGTCACTGGGGCAGGAGGTCAGTGATTGGGGCAGATAGTAAGGCAGTGGACCTGGGCAGATAGTAAGGTCAGTGTAACTGGGCAGGTAGTAAGAACAGGTCGAACTAGGGGCAGATAGTAAGGGGATCGTGACTGGGGGAGATAGTAAGGGTCAGTGACTGGGGCAGATAAGTAAGGTCGGTGGACTAGGGCAGGTAGTAAGGTCGGATAGCACTGGGCAGGGTCAGGATGAGCAATAAGTAAGGTCAAGTGACTGGGGCAAGATAGAAGGTCAAGTGATGGGGCAGAGTAAGGTCATGACGGGCAGCAGAAGGTGACTGGGTAGCGATAGTAAGGGTCAGTGATTGGGGAGGTAGTAAAGGTCAGTGACTGGGACAGGTGTCGAAGGTCAGTGACTGGAGCAGGTAGTAAGGTCAGTGCTGGGGCAGGTATAGGTCAGTGACTGGGACGGGTAGATACAGTCAGTGACTTGGTCAAGGTAGTAGAGTCAGTGTACTGGGGCAGGAAGTAGGTCAGTGACTGGGGCAGGTAGGTAAGGTCAGTGACTGGGACGGTAGTAAAGGGTCAGTGACTCGGGGCAGGAAGTAAGGTCCAGTGACTGGGGCCAGGTAGACAAGGTCAGTGACTGGGGCAGTATAGTAAGTCAGTGACTGGGCAAGGTCAGTTAGGCAGGTGAGGTCGTGACGGGAGCAGGTAGATAAGGTACAGTGACTGGGCAGGTAGTAAGTCATGTGACTGGGACAGTAGTAAGGTCAGTGACTGGGGCAGGTAGTAAGGTCAGTGACTGGGGGAGGAAGTAAGGTCAGTGATGGGCAGGTAGGTAAAGGTAGTGACTGGGGCAGGAAGTACGGTCAACCCATTCGAAATTCTCTGCATATAAGTAGGTGAAAATGTTAAAATCTTGGTCTCACTATCTGGCGGTAAATATCTCTTCCATCGTTCCCGCCATGTTCCCTCGGTCATCCCAAATAATGGAAACATCCCAGTGTAACAATGATTTACATCAGTTTGCCTACGTGTAATCTCCTTTGGCTAATGGTGATTAACTCCCAACACAGGCGGTAATCGCCACTTAACTCTGCATGAAGCTTATCTTTTAATAGACACCACCACCTGCCTGTTATTGTCTGGGAACCTGCAACGAAACAGCCATTGACTTACCCAGTTGGGAAAGACGCGGCTCCTTCCTGTTGGCCTGGGGCATCGACATGGCACACGGAGAAATGCTGAGTGATCTCATGCATGTCCTCAAAATTAAACAGGGAATTGAAACAGGTTTTATCTGAAAAGAACAAAACAAAGCAGATAATTAAACACAGACCTATCCGTGAAACACATGTTAATATTTGTCCCCAAAACCCAAATAAAAACAAATAAAAATAAAGGGACTGGTACCACAAACGGTGCAAATGTTTGGTTGCTGGGTAATAATGGTGCCTGTAAACGGATATTATCTAACTGCAGCGACCCGGTAAAACGCTAACATCCGATTGGTCTCTGCACCCTTGTGGTATGTAGGCACGATGTGGTCCCCTGGCCAATAGAAATGACCAGAAAGTGGGATGTCTCCACATAATAGAAAGCTAGAATTACAGAAGGAAGCCAGGAAATGCTGGTCTAAGTACCCTGTCCTATAAAGCACTATCCAATACAGCCCCTCCATATATCTTACCCTGTCCTATAAAGCACTATCCTATCCAATACAGCCCCTCCATATATCTCACCCTGTCCTATAAAGCACTATCCATCACAGCCCCTCCATATATCTCAGAGCTGATCCACCAACACCGTCCCAGACACAACCTCCGCAAATAATATCCTCCTCTCATCCACCCTGGTCACCTCTTCCCATGCCCGCATTCATGACTTTACTCGTGCTGCCCCTCTTCTCTGGAACTCCCTTCCTCCGTCTGTATGTCACTCAGACCCTTAATACCTTCAAACATAACTTTAAAACCCACCTCTTCAGGCAAGCATATAACCTGGTCTAGACATTACCCCTCTTACTACCCAATATGATACAACCCGCCTTTCACGCTCCACTGCCAATCTGTTAACAGCCTACCGATTCCCGCAACCTAATGTCTCACCCCCATATCCTCTAGACTGTAAGCTCTTTGGGCAGGGTCCTCTCTCCTATTGTATCACGGTATTGCTGTAAGAAACTCATCACGCTGTTTACTTATATTATGTATTACCTGTGTATGTAATATGTATGACTTTGTATAACATGTATTACCCTGTATGTAATGTATGAATATGTAATTGTAAAGCGCCACGGAAGATTTTGGCGCTATATAAATCCATAATAATAATATTAATAATAATAAGAATATTAAGGTCACTCACGGTTAAGTCCAATATCGTGGTACGTTAATATTACGGGCCGGTTCAGTTTGGGTGCCCCGCACATCGTGACGTGGACAATTCCGTGGGCTGTTTCTATGTCATGTTCCTGCAGATAACAAGTAAACACAAGTTCATTCAAAATACCAAGATACTAAAAAAGATAATTATACACAAATTTATTATAAACCTGTATTAATATGAATATACACATTGAATCATACGTGATACAGTATGTATGTCTACACACTCATGTTATGGTAATATAGACACCACCACCCCCCTTCCCCATAATTCAATGTTAAAATCAAAGCTACAACTCCTAGCATGCCCTATGCTGACTGATGCAGAATGCTTGTAGGGGGATGCTGGGAGTTGTAGTTTTCACAATATCTAGAGGGCTACCAAGCTACATGCATCCCCTTTTCTTTTTTTTGCTTAGAATTTTGAACCTTTAAATGTTAACAATGCAATCAGTATACTGTTAATTAAAACAATTCGACAAATTATCACACTGTATAGAATATCATAATAAAACAAAACAAAAAAACAAATGGTCTTGGATTAAAAAGATTCTATCGCACACCCCATACACATATACCCTAAATCGTACAGTCCCACAGCGCAAGTTATGTTTAAATATTTTGCAATCTCTTAAAGGGACACTATACTGAAAAAATTACTTTGCCTCATCTTAATCTATAATGGAATACATGTAAGTAGCACTTACTCTGATTTGTGTGTGTTGCTGCATGCCTTCAATCCAGCACACATTTTGTTTAGGAGCAGTATCCACCCTCCCTCTTTTAACCACTCCCACTTTCATCCAACCTGACTTTCCCCCCCCAAATCAACTGTCAAGCCTGCACACAGCATTCCAACTGTCAAATCTCTGTCACCATTCCAGCTACAGTAAAACTACCCACAGAAGAATAGTTTTTGAGAGCAAGGAATTTGATTGACAGCTGAAATATAAGAAGTTTTAGATTGGATAGCTTAAGAAATAGGGGTCAGATCAACAAAAAAATGATACAGTGGTGGTTGGAAATAATTATAGTTTCCAGTTATGGTCAATTTAAAATAACCTATTTTTCGGTATAGATGCCCTTTAATAAATACTTCAATCACAGAGAGAGTAATTAGAGGAGGATTTCTTACTAGACTAACACCTGTTTGTTCTAAAGTAACCTTGCTTCTCATATAATAGTTGTGTAAAGGGTTTTTGCTTTGCTTGCAGCCTCCCTGTCTGACACCAATGAAAAATATTGTTACAATTACGAAGTCAGACAGGAAATGACTTACCTGAATTGGAGCAATATTGGTAATAATATTTTCCATTGAACTCAGGGAAACTGCAAGCCCACAGAATAAGAGGTAGGGATACTTGCTCTTACCTCCTATCAAATTATAGTTTCAGGTGATGGAGTTGTTTTTAGGGTTAACAGGTCCTTGAAGACTCACACCACAGAACTAATAACAGCCACAATTTCATCAGCTATGGGTCACAGTGTTGTGTCTGCAACACGCAAAAACCAACAGCATCTTGAAGATTCCCAGAAACTTTAGAATGTTTTTTAAGAAAAACAATTCTGTGACCAGACAAAATAATATCGTTATTTAATAATATCTGCTTTTCAAAGACCGGATGGAGCTGTATCAACTTTCTTTGAAAAATGTATCAAAACTGCAGATATTCCAGCTCAAGTTCAAGATGAACTATGAAAACAAAGTCAACTAAACCAAACTGAACCAGATTTCTCCAAAAATTTAATTTATGTCCAGATCAAAGGGGAAGCTGCAATTGTGTCTGCATAATGAAAGAGAAATAGCCACATAGTAATGCCTGCAGTTCTGTTACTTACTTCATTAGTGGTACAGAAAACAGAGTCATCCACATCGAGCACCATCCTGGACAAAGCAGATTACCCACTTCTTAAGGGATCTTGTGAACGTACACACACTCACACAGAGAGGATACTGCCTATTGGGGTTATATAGACCAGCTGCTTTTCTACGTCAGCGCAGTCCCAGAATGCACTTCCATCAAAACAAGTTAAGTTGGGATCTGTCAAACGTTCTTGGTATGACAAATGCTCTTCAAATCCAGCTCAGACAACAAAACAAGGTCAAGTCAAGAAAAAAAAAATAGGGGGAACTTAGGAACACTGGATGTTCTACTGAGCCATTAATCTTCCTGATGGCTCCTTAACACCCAGGCGGTGACTATAACCAAGGAATTTGGGAGCTTCTAAAGATGATGGACCAAAAGTAACATAATCTGCTGATGCCAAAAAAAAACTTCATTGATATCAGTCCGTTACCTTATTACGGATTTGCAGAGCTGAATCGGATGTTACCTGACTGTTCACAGTTTATTCAATGTGCTGCTGCTGATTTAAAATCCTAATTATATTTAAATGAGTTTCGTAATAGACGAGCCAATCGGAGATTGATGTATTCAGGGAAGGATCTTTGGGAATTTGTGATGTATTTCTATGTTTTAATGTGTTTCTAGCAGTTACAGTACTAAAAGGCAAGGGGTGAAGCAGATTCATGGTTTATGTCAAAGTGAAGCATGATAAATTATTCTTTTTAACACTGTAACTTTTGTTTGGTCGCGCAGAGAAATGTACAGTACTGGCCACAGGATAATGGACTTTTCATTAAAAGAAACTTACATAAAATCCAAAGTTCTCCTTTAACTGATCTTTAGTAAATTAAAAAAAATATATATACTAAAAGTAAGATTTAAATGGAGGGCAAAATAATATATTATAGGAAACTTAATATTGTAGCCCTTTACTTTAAATGGGCATTCTTACCCCCCAAAAAGTTATAAACACAAAACAAGTACTATGCCCTGGAACCAATACATTATCAAACAATCATATTTTCAGAACATATTGTTGCTATTGCTGACTAAAGATTAAAAATCAATATAATGTATCAATATAATGTTTAAGTAGCTGCCATACTGCATCTGTAGCTAACAAAATAACATCTTAAATTAGCAATCTCAGCTAAGTGATACCATTATATAAGGGATAATGCGCCCCTTACAGTGTGTTATAAGGATATTACGTAACCGAGGAGTTTTCCGAGGTGTGGTAATAGCATTATATTATCTTTTCTTATAATAATCACGCAGTGACGTAGCTAAATGATTATTATAAGAAAATATTCCACTGCTGCTCCCATTATTATTTGAGCCTCTTGTATTATAATAAAATAAAGGAATCATAAATATTGCTTGCTTTATTAGATTAAACATCCACTGTAGGTAGTTCTATGTCTATGTAGATTATAGAATATCTCTGCTAAAGGACATTTAAATAGGACTTCCTCTTTTAAGGGATCTTTAGATTTATATGGATTTTCTTGGCTACTGGTAGCATGTGATTTTTTCCCACAGATATACAGAGATCCCATGGACTCAGGTCTGACCTAGTTCCGCACTAAGATCAAGGTCTGCCACAGTGTATTTAAATCTATAAGTTCAGGAGGCATTGCAGGCTATAGCAGTATAAGCAGATGGCCGCACATCCTGGAACAAGAATACGTGTGATTTGCATTTAAACACCATCTCAGTAATGCCTGCAGGAGGTGGGGGAGCACGTACTAGTCCAGTAAGATGATGGAGAGACAAACACCATCTGTCCAGACATTGTGACCTTTATCCTGCACAGATATGTTACAGATTCTTAATTTTACTTATGTCCATATACAAAAAGACCAGGGAGCATTATAAATGTATTTAGTTTGTTAAAAATGTGAACCAGTAATGTGTATTAACAAGGAATGTCATAGAAAGTACAGTATTGGGAGAGGTCGTTGTAGTTACTGCACATGTGCAGAGCACGCAAACTATAAGGAACAAGTCGGAGGGGAGGGCAGGAAATTTACAGCAGTAAACGCTTGTGGGAAAGTTTGACAGGCAAAATGCAAAATAGGAGGTAGGGATACTCAATTCTACATGTCATTATAGATTGCTAGAACGGATGTGTAATTTGATCGTCTGGGGGTCCTTTTGGAACAAATAGTTTACTACTGTACAAATGTATATTTTATCATGGATATTATTTATGATATGAACTGTATAGCGTGTATATGGGTAGGCTGACAAACAACAGTATCACGTTGTGTATGGGGTAATTTGCAAAACGAGCACAGAGAATAAGACAAATATTTACCATATTGCAAACCTGCCCTAAAGGAGCATGGGATGAAAAAACATTAAAAAAAGAAGAAAATATACAAACGATGGCTTTGAATTTGCAACTTCATGGGGGTCTATGGGAATAAGATGTGGGTGTCTTTAAAACATTAATAACTGATTGTTCTAACAATTTTCTATTACAAAAAAATGTATTACAGAAAAATGTATAATATGAGAAGACTTTCCCTTTAACAAGGACTTAAACATGTAATACGCTTCCAGCAACTTTCAATAAAGAGCAGGACCCAAGACTACCACCAGATGGCGCATCGGTCACACAACATACATCCTCCATTGTATTTATTTTTTTATTAGTAAGGAGCCTTTTCTCAACTGGTACTTCTCAATTCTGTAGGAATTATCGAATACAGGGGAACAATACACAAGAAAAACAGCCAGACAACGCAAATTCTACACCCGTCATTAGAGTTATCTCCATTATTTGTATTTATTGTATATTTAAAATGCGTATCAGCTGCCATAATATACCCCCCTAGTGGCTCCTTGCAGAGCATGTACTACCATTGGTCAGCTCGCCAGCCTAACGTAGGGGGCGGGGCCAGAAGAGCAGCTAGTTGATATCTAAATGACCTGCTGTTCTCCCAGGATAAAGGACCTAACAATTAAGATCCTCAGTCTGCGTACAGCCAAAGGGATGCAATTCATGACAGCCAATCATATTGCCTATCGGAGACTACAAAATCAGCCTAAAATTGCCCATATGTCCAATCCAATCCAATATGTCCAATCCAATGCAATATATCCAATCCAATATCTCCAATCCAATCCAATATGTCCAATCCAATCCAATATCTCCAATCCAATGCAATATGTCCAATCCAATCATTACCGGGCCAAAATTCCGGCTGATATTGTGACCAACCAATATAACCAAATAATACCGTGGGTGTTGGTCAGTTTAAAATATCGGCCTGAGTGTACACAGCCTAGCGTTGGAATATTAAACAATGATTTATAATCTGACACATGGGGTATGTATGAAAGCCTGTACCGTGAACAAACTACAACTCCCAGCATGCTCAGGAGGTCACTACAGCACATGGTGAGTTTGACATATCAGATTAGCAGAGCCAATGACAGATTTAAAGATCTCTTACCTTCACTTCATAGTCAGGCAGTAGCAGTGTGATTCCCTAGGGATAGAAGTGACATATTGTAATTAGTACAGATAGTCCTTATATAGGGAATATAACTTTTTATTCTTTTCTACCTTAATTTGGCCATGATGGATTCAATTAAAATCAGATAATTCCCAGCGACCAAACAAAATACCAGACTCTTAATTTTACCAACGGACTAATACAAACTCATTTCTTATTGGTTGCTACAGATCAGAGCATTAGTGCAAGTTTATCAGTCCCAGCTAATCTTTCATTTTACAGGAAGCAAGTGAGTTCTGCCACAGGTCAGCAGCTCTGTCCTGAATAACTCCCAGAATCCTCAGTAAAACATCGATTCACAATTCACAGTTTTAAGTGATTAACAACTTTTTTTAGGCTCTAACATATTTATATAAATAGGACCATATACAAATGATAATTTATATAAAAATACATTTGAAATAATGTTATTAGTGAAACTTACATCTTCCTTATCCACCAGTAGGGGTCTCCCTTCTGTAAAATTTATGTCCGTAAGCTGTGCAGACATTTTTAACCTGAAAACACAAAATAAATGTATATTAATAATTACAATTATATTAACTATATCTAAACTGATTTGCAACCTTTAAAGGGATGCTGTATTATTTCTCAAACAAACCCATTATTTTGCGACAAATATAAATATTTTAGGGTCATTTTTACAACAGCGTTAAGTTTGATCACTGCTCCTTGGCAATTACACAATATAAAAGCAATATGTCTTAATGCAGTGTCTTTGTGTGTGTTGGTGGGGTGACCCACATTGACCAATCATGTTAGTTCACTATTGTGGAGTTAAATGCTGATTCTAGGATACTGGACCAATCATAACTTTCCCTTCGGCATTAAATAAACGATTGGGTATGTATAATGTGTGTGTGTGTGTGTGTGTGTGTGTGTGTGGAGGGGGGTGATGCAGTTGTAACTCC
The DNA here is from genome assembly GCA_019447015.1 of Hymenochirus boettgeri. Taxonomy (NCBI): domain Eukaryota; kingdom Metazoa; phylum Chordata; class Amphibia; order Anura; family Pipidae; genus Hymenochirus; species Hymenochirus boettgeri. The sequence continues at coordinate 277,549,963 of CM033474.1, forward strand.
CTCTCAGTGAGGCTCATTCACAAAAGTGCAAATGCCTGAAGTTTAATACAACACAGAGCATGCAATCATTGAACCACAATGAATAATTAACAGGGGTGTTCCTAGGATTTATGACACCTGAAACAAATTTTAAATGTCGCCTAATGGCAGAAGGGTGATGGCATGATAAGTGGGTATGGCTTCATCAGGGAACATAGGTGTTGCTTGTGGAGGTGGGTGTGCTGGGATGACTAACACTGACTGGTGGACTGGAGGAATGACTTAACACTGGTTGTTAGACTGGTGCTAAAATTCAGTATTGCAGGAAGGAGGATTTTTTTTTTACTGACGCCTTTTAAGTGTTTCCCTTGGGGCATACCCTGAGCAACTGTTTCAGTTTGCTTCATGGTAGGGGCACCCCTGATAATTAATAGCATTACCTTTGCATAATCATTAAATAAAAAAAAAATCTACTGATTATAAACTACATTTTTATCTATTCATTTAGCACTGTGTAAAAATACGATGTTACTTTACCTAAAAGTCTTTATATAAAGCATCTTTTATATTGTAAAAATCAGCCTCTTCCCTTATGCCATAAGCATTCAAGAAACTAAGCATTTAGCCTGGTTGAAGATCAATAAAAGTTTTCTCCCTTGATTCTATTCCCCTTTTTATACAAGACAATATCTTGCTAGCTCTAGCTGTTGCTGCCTGGCATTGTTTGCTACAGCTAAGTCTGTTATCTACCAGAACCCCCAAATCTTTTTCCAGTCGAGATTCACTTAACACAGAGTTATTTATGGTTTAGGTGGCACAGGGATTATTAAATCCCAAATGCATCACCTTACATTTATCAACATTGAATCTCATCTGCCGTTCTGCTGCCCATTTTGATAATCTATCTAGGTCTGCTTGCAACACTTGCACATCACCTACTAGGGGGATTAAATATTTACTTTTTGTAAAATGGTACACAATGTATTTATCACAGGTCCCAGGATTGTCTCCAGAGCCCCTAGCTATTAAATTGCAAGCTTTTGTGTATATCGTATACAGTAAAGAGCAATCCTAACCTTATATTTTTTTCCCAAACTAATATTTCCGAGTGGCTGCCAACAGTACAAGCCTAATGATTTCATACAAAGCATTTTCCATATGGGTCCCATGAAGATATAACCGTCAGTGTACCAAATAATCAGGACTGGTTAATGTGACAGCCTTGGCTGGACATGTGACAGAATCCAGACACACAATATGTGAATACTGTATGTTCAGTTCGCTAAACATAACTGCCTATAAGATGTATGGTTTCATTATTTTAATTGGATTAGTCATAACATAGCTAAATGCCGATTGGCTGCTCTGGATCTATTCATTATTTTAATTGGATTACACAACTAAGATCCTATATTTAAAACTGGGGGCTACATATAAACTAAAAATGCAGTATAAATACACTACTTATCACTTCTTATTCTTATTGTATACCCTATACTAAATCCCGACACCGTGTTATAAATAAATACATTTCCTTTATGCTGGAATTAGATATCACGGCAAACCGAGGATGTGACACATTCAAGTGAAATCCAGGATTCAATGGGAGTCTATGTTGGGGTTTGAAAAATACACAGGAAATGATTCGAAAATAGACGGAGACGCTCAGACGTCATTACTATAATAATAACACAGAATGTCTACAACAAACGCATTCTTGTGTTCAGGGAAACTGTAATTTAGTGCAGAGGGTAGAGAATGCTGGACTAATTATTCTTGACTTTAAGGGCCGGTCCGACCAACTTCATGTCAACCCAATCAAGTGCACAAACCCATTTTTACATCAGTGGAGATGAAATTTCAGGCAAATTTTTCACGTGTGACTTTTTTTGGTCAAAATCAGACAAAAAAAAATAAAAAAGGTCAAGCGCATAGGAAGCACACACCAATCAAGCGATTTTACTGCATAGTGGGGCCTATCCCTTACACTGGCCCAATGTTGCATTGATTCAACGTTGAATCTATCCTGAACTTTTATTACCCCTGTAAGTAAGTGGGAGTGGTTTGTGAAATGTTGTGGGAATGTTGTCAGGTATATGAGCACCATTACCCAGAAGGCAGACAGAAATTCCACACACCCCCCTTCTATTAAAGCTGTCTGAGCTATTTATGAGCTTGCACATGGGTAGAGGAGGCAGCTGCTTGGGGACCATTCTCTGTTGGCAATGACCGACTGCTACTACCCTGAAAAAAAAAAAACGGGAAGGAGAGAGCGGAGGATGGGGACTTCAGGCTGCCTACCAGGTAAGTCTTACAGGTCAAAGCGTCTAATGAGACGTTGAATCTACTATCTAAGGGAAGTATGGACCGCATTATGGACCATGTTCTATAGACATGAAAAGAAAACCCAGTTACTAGGAGTAAAAATCAAAGCGCACTGTCTACCTGGGTTAACATGTATCAAGCAAATCAATATATATATATATATATATATATATAAAAGCAATTACCCATTGATTTCTGTCCGGTAGTAACTTTAGAACTTATTACAGGTAAGTGTCAAGAGTTGCAGTTTACCAATCACCTTAATCCTGCACCGTGATTGGTTGGCCCGTCATGCATTACAGAGTAGCCAAAGTAAAAAGAAAATTGGGCGTAATATTTCTATAATATTATGATGTTCTTATCCCCATACCTAGAACATACCACTATCTACTCTGGGTTTCCAAATTGTATAAAGAAAGTTCTGCATCTTCTGCTATCATGGTTAACCAAATAAGGTTTCTTAAACTACATTACACAATGGAAGCTGCCATACTGCTTGAAATGGGAATTGGAATTTCGTTAGAACAAATATTTTATGAATTTGTCAATATAATACCCTTCACTTGTTGGTCCAGTATCATAGGGACAGACACAGTATATTTTTAATAGGGAAACATGATGCAATATGCCCCCCTCTTACATGAATGAACTACACAGGTGTTGACTGCAAGATGGTGCCAAGGTGCCCATACATTTATATATGGAAAAAAGTCATGTTGGGGTGGGGTGGCTCTGCATTAACTGTATGGAGGTGGGTGTTCCCTTACATTTTAATTCTGCCCCATAGCAGTCGTGCCACCCTTGTCCATGGCTTAGGTGGCCTAGTGAGAAACCCGGCCCTGGTAAGGGTTAAACAACTCCCATGTAAGCAAAGTGTTTGTGCTGCTGCAAGGATCCTTATTGCGAAACCAGTACCGTTTCTCCTATGAGAGCGTACAGTTCATTATCACACATAGAATAGTAAAAAGGATACCGGTAAGTTCAGTACTAATGCTCACACTCACAACTTTGTAAACCAAAGCCGATTGGGTGTCTAGTTTAAATGTTTATAACTTGTTATTGCACATTACAAAAATAGTAATATCATATCGTCCAACATTCCCCTTTTAAATAGGTACAGTATTGAGAAATGCATTACACAGCGCTGTGCCTAGATCAGGTTCACTTCATTATCCTCCCCCTGCAGCTCTGTACCATGTTGTTTATATAACTGTAACTAGAAATACATTGTACAGAGCTGTACTAAGATCAGGTTCACTTCTTTATCCTCCCCCTGCAGCTCTGTACCATGTTGTTTATATAACTGTAACTATTAAAGGGGAATGTTGAAGGGTAGGCCTTATTGAGAAATACATTGTACAGCGCTGTACTAAGATCAGGTTCACTTCATTATCCTCCCCCTGCAGCTCTGTACCATGTTGTTTATATAACTGTAACTATTAAAGGGGAATGTTGAAGGATAGGCCTTATTGAGAAATACATTGTACAGATCTGTTCTAAGATCAGGTTCACTTCATTATCCTCCCCCTGCAGCTCTGTACCATGTTGTTTATATAACTGTAACTATTAAAGGGGAATGTTGAAGGGTAGGCCTTATTGAGAAATACATTGTACAGAGCTGTACTAAGATCAGGTTCACTTCATTATCCTACCCCTGCAGCTCTGTACCATGTTGTTTCTAAAGTGTTACTGTAAGTGAACAGACACAATCTTAAAATTCTGTTCCATTATTTGTTAGGATAAATGGTTGATATGTAGTAACTAGATTTTATTATTTATCATTCCCATCTTTGCTAGCAGAACAAAGAAACCTTCCAGTCCCTTTCTGTGCCTCCGCGACTACATTCTCTGACTCCCATGCGCACTGGCTGCGAGCAGAGCCTGGATGCGGATCCAGAAATCCAGACTCCATTCCCAGTTAGTGTGTAAGCGCATAGAGGGCAAACTGACAGAGATTAGCAAGCTGTTTCAGCATGGAGGTTTTCTCAGTACTGCAAGCAATATGGCTTTCTTCCGTTGCACCAATATATCGATATGGCCCATACAAGTACTGCCATAAAAGAACGTCCAGCAGTAGCGATAACCATCGGTAATTTCCTCCGACCTCATTACTTCCCACTATAAACCTATCTACAATATATTAATAGGAATTAACCCTAGGTGGGATGGGAGAAATGAATGGATCTGCATGGTGGGAGGGAGGGGAAAAGGCTCCCCTGTGCATGTCCCACTGTCTCCTGGAGGCTACAGGAGAGGCAGAAACATTTTGGCAGGAAGACACCTCCTTCCCTTTACTTTCATAGACTTAAGACAAGCACTGCAGAAGAACCACAAGGAGCAGAGATGTAAAGTACAGTGGGGCCAGAAGTGGGTTAAATTTTAGTTTTGGGGATGGACATGCCCTTTACGTTAGACCCACAATACAGCACACTTGTGTAGACAGATAAAATGCCACATTGGAAACTCACCGATTGATGGTCCCATGAGTGAGGGCGCTGACAATCCACTGCAAATCTAGAGTCTTGAAAGGGATGAGAATCATAGTGACATTGTCCTGCAAATCCCTAACGCTCTCGGGGTAGACAAAGTGGTGAGTGGTTTTACCTCCTACGTCGTTCTCGTATCGATCAGTCGGAGCGTGGTTCATCCTAAGGAGCACAGGTATATAGGCAGGAGATGAATTGGCTATTTTCATCACATAATAACATTAGCTACAGTACAAAAGGATAGTAAAAGGGCAAAAATATAAAAATGAAGGTATAGATGTTCTGTTTAAAAGATACAATAAGGGTAACAATAAAACTAGTTACATTACAAATATATTATAAGTAGGATCAGATGTAACAGGTTCCACAACTATGTTGTCTGTTGGTTTTTTTGAAGATCACAGGCCTACTATATCCTTAACTATGTTGACCAGGAATAGTTAGATGGTAGAACTACTATATCCTTAACTAGGAACATTGACCCTGTGGGACAGGTAGTAAGGTCAGTGACTGGGACAGGTAGTAAGGTCAGGACTGGGCAGGTAGTACACGTTGTCAGGACTGGGGCAGATAGTAAGGTCGTGATGGGGCAGATAGTAAGGTCAGTGACTGGGGCAGGTTAGTAAGGTCAGTGACGTAGGCGGCAGGTAGTAAGGTCAGTGACGGGGGCAGTAGTAAGGTCACATTAATGGGCAGATAGTAGGTCAGTCACTGGGCCGGTCGTAGTGTATGGGGGGGGGTAGGTAGAGGTCAGTGACTGGGCGGGTAGTAAGGTCAGTGACTAGGGGCAGATAGTAGGTCCCCGGTCATAGGGCAGGTAGTAAGGTCAGTGACTGGGGCAGGTAGTATGGTTGGTTACTGGGGTAGGTAGTAAGGTCAGTGACTGGGGCAGGTAGTAATGTTGGTGACTGGGGCAGGTAGTAAGGTCAGTGACTAGGGCAGATAGTAAGGTCAGTGACTGGGGCAGATAGTAAGGTCAGTGACTGGGGCAGTAGTAAGGTCAGGACTAGGGCAGGTAAAGGTTGGTCCTGGGCAGGAAGGTAGTGATTGGGAGATAGTAGGTCAGTGACTGGGGCAGATAGAAGGGCAGGGACTGGGGGCAGGTCGAAGGTCATGTGACTGGGGCAGATAGTAGGTCAGTGATTGGGGCAGGTAGTAAGGGCAGTGACTGGGACAGGTATGTAAGGTCAGTGACTGGGGCAGGTAGTAAGGTCAGTGACTGGGGCAGGTATAGGTCAGTGACTGGGACGGGTAGTAAGGTCAGGACTAGCAGGTCGAAGGGTCAGTGGTGGCAGGAAGAAGGTCAGTGACTGGGGAGGTAGTAAGGTCATGGACTGGGACAGGTGTAAGGTCAGTGGACTGGGGCAGGTAGTAAGAGTCAGTGGACTGGGGCAGGTAGTAAGGTCAGTGACTGGGGCAGGGTAGTAAGGTCAGTGACTGGGGCAGTAGTAAGTCAGTGGACTGGGCAGGTGGTAAGTCAGTGACTGGGGCAGGTAGTAAGGTCAGTGACTGGGAGGTTAGTAAGGTCAGTGACTGGGCAGGTAGTAAGGTCAGTGACTTGGGCAGTAGCTAAGGTCAGTGAGGGGACAGGTAGTAAGGTCCAGTGACTGGGGAGTAGTAAGTCAGTGACTGGGGCAGGAAGTAAGGTCAGTGACTGGGGCAGGTAGTAAGGTCAGTGACTGGGGCAGGAAGTAAGGTCACCCCATTTCGAAATTCTCTGCTATATAAGTAAGGTGAAAAATGTTAAAATCTTGGTCTCACTATCTGGCGGTAAATATCTCTTCCATCGTTCCCGCCATGTTCTCGGTCATCCCAAATAATGGAAACATCCAGTGTAAACAATGATTTACATCCGTTTGCCTACGTGTAATCTCACTTTGGCAGTATGGTGATATAACCCAACACAGGCGGTATCGCCACTTAACTCTGCATGAAGCTATCTTTAATAGACACCACCAACCTGCTGTTATGTCTGGAACTGCAACGAAACAGCCATTGACTTACCCAGTTGGGAAAGACGCGGTCCCTTCCTGTGGCCTGGGGCATCGACATGGCACACGGAGAAATGCTGAGTGATCTCATGCATGTCCTCAAAATTAAAACGAGAATTGAAACAGGTTTTATCTGAAAAGAACAAAACAAAGCAGATAATTAACACAGACCTATCGTGACACATGTTAATATTTGTCCCAAAACCCAAATAAAAACAAATAAAAATAAAGGGGACGGTACCACAAAGGTGCAATGTTTGGTTGCTGGGTAATAATGGTGCCTGTAAACGGATATTATCAACTGCAGCGACCCGGTAAAACGCTAACATCCGATTGGTCTTGCACCCTTGTGGTATGTGGCACGATGTGGTCCCCTGGCCATAGAAAGGACCAGAAAGTGGGGATTCTCCACTAATAGAAAGCTGAATTACAGAAGGAAGCCAGGAAATGCTGGTAAGTTACCTGTCCTATAAAGCACATCCACACGCCCTCCATATATCTTACCCTGTCCTATAAACCACTATCCAATACAGCCCCTCCATATATCTTACCCTGTCTATAAAGCACTACCAATACAGCCCTCCATAATCTCACCCTGTCCTAAGCATAATCACAGCCCTCCATATATCTCACCCCTGTCCTATAAAGCACTACCAATACAGCCCCTCCATATATCTCACCCTGTCCTATAAAGCACATCCATACGCCCTCCAATATTCACCCTCTATAAGCACATCCAACACAGCCCCTCCTATATCTCACCTACTATAAAGCACTATCCACACAGCCCCTCCATATATCTCCCTGATCAATAAAGCACTATCCAACACGCCCCTCCATATATCTCACCCTATCCTATAAGACACGATCCAATACAGCCCCTCCATATATCCTACCCTATCCTATAAAGCACTATCCAACACAGCCCTCCATAATATCTCACCTTCCTATAAAGCACTATCCAACCACAGCCCCTCCATATATCTCACCCTGTCCTATAAAGCACGATCCAACAGCCCTCCATATCTCCACCTGATCCTATAAAGCAATTCCAACAGCCCCTCCAACTATCTCACCCTGTCTATAAGCACTATCCAACACAGCCCCTCCATATATCTCACCCTGTCCTATAAGCACGATCCAACAGCCCTCATATATCTCACCCTGTCCATAAAGAACGATCCAAACACAGCCCTCCTATATCTCACCCGTCCTATAAAGCACATCAAAAGCCCCTCATAATTACCCTGTCTCTAAAGACATCCAATACAGCCCCTCCATATATCTTACCCTGTCTATAAAGCACTATCCAACACAGCCCCTCCATATATCTCACCCTATCCTAGAAAGCACTATCCAACACAGCCCTCCATATATCTCACCTATCCTAAAGCACTATTCCAAACAGCCCTCCCATATATCTCACCCTGTCCTATAAAGCACTATCCAATACAGCCCTCCATATATCTACCCTGTCCTATAAAGCACTATCCAACACAGCCCCTCCTATATCTTCACCCTATCCTATAAGCCTATCCACACAGCCCCTCCATATATCTCAACCCTGTCTATAAGCACTATCCATACGCCCCCATTATCTTCCCTGTACTTATAAAGCCCTATCCAACAACAAGCCCCTCCATATATCTCACCCTATCCTAAAGCACTTCCACACAGCCCCTCCATATATCTCACCCTATCCTATAAAGCAATATCCAATACAGCCTCCAATATCTAACCCTGTCCTATAAAAGCACTATCCAAACACAGCCCCTCCATATATCTTACCCTGTCCTATAAAGCACATCCACACACCCCTCCATATATCTCACCCTATCCTATAAAGCACTCACACACAGCCCCTCCATAATCTCACCCTTCCGATAAAGCACTATCAATACAGCCCTCCATATATCGACCCTATCCTATAAAGCACTATCCAACACAGCCCTCCATATATCTCACCCTGTCTAAAAGCCACGATCCCCCCCAATACAGCCCTCCAATATCTCACCCTGTCCTTAAAGCACTATCCAATACAGCCCCCATATTCTCACCGTCCTATAAGCACTATCCAATACAGCCCTCCATATATCTCACCCATCCTATAAAACACTATCCAACACAGCCCTCCAATGATCTCACCCTGCTCCTAAGCACAGCCAATACGGCCCCTCCATATATCTCACCGGCCTATTAAAGCATATCCAACACAGCCCCTCCATATATCTCCCTGTCCTATAAAGACTATCCAACAACAGCCCTCCATATATCTCACCCTATTCTATAACAATCCAAACACAGCCCTCCCTATTATCTCACCCTATCTATAAAGCACTATCCAATACAGCCCCTATATATCACCCTATCCTATAAAGCACTATCCAACACCGCCCTCCATTATCTCACCCTGTCCTAAAAGCGACCATACGCCCCCATATACTCACCGTCATAAAGCACTATCCAATACAGCCCCTCCATATGATCTCACGTCCTAAAAGCACTATCCAATACAGCCCCGCCATATATTCACCTATCTAAAACCCACTATCCAACACAGCCCCCTCCTAGATCCACCCTGTCCATAAAGCACTATCCATACAGGCCCTCCATTATCCTCCCTGTCCTATAAAGCACTATCCAAACAGCCCCTCCATATATCCACCCTGTCCTATAAAGCACTATCCTCACAGCCCCTCCATATATCTCAGAGCTGATCCACAACACCGTCCCAGACACAACCTCCGCAAATAATATCCTCCTCTCACTCACCCTGGTCACCTCTTCTATGCCCGCATTCATGAATTCTCGTGCTGCCCTCTTCTCTGGAACTCCCTATCCTCCGTCTGTATGTCTCAGACCTTAATACCTTCAAAATACTTTAAAACCCACCTCTTCAGGCAGCAGAAACCTGGTAGACATTACCATCTTACTACAATTGAACAACCCGCCTTCACGCTCCACTGCCAATGTTAACAGCTACCGCTCCGCAACCTAAGTCACCCCATACCTCTAGCTGGAAGCTTTTGGGCGGTCCCTCCTATGTATCACGGTATGCTGTAAAGAAACTCATCACGCTGTTTACTTATATTATGTTTACCTGTGTATGTAAGTATGACTTTGTATAACATGTAGTACCCTGTATGTAATGTTGAATATGTAATTGTAAAGCGCACGGAAGATTTGGCGCTATATAAATCATAATAATAATATATAATAATAGAATATAAGGTCACTCACGGTTAAGTCCAATATCGTGGTACGTTAATATTAGGGCCGGTTCAGTTTGGGTGCCCCGCACATCGTGACGTGGACAATCCGTGGGCTGTTTCTATGTCAGTTTCCTGCAGATAACAAGTAAACACAAGTTCATTCAAAATACCAAGATACTAAAAAAGATAATTAATACACAAATTTTATTAAACCTGTATTAATTGAATATACACATTGAAATCATACGTGATACCGTATGTATGTCTACACACTCATGTTATGGTAATATAAGACCCACCACCACCCCCTTCCCCATAATTCAATGTTAAATCAAAGCTACAACTCCTAGCATGCCCTATGCTGACTGATGCAGAATGCTGTAGGGGGATGCTGGAGTTGTAGTTTTCACAATATCTAGAGGGCTACCAGCTACATGCATCCCCTTTCTTTTTTTTGCTTAGAATTTTGAACCTTTAAATGTTAACAATGCAATCAGTATACTGTTAATTAAAAACAATTCGACAAATTATCACACTGTATAGAATATCAATAATAAAACAAACAAAAAAAACAAATGGTCTTGGATTAAAAAGATTCTATCGCACACCCCATACACATATACCCTAAATCGTACAGTCCCACGCGCAAGTTATGTTTAATATTTTGCAATCTCTTAAAGGGACACTATACTGAAAAATTTACTTGCCTCATCTTAATCTATAATGGAATACATGTAAGTAGCACTTACTCTGATTTGTGTTGTGTTGTGCTGCCTTCAATCCGCACACATTTTGTTTAGGAGCGTATCCACCCTCCCTCTTTTAACCACTCCCACTTTCATCCAACCTGACTTTCCCCCCCAAATCAACTGTCAAGCCTGCACACAGCATTCCACTGTCAAATCTCTGTCACCCTTCCAGCTACAGTAAAACTACCCACAGAAGAATGTTTTTGAGAGCAAGGAATTTGATTGACAGCTGAAATAGAAGTTTTAGATTGGATAGCTTAAGAAATAGGGGTCGATCAACAAAAAATGATACAGTGGTGGTTGGAAATATTATAGTTTCCAGTTTTCAATTTTACAATACACTATTTTTCGAGATGCCTTTAATATATTCCACTCACACTTTTTAGTGTTCAACTAACACCTGTTCTATTATTACAATTACCATATGACCTAGGAGTTTGAATAGTATAGTGGTTGTAATAGGGTTTTTGCTTTGCTTTGCAAGCCTCCCTGTCTGACACCAATGAAAAATATTGTTACAATTACGAAGTCAGACAGGAAATGATTACCTGAATTGGAGCAATATGGTAATAATATTTTCCATTGAAATCAGGGAAACTGCAAGCCCACAGAATAAGAGGTAGGGATACTTGCTCTTACCTCCTATCAAATTATAGTTTCAGGTGATGGAGTTGTTTTTAGGGTTAACAGGTCTTGAGAACTCACACAACAGAAACTAATAACAGCCACATTCATTCAGCTATGGGTCACAGTGTTGTGTCTGCAACACGCAAAAACCACAGCATCTTGAAGATTCCAGAAACTTTAGAATGTTTTTAAAAAAACAATTCTGTGCCATAGCAAAATAATATCGTTATTTAATAATATCTGCTTTCAAAGACGGATGGAGCTGTATCAACTTTCTTTGAAAAATGTATCAAAACTGCAGATATTCCAGCTCAAGTTCAAGATGAACTATGAAACAAAGTCAACTAAACCAAACTGAACCAGATTTCTCCAAAATTAATTTATTCCAATCAAAGGGGAAGCTGCAATTGGTGTCTGCATAATGAAAGAGAAATAGCCACATAGTAATGCCTGCAGTTCGTTACTTACTTCATTAGTGGTACAGAAAACAGAGTATCCACATCGAGCACCATCCTGGACAAGCGATTACCCACTCTTAAGGGATCTTGTGAACCACAACACTCACACAGAGAGGATACTGCCTATTGGGGTTATATAGACCAGCTGCTTTTCTACGTCAGCGCCAGTCCCAGAATGCACTTCCATCAAAACAAGTTAAGTTGGGATCGTCAAACGTCTTGGTATGACAAATGCTCTTCAAATCCAGCTCAGACAACAAACAAGGTCAGTCAAGAAAAAAAAAATAGGGGGAACTTAGGAACACTGGATGTTCTACTGAGCCATTATCTTCCTGATGGCTCCTTAACACCCAGGGGGTGACTATAACCAAGGAATTTGGGAGCTTCTAAAGATGTGGACCAAAAGTAACTAATCTGCTGATGCCAAAAAAAAACTCATTGATATCAGTCCGTTACCTTATTACGGATTTGCAGAGCTGAATCGGATGTTACCTGACTGTTCACAGTTTATTACAATGTGCTGCTGTGATTAAAATCCTAATTATATTTAATGAGTTTCGTAATAGACGCCAACGGAGATTGATGTATTCAGGGAAGGATCTTGGGAATTTGTGATGTATTTCTATGTTTTAATGTGTTTCTAGCAGTTACAGTACTAAAAGGCAAGGGGTGAAGCAGATTCATGGTTTATGTCAAAGTGAAGCATGATAAAATTTTCTTTTTAACACTGTAACTTTTGTTTGGTCGCGCAGAGAATGTACAGTACTGGCCACAGGATAATGGATTTTCATAAAAGAAACTTACATAAAATCCAAAGTTCTCCTTAACTGATCTTAGTAAATTAAAAAAAATATATATACTAAAAGTAAGATTTAAATGGAGGGCAAAATAATATTTATAGGAAACTTAATATTGTAGCCCTTTACTTTAAATGGGCATTCTTACCCCCCAAAAAGTTATAAACACAAACAAGTACTATGCCCTGGAACCAATACATTATCAAACAATCATATTTCAGAACATATTGTTGCTATTGCTGACTAAAGATTAAAAATCAATATAATGTATTCATATAATGTTTAAGTAGCTGCCATACTGATCTGTAGCTAACAAAATAACATCTTAAATTAGCAATCTCAGCTAAGTGATACCATTATAAGGATAATGCGCCCCTTACGTGTGTTATAAGGAATTACGTAACCGAGGAGTTTTCCGAGGTGGTAATAGCATATATATTTCTTTTCTTATAAAATCACGCAGTGACGTAGCTAAAGATTATAAAAAATATTCACTGCTGCTCCCATTATTATTTGAGCCTCTTGTATTATAATAAAATAAAGGAATCATAAATATGCTTGCTTTATTAGATTAAACATCCACTGTAGGTAGTTCTAGTCTATGTAGATTATAGAATATCTCTGCTAAAGGACATTAATAGGACTTCCTCTTTTAAGGGACTTTAGATTTATATGGATTTTCTTGGCTACTGGTAGCTATGTGATTTTTTCCCACAGATATACAGAATCCCATGGACTCAGGTCTGACCTAGTTCCGCACTAAGATCAGGTCTGCCACAGTGTATTTAAATCTATAAGTCAGGAGGCATTGCAGGCTATAAAGTATAAGCAGATGGCGCCACATCCTGGAACAGAATACGTGTGATTTGCATTTAAACACCATCTCAGTAATGCCTGCAGGAGGGGGGGAGCACGTACTAGTCCAGTAAGATGATGGAGAGACAAAACAACCATCTGTCCAGACATTGTGACTTATCCTGCACAGATATGTTACAGATTTCAATTTTACTATGTCCATATACAAAAAGACCAGGAGCATTATAAATGTATTTAGTTGTTAAAAATGTGAACCAGTAATGTGTATTAACAAGGAATGTCATAGAAAGTACAGTATTGGGAGAGGTCGTTGTAGTTTACTGCACATGTGCAGAGCACGCAAACTATAAGGACAGTCGGAGGGGAGAGGCAGGAAATTACAGCAGTAAACGCTTGTGGGAAAGTTTGACAGGCAAAATGCAAAATAGGAGGTAGGGATACTCAATTCTACATGTCATTATAGATTGCTAGAACGGATGTGTAATTTGATCGTCTGGGGGTCCTTTTGGAACAATAGTTTACTACTGTACAAATGTATATTTTATCATGGATATTATTTATGATATGAACTGTATACGTGTATATGGGTAGCTGACAAACAACAGTATCACGTTGTGTATGGGGTAATTTGCAAACGAGCACAAGAATAAGACAAATATTTACCATATTGCAAACCCCTAAAGGAGCATGGGATGAAAAAACATTAAAAAAGAAGAAAATATACAAACGATGGCTTTGAATTTGCAACTTAGGGGTCTATGGGAATAAAGATGTGGGTGTCTTTAAAACATTAATAACTGATTGTCTAACAATTTCTATTACAAAAAAATGTATTACAGAAAATGTATAATATGAGAAGAACTTTCCCTTTAACAAGGACTTAAACATGTAATACGCTTCCAGCAACTTTCAATAAAGAGCAGGACCCAAGACTACCACCAGATGGCGCATCGGTCACACACATACATCTCCATTGTATTATTTTTATTAGTAAGGAGCCTTTTCTCAACTGGTACTTCTCAATTCTGTAGGATATCGAATACAGGGGAACAATACACAAGAAAAACAGCCAGACAACGCAAATTCTACACCCGTCATTAGAGTTATCTCCATTATTTGTATTTATTGTATATTTAAAATGCGTATCAGCGCCATAATATACCCCCCTAGTGGTCTTGCAGAGCATGTACTACCATTGGTCAGCTCGCCAGCCTAACGTAGGGGGCGGGGCCAGAAGAGCAGCTAGTTGATATCTAAATGACTGCTGTTCTCCCAGATAAAGGACCTAACAATTAAGATCCTCAGTCTGCGTACAGCCAAAGGGATGCAATTCATGACAGCCAATCATATTGCCTATCGGAGACTACAAAATCAGCCTAAAATTGCCCATATGTCCAATCCAATCCAATATGTCCAATCCCATGCAATATATCCATCCAATATCTCCAATCCAATCCAATATGTCCAATCCAATCCAATATCTCCAATCCAATGCAATATGTCCAATCCAATCATTACCGGGCCAAAATTCCGGCTGTATTGTGACCAACCAATATAACCAAATAATACCGTGGTGTTGGTCAGTTTAAAATATCGGCCTGAGTGTACACAGCCTAGCGTTGGAATATTAAACAAGATTTATAATCTGACACATGGGTATGTATGAAAGCCTGTACCGGGAACAAACTACAACTCCCGCTGCCTCAGGAGGTCACTACAGCACATGGTGAGTTTGACATATCAGATTAGCAGAGCCAATGACAGATTTAAAGATCTCTTACCTTCAACTTCATAGTCAGGGCAGTAGCGTGGATTCCCTAGGATAGAAGTGACATATGTAATTAGTACAGATAGTCCTATATAGGGAATATAACTTTTTATTCTTTTCTACCTAATTTGGCCATGATGGATTCAATTAAAATCAGATAATTCCCAGCGACCAAACAAAATACCAGACTCTTAATTTTACCAACGGACTAATACAACTCATTTCTTATTGGTTGCTACAGATCAGAGCATTAGTGAAGTTTATCAGTCCCAGCTAATCTTCATTAAAAGGAAGTAAGTGGTGTCTGCCACAGGTCAGCAGCTCTGTCCTGAATAACTCCAGAATCCTCAGTAAAACATCGATTCACAATTCACAGTTTAAGTGATTAACAACTTTTTTAGGCTCTAACATATTTATATAAATAGGACCATATACAAATGATAATTTATATAAACATACATTTGAAATAATGTTATTAGTGAAACTTACATCTTCCTTATCCACCAGTAGGGGTCTCCTCCTTCTGTAAAATTTATGTCCGTAAGCTGTGCAGACATTTTTAACCTGAAAACACAAATAATGTATATTAATAATTACAATTATATTAACTATATCTAACTGATTGCAACCTTTAAAGGGATGCTTGTATTTCAAACAAACCCATTATTTTGCGACACAATATAAATATTTTGGGTCATTTTACAACAGCGTTAAGTTTGATCACTGCTCCTTGCAATTACACAATATAAAAGCAATATGTCTTAATGCAGTGTCTTTGTGTGTGTTGTGGGGTGACCCACATTGACCAATCATGTTAGTTCACTATTGTGGAGTTAAATGCTGATTCTAGGATACTGGACCAATCATAAACTTTCCCTTCGGCATTAAATAAACGATTGGGTATGTATAATGTGTGTGTGTGTGTGTGTGTGTGTGTGTGTGGAGGGGGGTGATGCAGTTGTAACCCTCTCAGTGAGGCTCATTCACAAAAGTGCAAATGCCTGAAGTTTAATACAACACAGAGCATGCAATCATTGAACCACAATGAATAATTAACAGGGGTGTTCCTAGGAATTTATGACACCTGAACAAATTTAAATGTCGCCTATGGCAGAAGGGTGTGGCATGATAAGTGGGTATGGCTTCATCAGGGAAACATAGGTGTTTGCTTGTGGGGGGTGTGCTGGGATGACTAACACTGACTGGTGGACTGGAGGAATGACTTAACACTGGTTGTTAGACTGGTGCTAAAATTCAGTATTGCAGGAAGGAGGATTTTTTTTTTACTGACGCCTTTTAAGTGTTTCCCTTGGGGCATACCCTGAGCAACTGTTTCAGTTTGTTAGGTAGGGGCACCCCTGGAAATTAATAGCATTACCTTTGCATAATCATTAAATAAAAAAAAATCTACTGATTATAAACTACATTTTTATCTTTCATTTAGCACTGTGTAAAAATACGATGTTACTTTACCTAAAAGTCTTTATATAAGCATCTTTTATATTGTAAAAATCAGCCTCTTCCCTTATGCCATAAGCATTAAGAAACTAAGCATTTAGCCTGGTTGAAGATCAATAAAAGTTTTCTCCCTTGATTCTATTCCCCTTTTTATACAAGACAATATCTTGCTAGCTCTAGCTGTTGCTGCCTGGCATTGTTTGCTACAGCTAAGTCTGTTATCTACCAGAACCCCCAAATCTTTTTCCAGTCGAGATTCACTTAACACAGAGTTATTTATGGTTTCGGTGGCACAGGGATTATTAATCCAAATGCATCACCTTACATTTATCAACATTGAATCTCATCTGCCGTTCTGCTGCCCATTTTGATAATCTATCTAGGTCTGCTTGCAACACTTGCACATCACTACTAGGGGGATTAAATATTACTTTTGTTAAAATGGTACCAATGTATTATCACAGGTCCCAGATTGTCTCCAGAGCCCCTAGCTATTAATTGCAAGCTTTTGTGTATATCGTATACAGTAAAGAGCAATCAACCTTATATTTTTTTCCCAAACTAATATTTCCGAGTGGCTGCCAACAGTACAAGCCTAATGATTTCATACAAAGCATTTTCCATATGGGTCCCATGAAGATATAACCGTCAGTGTACCAAATAATCGGACTGGTTAATGTGACAGCCTTGGCTGGACATGTGACAGAATCCAGACACACAATATGTGAATACTGTATGTTCAGTTCGCTAAACATAACTGCCTATAAGATGTATGGTTTCATTATTTTAATTGGTAGTCATAACATAGCTAAATGCCGATTGGCTGCTCTGGATCTATTATTATTTTAATTGGATTAACAACTAAGATCCTATATTTAAAACTGGGGGCTACATATAAACTAAAAATGCAGTATAAATACACTACTTATCACTTCTTATTCTTATTGTATACCCTATACTAAATCCCGACACCGTGTTATAAATAAATACATTTCCTTTATGCTGGAATTAGATATCACGGCAAACCGAGGATGTGACACATTCAAGTGAAATCCAGGATTCAATGGGAGTCTATGTTGGGGTTTGAAAAATACACAGGAAATGATTCGAAAATAGACGGAGACGCTCAGACGTCATTACATATAATAACACAGAATGTCTACAACAAACGCATTCTTGTGTTCAGGGAAACTGTAATTTAGTGCAGAGGGTAGAGAATGCTGGACTAATTATTCTGACTTTAAGGGCGGTCCGACCAACTTCATGTCAACCCAATCAAGTGCACAAACCCATTTTTACATCAGTGGAGATGAAATTTCAGGCAAATTTTTCACGTGTGATTTTTTTGGTCAAAATCAGACAAAAAAAATAAAAAAGGTCAAGCGCATAGGAAGCAACACACCAATCAAGCGATTTTACTGCATAGTGGGGCCTATCCCTTACACTGGCCCAATGTTGCATTGATTCAAGTTGAATCTATCCTGAACTTTTATTACCCCTGTAAGTAAGTGGGAGTGGTTTGTGAAATGTTGTGGGAATGTTTCAGGTATATGAGCACCATTACCCAGAAGGCAGACAGAACAACCACACCCCCCTTCTATTAAGCTGTCTGAGCTATTTATGAGCTTGCACATGGGTAGAGGAGGCAGCTGCTTGGGGACCATTCTCTGTTGGCAATGACCGACTGCTACTACCCGAAAAAAAAAAAACGGGAAGGAGAGGCGGAGGATGGGGACTTCAGGCTGCCTACCAGGTAAGTCTTACAGGTCAAAGCGTCTAATGAGACGTTGAATCTACTATCTAAGGGAAGTATGGACCGCATTATTGGACCATGTTCTATAGACATGAAAGAAAACCCAGTTACTAGAGTAAAAATCAAAGCGCACTGTCTACTGGGTTAACATGTATCAAGCAAATCAATATATATATTATATAATATATAAAAGCAATTACCCATTGATTTCTGTCCGGTAGTAACTTTAGAACTTATTACAGGTAAGTGTCAAGAGTTGCAGTTTACCAATCACCTTAATCCTGCACCGTGATTGGTTGGCCCGTCATGCATTACAGAGTAGCCAAAGTAAAAAGAAATTGGGCGTAATATTTCTATAATATTATGATGTTTTTATCCCCATACCTAGAACATACACTATCTACTCTGGGTTTCCAAATTGATAAAGAAAGTTCTGCATCTTCTGCTATCATGGTTAACCAAATAAGGTTTCTTAAACTACATTACACAATGGAAGCTGCCATACTGCTTGAAATGGGAATTGGAATTTCGTTAGAACAAATATTTTATGAATTTGTCAATATAATACCCTTCACTTGTTGGTCCAGTATCATAGGGACAGACACAGTATATTTTTAATAGGGAAACATGATGCAATATGCCCCCTCTTACATGAATGAACTACACAGGTGTTGACTGCAAGATGGTGCCAAGGTGCCCATACATTTATATATGGAAAAAAGTCATGTTGGGGTGGGGTGGCTCTGCATTAACTGTATGGAGGTGGGTGTTCCCTTACATTTTAATTCTGCCCCATAGCAGTCGTGCCACCCTTGTCCATGGCTTAGTGGCCTAGTGAGAAACCCGGCCCTGGTAAGGGTTAAACAACTCCCATGTAAGCAAAGTGTTTGTGCTGCTGCAAGGATCCTTATTGCGAAACCAGTACCGTTTCTCCTATGAGAGCGTAAGTTCATTATACACATAGAATAGTAAAAAGGATACCGGTAAGTTCAGTACTAATGCTCACACTCACAACTTTGTAAACCAAAGCCGCTTGGGTGTCTAGTTTAAATGTTTATAACTTGTTATTGCACATTACAAAAATAGTAATATCATATCGTCCACATTCCCCTTTTAAATAGGTTACAGTATTGAGAAGCATTACACAGCGCTGTGCCTAGATCAGGTTCACTTCATATCCTCCCCCTGCAGCTCTGTACCATGTTGTTTATATAACTGTAACTAGAAATACATTGTACAGAGCTGTACTAAGATCAGGTTCACTTCTTTATCCTCCCCTGCAGCTCTGTACCATGTTGTTTATATAACTGTAACTATTAAAGGGGAATGTTGAAGGGTAGGCCTTATTAAGAAATACATTGTACAGAGCTGTACTAAGATCAGGTTCACTTCATTATCCTCCCCCTGCAGCTCTGTACCATGTTGTTTATATAACTGTAACTATTAAAGGGGAATGTTGAAGGGTAGGCCTTATTAAGAAATACATTGAACAGAGCTATGCTAAGATCAGGGTCACTTCATTATCCTCCCCTGCAGCTCTGCCATGTTGTTTATATAACTGTAACTATTAAAGGGGAATGTTAAGGGTAGGCCTTATTGAGAAATACATTGTACAGAGCTGTACTAAGATCAGGTTCACTTCATTACCCTCCCCCTGCAGCTCTGTACCATGTTGTTTATATAACTGTAACTAGAAATACATTGTACAGAGCTGTACTAAGATCAGGTTCACTTCATTATCCTCCCCCTGCAGCTCTGTACCATGTTGTTTATATAACTGTAACTATTAAAGGGGAATGTTGAAGGGTAGGCCTTATTAAGAAATACATTGAACAGAGCTATGCTAAGATCAGGGTCACTTCATTATCCTCCCCCTGCAGCTCTGTACCATGTTGTTTATATAACTGTAACTATTAAAGGGGAATGTTAAAGGGTAGGCCTTATTGAGAAATACATTGTACAGAGCTGTACTAAGATCAGGTTCACTTCATTACCCTCCCCCTGCAGCTCTGTACCATGTTGTTTATATAACTGTAACTATTAAAGGGGAATGTTGAAGGGTAGGCCTTATTGAGAAATACATTGAACAGAGCTATGCTAAGATCAGGGTCACTTCTTTATCCTCCCCCTGCAGCTCTGTACCATGTTGTTTATAAACTGTAACTATTATGGGGAATGTTGAAGGGTAGGCCTTATTAAGAATACATTGTACAGAGCTGTGCTAAGATCAGGTTCACTTCATTACCCCCCCTGCAGCTCTGTACCATGTTGTTATATAAACTGTAACTATTAAAGGGGAATGTTGAAGGGTAGGCCTTATTGAGAAATACATTGTACAGAGCTGTACTAAGATCAGGTTCACTTCATATCCACCCCCTGCAGCTCTGTACCATGTTGTATATAACTGTAACTATTAAAGGGGAATGTTGAAGGGTAGGCCTTATTGAGAAATACATTGTACAGAGCTGTACTAAGATCAGGTTCACTTCATTATCCTCCCCTGCAGCTCTGTACCATGTTGTTTATAACTGTAACTATTAAAGGGGAATGTTGAAGGGTAGGCCTATTGAGAAATACATTGTACAGAGCTGTACTAAGATCAGGTTCACTACATTATCTTCCCTCTGCAGCTCTGTACCATGTTGTTTATATAACTGTAACTATTAAAGGGAATGTTGAAGGGTAGGCCTTATTGAGAAATACATTGTACAGAGCTGTACTAAGATCAGGTTCACTACATTATCTTCCCTCTGCAGCTTTGTACCATGTTGTTTATATAACTGTAACTATTAAAGGGGAATGTTGAAGGGTAGGCCTTATTGAGAAATACATTGTACAGATCTGTGCTAAGATCAGGTTCACTTCATTACCCTCCCTCTGCAGCTCTGTACCATGTTGTTTATATAACTGTAACTATTAATGGGGAATGTTGAAGGGTAGGCCTTATTGAGAAATACATTGTACAGAGCTGTGCTAAGATCAGGTTCACTTCATTACCCTCCCCCTGCAGCTCTGTACCATGTTGTTTAATACGTAACTATTAAAGGGAATGTAAGGGTAGGCCTTATTGAGGAAATACATTGTACAGAGCTGTACTAACATCAGGTTCACTACTTATCCTCCCCCTGCAGCTCTGTACCATGTTGTTTATATAACTGTAACTATTAAAGGGGAATGTTGAAGGGTAGGCCTTATGGAGAATACATTGGACGAAGACTGTACTAAGATCAGGTTCACTACATTATCCTCCCCTGCAGCTCTGTACCATGTTGTTATATAACTGTAACTATTAAAGGGAATGTTGAAGGGTAGGCCTTATTGAGAATACATTGTACAGAGCTGTACTAAGATCAGGTTCACTTCATTATCCTCCCCCCGCAGCTCTGTACCATGTTGTTTCTTTATAACTGTAACTATTAAAGGGAATGTTGAAGGGTAGGCCTTATTGAGAAATACATTGTACAGAGCTGTACTAAGATCAGGTTCACACATTATCCTCCCCCTGCTGCTCTGTACCATGTTGTTTATATAACTGTAACTATTAAAGGGGAATGTTGAAGGGTAGGCCTTATTGAGAAATACATTGTACAGAGCTGTACTAACAGTAGGTTCACTTCATTATCCTCCCCCTGCAGCTCTGTACCATGTTGTTTATATAACTGTAACTATTAAAGGGAGATGTTGAAGGGTAGGCCTTATTGAGAAATACATTGTACAGAGCTGTGGCTAGATCAGATTCACTCATTATCCTCCCCCTGCAGCTCTGTACCATGTTGTTTATATAACTGTAACTATTAAAGGGAGATGTTGAAGGGTAGGCCTTATTGAGAAATACATTGTACAGAGCTGTACTAAGATCAGGTTCACTTCATTACCCTCCCCCTGCAGCTCTGTACCATGTTGTTTCTATAACTGTAACTATTAAAGGGGAATGTAATTCTACAAAGTCAAACACAATGAGTGCACTGTAGACCAACAAGGGTGCAGACACCTCAAGGTTCCTCCCTTGGGAACTTGAAAATCCAAAGATAAAGTCCAAACGAGGGTCGCACTCCAAATATCAAATAATTCTTTATTAGTGACCGCACATCCACTCACAACGTTTCGGGGGTTGTTTGCCACCTGAAGAAGGCAGCAACAGCCTCCGAAAACGTGTGTGAGTGGATGTGCGGTCAACTAAAGAATTATTTGATATTTGGAGTGCGACCCTCGTTTGGACTTTATCTTTGAAACGTTAATCTAGTATCAGGCCCAGTCTGGGGCCCTAATGCTTATTGCCTTAGGGGGTTGAGGCATAAAGTTCTGGCAGAACTGATCCCACTATCATATTTCTGTTCCATGTCTATCTATTGAAATGTTTGTTTTTTGCAGGATAGAACACACCTTGAAGATAATGCCGTGAGTGCACATTCTTACCCTTTATTACACATAATGTTTAACAGATCGTGTGATATCGCCTTTAACTGCAGAACAAAGCAGGAGTGGAAAAGACTCTGCGCCGTCTCATATGTTAATGATTACCGCGGAATTATCGACAAATAAATGTAATTCTGTTATCAGGGTTATGGACCTAGTTCTAAGGAGATGAATTGCTCTGATCCAAAAATAAACAGGGAGATTCAATAAAAGTTCTTATCGTTTAAAACGGTGCTAATTTTGCCCCAACCAATCAGATCTTATGTAACATTTGAAAGCTAACATCTGATTGTTGGGGAAAATTAGCACCGTTTTAAACGATAAGAACTTTTATTGAATAACCCTGATAGTTTTTTTAAAAAGATTGCACCGTTGAAGTTTAGAGGAGTTAACCCTAAACAAAATAGTTCATTACTTTAAGCTGGGACTGCAGATTACAATTATTGTTCACTTTGTCTGTAATAACTACAAGAGCAAAACTTTTTAAATGCATATTTGCTATGGAGAATTCCTCCTTCTTCCTCACACTGAGCAGGTCGGAGGTCGCTGAGCTACTTGAGCGGGCAGTAACTGCTGATTTCTCTGTAATGTGCACTGATAGTTTGGCCACAGCCTAAATCAGGAAATCGAATGTTTTATTGAGAATTTTGCCTTTAAGTGGTTAACCCCACAACTTTTGTCCATATAGCGTAATTATACATAAAATGACTGTTATTTATAGTAGTGTCCCCTTGCGAAAACAGAACTCGAAAATTTTGGATTTTTAGCTGAACAAAGCAAGTGACTCATCCCCAGCCCAGAATGCTGTATGCAAAGTCCAGATGTTTCTAGTTCCTGGTAATCTGTACAGTATCCCACCCAATGTGTATTAACTTACAAATTTAACCAATGCTATTCCAACTTGGTTATCAGGCTAGATAAATAATCTTCTATATAACTGTATTAGTTATTTTATGTATTAATTGTAGTTTTTTATTACATTTGTATAAAAGTATAAAAGTTAATGGTGTGGGGTTGTACACATTTTGGGGTGTGGTAAATAAGAGCTCTCTGTGTAAGAATTATGGCTCGGTGTATAAGAAGGGATACCTCATAATGCCATGAAGGGGGATTAATTAATGAACTTAAAAAACAGAAAACTCTTACAGGCAGGCTCATTTACCCAGAGCCGCTACCGCTCTGGTAAAAGTCCTGTTTGCGATTTAATATCGCGTTTGCAAGTGTGAGTAATTCCAAGTAGTAGCTGTCTGCTGGCGTTAAAATCCTGTGCTAAAGAGCGCAACGTGAATTAAATCGCTGGTGATTTTTGCGTAGCTCTGCGTGACTTTAACTACATATATTTGCCCAGCGAGTCTGGGTAAATGAGGCCCTAAACTGCACAGTTTTGGTTTTTGGTCTACAGGTAATGATTACGGTAGACACCGAGAATCTAATTAGCTGCGGGTGATGCACTATAATAAGGGTTAAACACGTGCTAACTAATATTGAATAGCTTAGCTTGGGTTTAAACCCTTCATTGCACTTACTTAAGCTCTACAATTAATGGCAACTAATTAATGGAAATAAAATGGCACTATGTATTGAATACCAGATGTCACATTGATCTAGAAAAAATATGGCTCCAGGTAAATAAGCCCAATGAAAAATTAGGCCTGGTAAACACAGGCCAATTTAGACCCAATATTCCTGCCCAATAAACATAAACCCATTTTGACGAAAACCGTTCCACTCCGATATTTTTCTACAACCAATCACATGGCCTTTTGTAGATCATGGGGTTGGCCAAAACTTATTGACACATTGGGAAAACTTGTACTCTATACACAGATGTCTCCACACCAATATACAGTAGAATCTGATAAAGTCTTTGAAAGGCTTGTTAGTCCGCAGTTAACTTTTCAGCCAGTGTGAATTGCACACAGCCTTCCCGGGAAAATATAAATAGTCGCTGACTTTTTTTTTTTGTTAGTTTATTTTGCTGTTCTATTTGTATTATCTCTGGTAGCTCAGCAGACAAATACTTCACTTTTAGAAACACACAGCCCATGAGGTTAAAGGGTATGTCCACCCTTCTAAAAAAATTTTACATAATATTCCCCCTGTCCCCCCAGCCCCAACCGCTATATTTTTATTATCAGAAAATGTCAAAACACTTACCTTCCCTCTTTCCTCCCCGCGCTGCCAGGCCTCTGCTTGGGAGGGCCTGGGTCCGGCAGTCGCGTCTGTTGTTTGGCTAAGCGGCAGCCAATCACAGACGCCTGGCGGGAGTTCAGTGTGGCGGAGGAAAGAGGAAGGTAAGTAATGTTTTGGGCATTTTCTGATAATAAAAATATAGCGTGTGGGGATGGGGACAGGGGGAATATTATGTAAAAAGATTTTTGCACTGGAAGGGAATCCTAATCGGAGGGAGAGGGAGGAGAAGGGAGGGGGAGAAGGCTGCGTGCGCAGCCAAACCTATATGGACTCCTGGTGGGCGTTTTTTTTGGACTTTAGGGGGAATAGCAGAAGAACCAGATGGAGCTGATGGAAGGTAGTATTAAACTACACTACACAAGGGGCCAGTAGTGGGGGGGATTATAGTTTGGGGGTGGAATGCCCTTTAAATCTCTCTTTCTGAGAGGCAGGATTTGCTAAGCAGAGTGGGTCTTTATGCAGAAATATTATGGGCTGTCATTTTTCAGGGGGGCATGGCTTCAGCTTCCGTGTTTTTATCTGATGTGCACTAGAGTGCATGTGATGTCTACTGCGACCACTTAAGGTAGCTATATGCCTTGCCGAAACCAGACAAATCCCACCATTTACCAAGTGTCACAACACATGGCGGCCGAAAAAGACCCAGATAATCGTCCGCCGCCTTCATTCTGTC
Source organism: Hymenochirus boettgeri (assembly GCA_019447015.1). Classification (NCBI taxonomy): domain Eukaryota; kingdom Metazoa; phylum Chordata; class Amphibia; order Anura; family Pipidae; genus Hymenochirus; species Hymenochirus boettgeri. The sequence continues at coordinate 277,575,664 of CM033474.1, forward strand.
TAGAAATTTTTTGTTGGCGTTATCGGCTCCCTCTACTATAATAAAATGAACAGATTGATCTGCCACGTGTTGTGGGTGCATGGCCGTAGAGCCCCATATCGGAACTCCCAGCCATATAGTATCCTTCCCAAAACCAAGGGCTGGTGGGATATAGCGAAAAGATTGAATTTATAGATCACCAAAAAGGAAAGAACAGACAGTTCCAAAATTATGGAGCTGCCCCAAAATAGACTAATTTTGTTCGAATTAACGTAACCCTCATTACACAAAACACATCGCACAGTATGAGTCCCTCAGTGTATCCTCCCTTACAGCGCACATGGGGGCCGTTACCCAGACTTGCTGGGCAAATATATGGAGTTAAAGCCACGCTAACTGGTTCGCTACCAGTTAGTGCGACTTTAACCATATTAGCGGCGGATGCGCGGGTTACGCAAAAATCACCCACGAATCCGATGGTCGCATTCAATTTTGCGTTTGCGCTAGTTTTTGCGCTGTATTTTACCATTGCGCTGGATTCCTTACCGGGATTTACCCACATTCGCAAATGCGTATTGAATCGCGAATGGAAGCTAGTGGCTCTGGGTAAACGAGCCTGATGGTCTTGTTAGACTGATCCAACTTTGCCGTCAGTTTCGATATCTGGCAGAACTCACGCAGACTGATTGGCCAGCCTCATTGCAGGAGTGTTCAATGGTCCCTCCTAGAAGACTGAGGACACATGTCCCTATAGCCTCTGGAATATCACCAAAATTCCTCCAATCACAGTGTTGTCAGGTTGGTAATCCTCCTGTCCTATTGGCCGAATTGTGGCTCTTTAAATACATCCTATGTGCTTTGGCGTGAGGCAAACAAAACAGATAAAGGGCCAGTGATCCGTTAGATGATGATAAAAGGCCACGTACTGTAGACGTCAGGTTTGTAGCACAAAATACTTTAAATTCATTAATATCCATGGACGCCAGCACCAGCAGTAATGGCTTAAAGGCAAATAAACTCTTTCCATTGCAAATAATCAGGGTGATGGATTATCGCCCCTATCACTAGAGTAGACTAGTCACTACATTTCCTGTCTAACCTAATATAGAAAATAAAATTAACACCAAAGACACGTGGTTTACCCCTATGTTTTGTCTCTCAAGGCCACGCGTGACCTGACTTTTCTTTTCATTATTTTTTATCTGGAAACCCAATGGCATTTCTTTGCACAATAATGTCCTGGCCAGTAGCTGGTATGGTGTCATCGGTCCTACACGTGTGGCGCCTAAAAACCAAGTTCCCATTCACTGTCTATCAGTATATAACACTATAACACACTACATACCGGTGCTATGATAAGTGGATGAGAGGAGATTTAATGAAGGAAGAATATAATCTGCTGCCTGATAATATCCTGTCCACTTGCCCTGTATGTAATCTGTCAACACAGCGTGGACTGTCATTCACTGTAATCTGTCAATACAAGCGGGGACACTGTCATTCACTGTAATCTGGTCACTACAGTGTGGGACTGTCATTCACTGTAATCTGTCAACACAGTGTGGGACTGGTCACTCACGTAATATGGCAATACAGCGTGAGACTGTCTTCCCTGAATCTGTCAACACAGCGTGGGACTGTCATTCACTGTAATCTGTCAACACAGTGTGGACGGTCACTCACTGTAATTGGCATACAGCTGTGAGACTGTCTTCACTGTAATCTGTCAACACGCGTGGGACTGTCATTCACTGAATCTATCAATACAGCGTTGGGACTGTCATTCACTGTAATCTGTCAATCAAGCTGGGACTGTCATTCACTGTAATCTTGTCAATACAGGTGGGACTGTCATTCACTGTAATCTTCAACACAGCGTGGACTGTCATTCCTGTAATCTGTCAAACAGCGTGGACTGTCCATTCACTGTAATCTGTCAATACATGTGGGACTGTCACTCACTGTAATCTGTCAATACACGGAGACTGTCATTCACTGTAATCTGTCACACAGCGTGGGACTGTCATTCACTGTAATCTTCCATACAGCGTGGACTGTCATTCACTGTAATCTGTCAACACAGCGTGGGACTGTCATTCACTGTAATCTATAATATACAGCGAGGACTGTCATTCACATGTAATCTGTCAACACAGCTGGACTGTCATTCACTGTAATCTGTCACACAGCGTAGTGACTGTCATTCACTGTAATATGTCATACAGCGTGGGACTGTCATTACACTGTAATCGTCAATACAGCGTAGGACTGTCATTCACTTTATTCTGTCAATACAGTTGGGACTGTCACTCACTGTAATATGGCAATACACCGTGGGCTGTCTCACTGAATCTATCAATACAGCGTGGGACTGTCATTCACTGTAATCTGTCAATACAGCGTGGGACTTGTCATTCACTGTAATCTGTCAATACAGCTGGGAATTTCACTCACTGTAACTATCAATACAGCGTGGGACTGTCATTCACTGTAATCTGTCAATACAGTTGGGAATGTTCACTCACTGTAATCTACAATACAGCGTGGGACTGTCATTCACTGTAATCTGTCATACAGTGGGATTGTCATTCACTGTAATCTGTCAATACAGTGTGGGACTGTATTCACTGTAATCTATCATACAGCGTGGGACTGTCATTCACTGTAATCTTCAAATACATGTGTGGGATATCACTAACTGTAATCTATCATACAGCGTGGGACTATCATTCACTGTAATCTGTCATACAGTTTGGACTCATCACTGTAATCTGTCAATACGGTGGACTATCATTCACTGTATCTGTCATACACAGCGGGGGACTTCATTCACTGTATCTATCAATACAGCTGGACTGTCATTCACTGTATCTGTCACAATACAGCGTGGACTGTGATTCACTGTAATCTACTAATACAACACGCTTGGGACTGTCATTCACTGTAATCATAGCAATACAGCGTGGGACTGTCTTCACTGTAATCTAACATACAGCGTGGGACTGATTCACTGTAATCTGTCAATACACGTGGGACTATCACTCACTGTATATGTCAATACAGCGTGGATTAATCACTCACTGTAATCTGTCAATACGCGTGGGGACTTATCACTCACTGTAATCTGTCAATACAGCGTGGGACTGTCATTCACTGTAACAAATCGTATCACAATCGTAGTGGGACTGTCATTCACTGTAATCTGTCAATACAGCGTGGGCTGTCATTCACTTCTCTACAATACGCTGGTCTATCACTCCTGTAATATGCAACAAGCGTGGGACTAGTCATTCACTGTAATATGCCAATACAGCGTGGGACTAATCGTTTCACTGTATCTGTCAATACAGCGTGGGACTGTCATTCACTGTAATCCTGTCAATACAGCGTGGGACTGTCATTCACTGTAATCTGTCAACACGCGTGGGATGTCTTCACTGTATCTATCATACTTAGTGGACGTCATTGCCTGTATCGTCAATACAGCGTGGGACTATCATTCACTGTAATCTGTCAATACAGCGTGGGACTATCATTCACTGTAATCTATCAATACAGCGTGGGACTGTCATTCACTGTAATATGTCAATACAGCGTGGGAACTGTGATTCACGTGTAATCTATCAATCAGCGTGGGACTGTCATTCACTGTTATGTCAATACAGCTGTGGACTGTCATTCACTGTTAATCAATAAAGCGTGGGACGGTCTTCACATGTAATCTGTCAATACAGCGTGGGACTATCACTCACTGTAATATGTCAATACAGTGTGGATTATCACTCCTATATCTGTCAATACAGCGTGGATTATCACTCACTGTAATCTGTCATACAGCGTGGGACTGTCATTCACTGTAATCTATCAATACGTCAGTGGGACTGTCATTCACTGTAATCTGTCAATCAGCGTGGGACTGTCATTCCACTGTAATCTATCAATACAGCGTGGGTCTATCACTCACTGTAATATGTCAATACATGCGTGTGAAAAAAAACAAAACAAAAACAAAGAGGATAAAAAACCATTGTGACACCCACCCGCCAAACATTCGCCACTCCACAATTCCTATATACTTACCGTATCCCTCCACTATTCCTATATTCTTACCATATCCCTCCACTATTCCTATATTATTACCGTATCCCTCCACTATTCCTATATCCTTACCGTATCCCTCCACTATTCCTATATTATTACCGTATCCCTCCACTATTCCTATATCCTTACCGTATCCCTCCACTATTCCTATAGTATTACCGTATCCTTCCACTATCCCTATATCCTTACCATATCCCTCCACTATTCCTATATTGGGGGGCATGGCTTCAGCTTCCGTGTTTTTATCTGATGTGCACTAAGGCATGTTGATGTCTACTGCGCCCACTTAAGTAGCTATATGCCTTGCCGAAACCAACAAATCCCATCAACATTTACCAAGTGTCGCAACACATGGCGGCCGAAAAAGACCCAGATAATCGTCCGCCGCCTGTCATTCTGTCTAGAATTTTTGGTTGGTCGTTATCGGCTCCCTCTACTATAATAAAATGAACAGATATGATCTGCCACGTGTGTGGGTGCATGGCCGATAGAGCCCCAATCGGAACTCCCAGCCAATAGTATCCTTCCCAAAACCAGGGCTGGTGGGATATGCAAGAAAGAATTGAATTTATATCACCCAAAAAGGAAAGACAGACAGTTCCAAATTTATGAGCTGCCCCAAAATAGACAAATAAGGTTGCAGAATTAACGTAAACCTCATTACACAAAAACACATGCACAGTATGAGTCACTCAGTGTATCCTCCCTTACAGGCGCACATGGGGGCCGATTTACCCAGACTTGCTGGAATATATGGAGTTAAAGCCACGCTACCTGGTTCGCTACCAGTTAGTGCGACTTTAACTCCATATTAGCGGCGGATGCCGGGTTACGCAAAAATCACCCACGAATCCGATGGCCGCGATTCAATTTTGCGTTTGCGCAGTTTTTGCGCTGTATTTACCCATTGCGCTGGATTCCTTACCGGGTTTTTACCCACATTCGCAAATGCGATATGTGAACGCGAATGGAAGCTAGTGGCTCTGGGTAAACGAGCCTGATGGTCTGTTAGACTGATCCAACATTGCGCGTCAGTTTCGATATCTGCAGAACTCACGCAGACTGATTGGCCAGCCTCATTGCAGGAGTGTTCAATGGTCCCTCCTAGAAAGACTGAGGACACTGTCCCTATAGCTCTCTGGAATATCACCAAATTCCTCCAATCACAGTGTTGTCAGGTTGGTTAATCCTCCTGTCCAATTGGCCGAATTGTGGCTCTTTAAATACATCCTATGTGCTTTGGCGTGAGCAAACAAAACAGATAAAGGGCCAGTGATCGTTAATGATGATAAAGGCCACGTACTGGTAGACGTCAGGTTTGTAGCACAAAATATACTTTTAAATTCATTATATCCATGGACGCCAGCACCAGCAGTAATGGCTTAAAGCAAATAAACTCTTTCCATTGCAAATAATCAGGGTGATGGATTATCGCCCCTATCACTAGAGTAGACTAGTCACTACATTATCCTGTCTAACCTAATATAGAAAATAGAAATTAAACACCAAAGACACGTGGTTTACCCCTATGTTTGTCTCTCGGCCACGCCGTGACCTGACTTTTCTTTTCATTATTTTTTTTAAACCCAATGGCATTTCTTGCACAATATGTTCCTGGCCAAGCTGGTATTGGTGTCATCGGTCCTACACGTGTGGCGCCTAAAAACCAAGTTCCCTTTCACTGTCTATCAGTTATATAACACTATAACACTACATACCGGTGCTATGATAGTGATGAAGGGAAATTTAGAAGAGAAGAATATAATCTGCTGCCTGATAATTCCTGTCCACTTGCCCTGTATGTAATCTGTCACACAGCGTGACTGTCATTCACTGTAATCTGTCAATACACGTGGGACTGTCATTCACTGTAATCTGTTCAATACAGTGTGTGGACTGTCATTCACTGTAATCTGTCAACACAGTGTGGGACTGTCACTCACTGTAATATGGCAATACCGTGAGACTGCATTCCTGTAATTCAACACACGCTGGGACTGTCATTCACTGTAATCTGTCAACAGTGTGACGGTCACTCACTGTAATCTGGCAATACAGCGTGAGACTGCATTCACTGTAATCTTTCAACACGCGTGGGGACTGTCATTCACTGTATTCTATCAATACAGCGTGGACTGTCATTCACTGTAATCTGTCAATACAATGCGTGGGACTGTCATTCACTTAATCTGTCAATACAGGTGGGACTGTCATTCACTGTAATCTTGTCAACACAGCGTGGACTGTCATTCACTGTAATCTGTCAAACACTTGGGACTGTCCTTCACTTAATCTGTACAATACAGTGTGGGACTGTCACTCACTGTAATCTGTCAATACACGTGATAACTGGTCATTCACTGTAATCTGTCAACACACGTGGGACTGCCATTCACTGTAATCTATCAATCAGCGTAGGACTGTCATTCCACTGTATCTGTCAACACAGCGTGGGACTGTCATTCACTGTAATCTTCATCATACCGCGAGGACTGTCATTCACTGAATCTGTCAACACAGCATGGGACTGTCATTCACTGTAATCTGTCAACAACACAGCGTAGGACTGTCATTCACTGTAATCTGTCAATACAGCGTGGGACTGTCATAACTGTAATCTATCAATCAGCGTAGACTGTCATTCACTGTATCTGTCATACAGTGTGGGACTGTCACTCACTGTAATATGGCAATACAGCGTGGGACTGTCATTCACTGTAATCTATCAATACAGCGTGGGACTGTCATTCACTGTAATCTGTCAATACAGCGTGGGACTGTCATTCACTGTAATCTGTCAATACAGCGTGGGACTGTCATTCACTGTAATCTATCAATACAGCGTGGGACTGTCATTCACTGTAATCTTCAATACGCGTGGAAGTGTACTGCACTCACTGTAATCTATCCATACAGCGTGGGACTGTCATTCACTGTAATCTTGTCATACAGGTGGGATTGTTCACACTGTAATCTGTCAATACAGTGTGGGGACTGTTATTCACTGTAATCTATCACTACGCGTGGACTGTCATTCACTGTAATCTTCAATACATGTGGGATTTATCACTAACTGTACTCTATCAATACAGCGTGGGACTATCATTCACTGTAATATGTCAATACAGTTGGGGACTGTCATCACTGTAATCTGTCAATACACGCGGGACTATCATTCACTGTAAGTCTGTCAATACAGCGTGGGACTATCATTCACTGTAACTATCAATACAGCGTGGACTGTCATTCACTGTAATTGTCAATACAGCGTGGGACTGTGATTCCACTGTAATCTATCAATACAGCGTGGACTGGTCATTCACTGATAGTCATACAAGCTGGGACGTCATTCACTGTAATCTAACCATACACGTGGACTGTCATTCACTGTAATCTGTCAATACAGCGTGGGACTATCACTCACTGTATATGTCAATACAGCGTGGGATTATCACTCACTGTAATCTGTCAATACAGCGTGGGATTATCACTCACTGTAATCTGTCAATACAGCGTGGGACTGTCATTCACTGTAATCTATCAATACGTAGTGGGACTGTCATTCACTGTAATCTGTCAATACAGCGTGGGACTGTCATTCACGTAATCTATCAATACGCGGGGTCTATCACTCACTGTAATATGTCATACAACAGCGTGGGACTATCATTCACTGTAATATGCCAATACAGCGTGGACTATCTTTCACTGTAATCTGTCAATACCGTGGGACTGTCATTCACTGTAATCTGTCAACACAGCGTGGGACTGTCATTCACTGTAATCTGTCAATACAGCGTGGACTGTCATTCACTGTAACTATCAATACGTAGTGGGACTGTCATTCACTGTAATCTGTCAATACAGCGTGGGACTATCATTCACTGTAATCTGTCAATACAAGCTGTGGACTATCATTCACTGTAATCTATCAATACCAAGCGTGGGACTGTCATTCACTGTAATATGTCAATACATACAGCGTGGGACTGTATTCACTGTAATCTATCATACAGCGTGGACTGTCATCACGGTCAATTCAATCAGCGTGGGACTGTATTCACTGTAATCTACAATACAGCGTGGACTGTCATTCCTGTAATCTGTCAATACAGCGTGGGACTATCACTCACTGTAATATGTCAATACAGCGTGGGATTATCACTCACTGTATATCTGTCAATACAGCGTGGGATTTCACTCACTGTAATCGTCAATACAGCGTGGGACTGTCATTCACTGTAATCTATCATACGTAGTGGGACTGTCATTCACTGTAATCTGTCAATACAGCGTGGGACTGTCATTCACTGTAATCTGTCAATACAGCGTGGGACTATCACTCACTGTAATATGTCAATACAGCGTGGGACTATCATTCACTGTAATATGCCAATACAGCGTGGGACTATCGTTCACTGTAATCTGTCAATACAGCGTGGGACTGTCATTCACTGTAATCTGTCAATACAGCGTGGGACTGTCATTCACTGTAATCTGTCAATACAGCGTGGGACTGTCATTCACTGTAATCCTATCAATCCACGTATGGGACGTCATTCACTGTAATCTGTCATACAGCGTGGGACATCACTCACTGTAATATGTCAATACAGCGTGGGACTATCATTCACTGTAATATGCCAATACAGCGTGGGACTATCATTCACTGTAATCTGTCAATACAGCGTGGGACTATCGTTCACTGTAATCTGTCAATACAGCGTGGGACTATCGTTCACTGTAATCTGTCAATACAGCGTGGGACTATCACTCACTGTAATATGTCAATACAGCGTGGGACTATCATTCACTGTAATATGCCAATACAGCGTGGGACTATCGTTCACTGTATCTGTCAATACAGCGTGGGACTTCTCACTTGTAATCTGTCAATACAGCGTGGGACTATCACTCACTGAATATGTCAAACAGCGTGGGACTATGCATTCACTGTAATATCCAATACAGCGTTGGGACTATCGTTCACTGTAATCTGTCAATACAGACGTGGGACTATCGTTCACTGTAATCGTTCAATACGCGTGGGTCTATCGTATCACTGTAATCTGTCAATACAGCGTGGGATTATCACTCACTGTAATCTGTCAATACGCGTGGGACATCTTTCACGTAATGTCCAATACAATCGGTGGGGACTGTCATTCACTGTAATCTGTCAATACAGCGTGGGACTGTCATTCACTGTAATCTGTCAATACAGCGTGGGACTGTTCATTCACTGTAAATCTGTCAATACAGCGTGGGACTTCATCACTGTAATCTGTCAATACACGTGGGCTGCATCATCTGTAATCTGTCAATGCGTGGGACTATCGTTCCACTGTAACTGTCAACACAGTGTGGGATATCGTTCACTGTAATATGCCATACAGCGTGGGACTATCGTTCACTGTAATCTGTCAATACAGCGTGGGACTATCGTTCACATTACAAGGGGAAGGATAATACAATTCTATATCATGTTAATCTCAGTGTACAATTACAGGAATATAATGTACCAGACTGAGCATTTTGTAAATGTGAATATGCGAAAGATGTGGGGTTCTTTCCCTTTATAACTGGGATCCTGACCATGTTAGGAAGACGGCAGATGACAGTTTGGCTCCCCACGTGATTCTGCAGTGACTGACACTGTTTTCAGTTCCACTAACCTGGAACCTGGGGACTCATACCATGCAGGTAATGTACGATCATCTGTACACAAAGTAGGTAAGTGATGGGGACTCGTACAAGTGCAGGTAAGTTACATCAGTCGTACACATAAAGGTAGGTGATGGGGGACTTTCACACAGTGCAGGTAAGTACATCAGTCTGTACCAATAAAGGTAGGTGATGGGGACTTTTAACACAGTCAGGTAAGTACTATCAGTCTGTACACAATAAAGGTAGTGGATGGGGACTTTTCACAGTGCAGGTAAGTTACTATCAGTCTGTACACAATAAAGGTAGGTATGAGACTTTTACACAGTGCAGGTAAGTTACTATAGTCTGCACACAATGTATGTAAGTGAGGGGACCCTCGTACACAGTGCAGGTAAGTTTACAATCAGTCTGTACACAATAAAGGTAGTTGATGGGACTTTTACACAGTGCAGGTAAGTACAATCATCTGTACACAATAAGGTAGGTGATGGGACTTTTACACAGTGCAGGTAAGTTACTATCAGTCTGTACACATGAAGGGTAGGTGATGGGGACTTTTTACACAGTGCAGGTAAGTTACATCAGTCTTTACACATAAAGGTAGGTGATGGGGACTTTACACAGTGCAGGTAAGTTACTATCAGTCTGTACCCAATGAAGGTAGTGATGGGACTTTTACACAGTGCAGGTAAGTTACAATCATCTGTACACAATATTAGGTAGTGCTGATAGGGGACTCTACACATCGCAGTATGTTACTATTCAGTCTGTACACAATGAGATAGGTGAGGGGACTTGACACACAGTGCAGGTAAGTTACTATCAGTCTGTAGACACAATGAAGGAGGTGATGGGGACTTTTACACAGTGCAGGTAGATAACGATCAGCCTGTACACAATGAAGGTAGGTGATGGGACTTTTACACAGTGCAGGTAGTTACTATCAGTCTGTACACAATGTAGATAGGTATAGGGACCTACACAGTGCAGGTAAGTTACTATCAATCTGTACACAATGAAGTAGGTGATGGGGACTTTTACACAGTGCAGTAAGTTTTTACATCAGTCTGTACACAATGTAGGTAGGTGATAGGGGACTCGTACACAGCGCAGGTAAGTTACTATCAGTCCTGTACACAAGGTGTAGGTAGTGAGGGACTCGTACACAGTGCAGGTAAGTTACTATCGTCTGTACACAAGGTAGGTAGGTGATGTGACTCGTACACCAGTGCAGTAAGTTACTATCAGTTCCTGTACACAGTAGGTAGGGGATGGGGACTCGTACACAGTGCAGGTAATTACTATCAGTCGTACACAATGAAGGTAGGTGATGGGGACTTTTACACCATGCAGGTAAGTTACTATCAGTCTGTACACAATGAAGGTAGGTGATGGGGACTTTTACCAGTGCCGTAAGTTACTATTAGTCTGTACACAATGTAGGTAGGGTGATGGGGAATCGTACCAGTGCAGTAAGTTACTATCAGTCTGTACACATTAGGCAGGTGATGGGCACTTTACACAGTGCAAGTAAGTTCTATTAGTCTGTACACATGAATAGGTATGGGGACTTTTACCAGTGCAGGTAAGTTACTATCAGTCTGTACACAATGAAGGTAGGTGATGGGGACTTTTTACACATTGCAGGTAAGTTACGATCAGTTGGTACACAATGAAGGTAGGTGATGGGAAACTTTACACAGTGCAGGTATGTTACTATCAGTCTGTACACAATGTAGATAGGATGGGACTCGTACACAGTGCAGGTAAGTTACTATCAGTCTGTACCCAATGAAGTAGGTATGGGGACTTTTACACATCTGCAGGTAAGTTACGATCAGTCTGTACACAATGTAGGTAGGTAATAGGGACTCGTACACAGCACAGTTAAGTATCTATCAGTTCTGTACACAATGTAGGTAGGTGATGGGGACTCGTACACAGGCAGGTAACACCAATGTAGGTAGGTGATGGGACCGTACACAGTGCAGGTAAGTTACTATCAGTCGGTACACAATGAAGTAGGTGATGGGGACTTTACACAAGTTCAGGTAAGTTACACTCAGTCTGTACACAATGTGGTAGGTGATAGGGACTCTCGTACAGCGCAGGTAGTTACTACTATCAGTCTGTACACAATGTAGGTTGGTGATGGGGACTCGTACACAGTGCAGGTAAGTTACTATCAGTCTGTACACAATGAAGGTAGGTGATGGGGACTTTTACACAGTGCAGGTAAGTTACAATCAGTCTGTACACAATGTAGGTAGGTGATGGGGACTCGTACACAGTGCAGTAAGTTCTTATCATCTGTACACAATGAGGTAGGTTTGGGGACTTTTACACTATGCAGGTAAGTTACAATCAGTCTGTACACATGTAGGGTAGGTGATGGGACTCGTACACACGCAGGTAAGTTACTATCATTCTGTACACATGTAGGTAGGTGATGGGGAGTCCGTACACATGCGCAGGTAAGTTTACTATCAGTCTGTACACAATGTAGTTAGGTGATGGGGAGTCGTACACAGTGCAGGTAGTTACTATCAGTCTGTACACAATGTAGGTAGGTGATGGGGACTCGTACACAGTGCAGGTAAGTTTACTATCAGTCTGTACACAATGTAGGTAGGTGATGGGACCTGTACACAGTGCAGGTAATTTACTATCAGTCCTGTACACAATGTAGGTAGGTGATGGGGACTCGTACACAGTGACGTAGTTACTATCAGTCTGTACACAAATGTAGGTAGGGTGATGGGGACTCTACACGTGGACGTAAGTTACTATCAGTCTGTACACAATGTAGGTAGGTGATTGGACTCTACACAGTGGACGTAAGTGTACTATCAGTCTGTACACAATGTAGGTAGGTGTGGGGATGTTGTACACAGTGAGTAAGTTACTATCAGTCTGTACACAATGAAGGTAGGTGATGGGGACTTTACACAGTGCAGGTAGTTACGATCAGTCTGTACACAATGATGTAGGTGATGAGGATTTTACACAGTGCAGGTAATTTACGATCAGTCTGTACACAATGTAGGTAGGTGATGGGGACTTTTACAAAGTGCAGGTAAGTTACTATCAGTCTGTCAACAATGTAGATAGGTGATGGGGACTCGTACACAGTGCAGGTATGTTATCTATCAGTCTGTAAACAATGTAGGTAAGGTGTCTTTTGTTGGGGTCACTTACCTTGTCCCAGTGGATGTGATGAATTGAGGTGCTGGTCTCTCCTCTCCTTCCTATCAGTACAAATATCACAATGTTATTATTTCCCTGATCCTTCCAGCTCAGTGCTGGGGTTTATATGGATCCTCTAACTCCAACCTTTAGTTCTGCCCTAAGACTTGAGCCCTATGCTGGATCACTCATGGTGCTGTCATACTGATGTGCTCTCAGACACACACCCAGCCCCCTCCCTGCATTGCCCCTCCCACTCGCTCTGTGCTGGAACTTCATAGTTATGGAATGTTCCTATCCTTCCACTTATCACAATGTTTAAAGGGAACAGTTTTAGGAGCCGTGTATTTGCTCCTGGTATCAAATATATCAAACAATCTCCTGTTTCTATTATTATTATTATTATCACATTATTATCATTATTATTATTATTACTATTATTATTATCATCATCATTATTATCATTATTATAATCATTATTATTATTATCTTATTGTCACCATTATTATCATTATATTATATTCATTACTCATTTATTATTATCATTTTATTATTATTCTTATTATTATTATCATCATCATTTTATTCATTATTTATCTTCCTATTATTATACCATTATTATTACCATTATTTTATTCATATATATTATTATTATTATTATTTTTTACTTATTTTGTCATCGTTATTATCAATTTATTTACTATATTATCATCATCATTATTATCATTATTATATCATTAACCACCATTACTTATATTATTTCATTTCTCATTATTATCATTATTATTATCATTAACCACCATTATTATATTATTATCATTATCATCATTATTATCATTATTTTCTATTTAATTATACACCATGGTGCCCCACCCAGCTGTCTACTGCACAGTTATTATATACCACCCAAATAATCTAGTACAATTCAAACACAGCAGCTTTATGTCCCTTAATTAGAAAGGACTATTACTTGTATACTACCGTATCCCTCCAACTATTCTATAGTCTTATTCTATAACTTACTATCCCTCCACTATGTTAAACGATAAGAACTTTTATTGAATAACCCTGATAGTTTTTTTAAAAAAGATTGCACCGTTGAAGTTTAGAGGAGTTAACCCTAAAACAAAATAGTTCATTACTTTAAGCTCTGGGACTGCAGATTACAATGATTTGTCACTTGTCTGTAATAACTAACAAGAGGCAAAACTTTTTAAATGCAATATTTGCTATGGAGAATTCCTCCTTCTTCCTCACACTGAGCATGTCGGAGGTCGCTGAGCTACTTGAGCGGGCAGTAACTGCTGATTTCTCTGTAATGTGCACTGATAGTTTGGCCACAGCCTAAATCAGGAAATTGAATGTTTTATTGAGAATTTTGCCTTTAAGTGGTTAACCCCACAACTTTTGTCCATATAGCGTAGATTATACATAGAAAATGACTGTTATTTATAGTAGTGTCCCCTTGCGAAAACAGAACTCGAAAATTTTGGATTTTTTAGCTGAACAAAGCAAGTGACTCATCCCCAGCCACAGAATGCTGTATGCAAAGTTCCAGATGTTTCTAGTTCCGTGGTGAATCTGTAACAGTATCCCACCCAATGTGTATTAACTTACAGAATTTAACCAATGCTATTCCAACTTGGTTATCAGGCTAGATAAATAATCTTCTATATAAACTGTATTAGTTATTTTATGTATTAATTGTAGTTTTTATTACATTTGTATTAAAATGTATAAAAGTTAATGGTGTGGGGTTGTACACAGTTTGGGGTGTGTAAATAAGAGCTCTCTGTGTAAGAATTATGGCTCAGGTGTATAAAGTAAGGGATACCTCATAATGCCATGTAAGGGGGATTAATTCAATGGAACTTAAAAAACAGAAAACTCTTACAGGCAGGCTCATTTACCCAGAGCCGCTACCGCTCTGGGTAAAAGTCCTGTTTGCGATTTAATATCGCGTTTGCAAGTGTGAGTAAATCCAAGTAGTAGCTGTCTGCTGGCGTTAAAATCCTGTGCTAAAATGAGCGCAACGTGATATTAAATCGCTGGTGATTTTTGCGTAGCTCTGCGTGACTTTAACTACATATATTTGCCCAGCGAGTCTGGGTAAATGAGGCCCTTAAACTGCACAGTTTGGTTTTTGGTCTACAGGTAATGATTACGGTAGACACCGAGAATCTAATTAGCTGCGGGTGATGCACTATAATAAGGGGTTAAACACGTGCTAACTAATATTGAATAGCTTAGCTTGGGTTTAAACCCTTCATTGCACTTACTTAAGCTCTACAATTTAATGGCAACTAATTAATGGAAATAAAATGGCACTATGTATTGAATACCAGATGTCACATTGATCTAGAAAAAATATGGCTCCAGGTAAATAAAGCCCAATGAAAAAATTAGGCCTGGTAAACACAGGCCAATTTAGACCCAATATTCCTGCCCAATAAACATAAACCCATTTTGACAGAAAACCGTTACCTCCGATATTTTTCTACAACCAATCACATGGCCTTTTGTAGATCATGGGGTTGGCCAAAACTTATTGACACATTGGGAAAACTTGTACTCTATACACAGATGTCTCCACACCAATATACAGTAGAAATCTGATAAAGTCTTTGAAAGGCTTGTTAGTCCGCAGTTAACTTTTCAGCCAGTGTGAATTGCACACAGCCTTCCCGGGAAAATATAAAATAGTCAGCTGACTTTTTTTTTTTGTTAGTTTATTTTGCTGTTCTATTTGTATTATCTCTGGTAGCTCAGCAGACAAATACTTCACTTTTAGAAACACACAGTCCATGAGGTTAAAGGGTATGTCCACCCTTCTAAAAAAATTTTTACATAATATTCCCCCTGTCCCCCCAGCCCCAACCGCTATATTTGTATTATCAGAAAATGCCCAAAACATTACTTACCTTCCCTCTTTCCTCCGCCGCGCTGCCAGGCCCTCTGCTTGGGAGGGCCTGGGTCCGGCAGTCGCGTCTGTGTTTGGCTAAGCGGCAGCCAATCACAGACGCGGCTGGCGGGAGTTCAGTGTGGCGGAGGAAAGAGGGAAGGTAAGTAATGTTTTGGGCATTTTCTGATAATAAAAATATAGCGGTTGGGGATGGGGGGACAGGGGGAATATTATGTAAAAATATTTTTGCACTAGGGGAAGGGAATCCTAATCGGGAGGGAGAGGGAGGAGAATGGAGGGGGAGAAGGGTGGCTGCAGTGCGCATGCCAAACCTATATGGACTCCTGGTGGGCGTTTTTTTGGACTTTAGGGGGGAATAGCAGAAGAACCAGATGGAGCTGGGATGTAAGGTAAGTATTAAACTACACTCACACGGGGCCAGTAGTGGGGGGGATTATAGTTTTGGGGGTGGACATGCCCTTTAAATCTCTCTTTCTGAGAGGCAGGATTTGCTAAGCAGAGGTGGGTCTTTATGCAGAAATATGATTGGCTGTCATTTTTCAGGGGGGCATGGCTTCAGCTTCCGTGTTTTTATCTGATGTGCACTAGAGTGCATGTGATGTCTACTGCGACCACTTAAGGTAGCTATATGCCTTGCCGAAACCAGACAAATCCCATCAACATTTACCAAGTGTCAGCAACACATGGCGGCCGAAAAAGACCCAGATAATCGTCCGCCGCCTGTCATTCTGTCTAGAAATTTTTTGTTGGTCGTTATCGGCTCCCTCTACTATAATAAAATGAACAGATATGATCTGCCACGTGTGTGGGTGCATGGCCGATAGAGCCCCATATCGGAACTCCCAGCCATATAGTATCCTTCCCAAAACCAAGGGCTGGTGGGATATAGCAAGAAAGAATTGAATTTTATCACCCAAAAAGGAAAGAACAGACAGTTCCAAAATTATGGAGCTGCCCCAAAATAGACTAAATTAGTTGCAGAATTAACGTAAAACCTCATTACACAAAAACACATGCACAGTATGAGTCACTCAGTGTATCCTCCCTTACAGGCGCACATGGGGGCCGATTTACCCAGACTTGCTGGGCAAATATATGGAGTTAAAGCCACGCTAACTGGTTCGCTACCAGTTAGTGCGACTTTAACTCCATATTAGCGGCGGATGCGCGGGTTACGCAAAAATCACCCACGAATCCGATGGTCGCGATTCAATTTTGCGTTTGCGCTAGTTTTTGCGCTGTATTTTACCCATTGCGCTGGATTCCTTACCGGGATTTACCCACATTCGCAAATGCGATATTGAATCGCGAATGGAACGCTAGTGGCTCTGGGTAAACGAGCCTGATGGTCTGTTAGACTGATCCAACATTGCGCAACTTTATAATCCGTCAGTTCGATATCTGGCAGAACTCACGCAGACTGATTGGCCAGCCTCATTTGCAGGAGTGTTCAATGGTCCCTCCTAGAAAGACTGAGGACACATGTCCCTATAGCTCTCTGGAATATCACCAAAATTCCTCCAATCACAGTGTTGTCAGGTTGGTTAATCCTCCTGTCCTAATTGGCCGAATTGTGGCTCTTTAAATACATCCTATGTGCTTTTGGCGTGAGGCAAACAAAACAGAATAAAGGGCCAGTGATCCGTTAGATGATGATAAAAGGCCACGTACTGTGTAGACGTCAGGTTTGTAGCACAAAATATACTTTTAAATTCATTAATATCCATGGACGCCAGCACCAGCAGTAATGGCTTAAAGGCAAAATAAACTCTTTCCATTGCAAATAATCAGGGTGATGGATTATCGCCCCTATCACTAGAGTAGACTAGTCACTACATTATCCTGTCTAACCTAATATAGAAAATAGAAATTAACACCAAAGACACGTGGTTTACCCCTATGTTTGTCTCTCAAGGCCACGCGTGACCTGACTTTTCTTTTCATTATTTTTTATCTGGAAACCCAATGGCATTTCTTTGCACAATAATGTTCCTGGCCATAGCTGGTATTGGTGTCATCGGTCCTACACGTGTGGCGCCTAAAAACCAAGTTCCCATTCACTGTCTATCAGTATATAACACTATAACACTACATACCGGTGCTATGATAAGTGGATGAGAGGAGATTTAATGAAGGAGAGAATATAATCTGCTGCCTGATAATTCCTGTCCACTTGCCCTGTATGTAATCTGTCAACACAGCGTGGGACTGTCATTCACTGTAATCTGTCAATACAGCGTGGGACTGTCATTCACTGTAATCTTCAATACCGTGGGACTGTCATTCACTGTAATCTGGCCACACAGGCGTGGGACTGTCATTCACTGTAATCTGTCAATACAGCGTGGGACTGTCAGCACTGTAAATCTGGCAATACAGCGTGGGACTTTCATTCACTGTGAATCTGTCAACCACACGTGGGACTGTCTTCACTGTAATCTGTCAAACAGCGTGGGACTGTCATTCACTGTAATCTTCCATACAGCGTGGGACTGTCTTCACTGTAATCTGTCAACCAGCGTGGGACTGTCATTCACTGTAATCTGTCAATACAGCGTGGGACTGTCATTCAACTGTAATCTTCATACAGCGGTGGACTGTCACTCACTGTAATAGGTCAATACAGCGTGGACTGTCATTCACTGTAATATGTCATCACAGCGTGGGACTGTCATTCACTGTAATCTGTCAAACAACAGCGTGGACTGTCTTCCACTGTATCTGTCACATACAGCGTGGGACTGTCATTCACTGTAATCTGTCAACAGCTGGGACTGTCATTCACTGTAATCTGTCAATACAGCGTGGACTGTCATTCACTGTAATCTGTCAATACAGCGTGGGACTGTCATTCACTGTTAATCTTGTCAATACAGCGTGGACTGTCATTCACTGTAATCTGTCAATACAGCGTGGGCGTATTCACTGTATCTGTATACATCGTGGACGTCTTCACTGTAATCTGTCAATACAGTGTGGGACTGTCATTACTGTAATCTGTCAATACGCTGACTGTCATTCACTGTAATCTGTCAATACAGCGTGGGACTGTCATCACTGTAATCTGTTCAATACAGCGTGGGACTGTCATTCACTGTAATCTGTCAATACAGCGTGGGACTGTCATTCACTGTAATCTGTCAATACAGCGTGAGACTGTCATTCACTGTAATCTGTCAACACAGCGTGGGACTGTCATTCACTGTAATCTGTCAATACAGCGTGGGACTGTCATTCACTGTAATCTGTCAATACAGCGTGGACTGTCATTCACTGTAATCTGTCAACACAGCGTGGGACTGTCATTCACTGTAATCTGTCATACAGCGTGGGACTGTCATTACTGTAATCTGTCCAATACAGTGTGGGACTGTCATTCACTTTAATCTGTTCAACAGCGTGGACTGTCATTCACTGTAATCTGTCAATACAGCGTGGGACTGTCACTCACTGTAATCTGTCAATACAGTGGGAACTGTCCATTCACTGTTATCTGTCAACACAGCGTGGGACTGTCATTCACTGTAATCTTCAATACAGCGTAGGATGTCTCATTCACTGTAATCTGTCAACACATAGCGTGGGACTGTCATTCACTGTAATCTGTCAACACAGCGTAGGGACTGTCTTCACTGTAATCTGTCAATACAGCGTGGGACTGTCATTCACTGTAATCTATCAATACAGCGTAGGACTGTCATTCACTGTATTCTGTCAATACAGTGTGGGACTGTCACTCACTGTATATGGCAATACAGCGTGGGACGTCATTCACTGTAATCTTCAATACAGCGTGGGACTGTCATTCACTGTAATCTGTCATACAGTTGTGGCGACTGTCATTCACTGTAATCTGTCATACAGTGTGGGACTGTCACTCACTGTAATATGGCAATACAGCGTGGACTGTCATTCACTGTATCTATCAATACAGCGTGGGGACTGTCATTCCACTGTAATCTGTCAATACAGCGTGGAGACTGTCATTCACTGTAATCTGTCAATACAGTGTGGGACTGTCACTCACTGTAATATGGCAATACAGCGTGGGACTGTCATTCACTGTAATCTATCAATACAGCGTGGGACTGTCATTCACTGTAATCTATCAATAGCGTGGGACTGTCATTCACTAATCTGTCAATACTGTGACTTATCATTAATGCAACGCGTGGGTGTCATTCACTGTAATCTATCAATACAGTCGTGGACTGTCATTCACTGTAATCTGTCATACAGTCGTGGGACTGTCATCACTGTAATATGGCAATACAGCGTGGGACTCATTCACTGTAATCTTCAATACAGCGTGGGACTGTCATTCACTGTAATCTTCAATACAGCGTGGGACTGTCATTCACTGTAATCTATCAATACAAGCGTGGGACTATCATTCACTGTAATCTATCAATACAGAGTGGGACTGTCATTCACTGTAATAGTCAATACAGCGTGGGCTATCATTCACTGTAATCTATCAATACAGCGTGGGACTGTCATTCACTGTAATCTATCAAACAGCGTGGGACTGTCATTCACTGTAATCTGTCAATACAGGTGGGACTGTCACTCACTGTAAATGGCAATACAGCGTGGGACTGTCATTCACTGTAATCTATCATACAGCGTGGGACTTCATTCACTGTATCTAACTCAATACAGGTGGGACTGTCATTCACTGTAATATCTTCAATACAAGCGTGGGGACTATCACTCACTGTAATCTATCATACAAGCGTGGGACTGTCCTTACACTGTAATCTTCAATACAGCTGTGGGACTGTATTCCGGTACTATGTTAATACAGCGTGGGACTGTCATTCACTGTAATCTGTCAATACAGTGTGGGACTGTCATTCACTGTAATCTTCGATACAGTGGTGGGCTGTCATTCACTGTAATATGTCAATACCAGCGTGGGACTGTCAGTGTCACGTGTACTTGTCATATCAATACAGCGTGGGACTGTCATTCACGGTAATCTGTCAATACAGCGTGGGACTGTCATTCCTGTAATCTATCAATACAGCGTGGGGCGTGTCATTCACTGTTAATCTGTCAATACAGCATGGGACTATCATTCACTGTAATCTGTCAATACAGCGTGGGACTGTCATTCACTGTAATCTGTCAATACAGTGTGGGACTGTCATTCACTGTAATCTATCAATACAGTGTGGGACTGTCATTCACTGTAATATGTCAATACAGCGTGGGACTATCACTCACTGTAATCTATCAATACAGCGTGGGACTGTCATTCACTGTAATCTATCAATACAGCTTGGGACTGTAATTCACGGTAATATGTTAATACAGTGAGGGACTGTCATTCACTGTAATCTGTCAATACAGTGTGGGACTGTCATTCACTGTAATCTATCAATACAGTGTGGGGCTGTCATTCACTGTAATATGTCAATACAGCGTGGGACTGTCATTCACTGTAATCTATCAATACAGCGTGGGACTGTCATTCACTGTAATCTGTCAATACAGTGTGGGACTGTCATTCACTGTAATCTATCATACAGCGTGGGACTGCATTCACGTTAACTGTCATACAGCATGGGACTATCATTCACTGTAATCTGTCAATACATGCGTGGGACTGTCATTCACTGTAATATGTCACAATACAGCGTGGGACTGTCATTCACTGTAATCTCATCAAACGTGTGGGACTGTCATTCACTGTAATCTGCAATAAAGCGTGGGACTGTCATTCACTTAATATGTCATCAGGGGCTATTCACTGTAATATGTCAATACAGCGTGGGACTTATCACTCACTGTAATCTGTCAATACAGCGTGGGACTATCATTCACTGTAATATTCAATACAGCGTGGGATTATCACTCACTGTAATCTGTCAATACAGCGTGGGCTAAGCATTCACTGTAATATGTCAATACAGCGTGGGATGATCACTCACTGTAATCTGTCAATACAGCGTGGGACTATCCTCACTGTAAATCTGTCAATACATGCTGGGACTATCATCACTGTAATATGTCAATACAGCTGGGACTTATCACTCACTGTAATCTGTCAATACAGCGTGGGATTATCCCTCACTGTATATCTGTCAATACAGCGTGGGATTATCATTCCACTGTAATATGCAATACAGCGTGGGATTTCACTCACTGTAATCTGTCAATACACGTGGACTATCACTCACTGTAATCTGTCAATACAGCGTGGACTTCACTCATGTATATGTCAATCAACAGCGTGGGATTATCACTCACTGTAATCTGTCAATACAGCGTGGGACTGTCATTCACTGTAATATGCCAATACAGCGTGGGACTGTCATTCACTGTAATCTATCAATACAGCGTGGGACTATCACTCACTGTAATCTGTCAATACAGCGTGGGACTATCATTCACTGTAATATGTCAATACAGCGTGGGATTATCACTCACTGTAATCTGTCAATACAGCGTGGGACTATCACTCACTGTAATCTGTCAATACAGCGTGGATTATCACTCACTGTAATCTGTCATACGCGTGGACTATCACTCACTGTAATCTGTCAATACAGCGTGGGACTATCCATTCACTGTACTATGTCAATACAGCGTGGGATTATCACTCACTGTAATCTGTCAATACAGCGTGGGATTATCACTCACTGTAATCTGTCAATACAGCGTGGGATATCATTCACTGTAAATATGTCCAATAACACCGTGGGATTATCACTCACTGTAATCTGTCAATACAGCGTGGGACTATCACTCTTGTATCTGTCATACAGCGTGGACTATCATCTCACTGATATATGTCAATACACGTGGGATTATCACTCACTGTAATCTGTCAATACAGCGTGGGACTGTCATTCACTTGTAATATGCCAATACAGTGGGGACTGTCATTCACTGTAATCTATCAATACAGCGTTGGACTATCACTCACTGGTAATCTGTCAATACAGCGTGGGACTATCATTCACTGTAATATGTCAATACAGCGTGGGATTATCACTCACTGTAATCTGTCAATACAGCGTGGGACTATCACTCACTGTAATCTGTCAATACAGCGTGGGACTATCACTCACTGTAATCTGTCAATACAGCGTGGGACTATCACTCACTGTAATATGTCAATACAAGCGTGGGACTGTCACTCCAATCTGTCAATACGCGTGGGACTATCACTCACGTAATATGTCAATACATGACTGCGGGGACTGTCATCACTGTAATATGTCTACAGCGTGGGACTTATTCACTGTAATTCCATACAAGCGTGGACTATCGTTCCTGTTTTCAATCAGTGGACTACATGGGAGGATAATAACATTCTATATCTGTTTGACCTCAATTACAATTACAGGATATAAGTCCACACTGAACATTTTGTAAATGTGATATGCGAAAGATGTGTGGTTCTTTCCCTTATACTGGGATCCTGACATGTTGGAAGACGGCAATACAGTTTGGCTCCCCACGTGATTCTGGCAATGACTGACACTGTTTTCATTTCTTCACTAACCTGGAACCTGGGGATCATACACGTGCAGTATACTATCATCTGTTACACAAAGTGGTAGGTGATTGAATTTTACACAGTGCAGTTAAGTTACTATCAGTTGTACCAAAGTAGGTAGGTGATGAGACTTTTACACAGTCGGTAAGTTCCTATCAGTCTGTACACAAGTAGTAGGTGATGGAGACTTTTACACAGTGCAGTAAGTTACTATCAGTCTGTACCAGTAGTAGGGGTGGAGACTTTACACAGTCCAGGTAAGTACTATCATCGTACACAAAGTAGTAGGTGATGGAGACTTTTACACAGATGCAGGTAATTTACTATCAGTCTGCACACAATGTAGGTAAGTGATGGGGAACATCGTACACAGTGCAGGATAAGTTACATCAGTCTGTACACATAACGTAGGTGATGGGGACTTTTTACACATGCAGGTAAGTTACTTTAATCTGTACACAATGTAGTAGTTGATGGGACTCGTACACAGTGCAGGTAAGTTACTTCATCGTCACAATGTGATAGTGATGGGGACTTTTACACAGTGCAGGTACGTTACTATTAACTGTACACAATGTAGGTAGGTGATGGGGACTCGTACACAGTGCAGTAAGTTACTATCAGTCTGTACACAAAGGAAGGTGATGGGGACTTTTACACAGTGCAGGTAAGTTACATAATCTGTACACAATGTAGGTAGTGATGGGGACTCGTACACAGTGCAGGTATTAACTATCAGTCTGTACACAATGAAGGTAGGTGATGGGGACTTTACACAGTGCAGGTAAGTTACAATCAGTCTGTAAACACATGTAGGTCGGTGATAGGGACTCGTACACCGCGCAGTAAGTTACTATAGTCTGTACCCAATGTAAATGGTGATGGGACTTGTACACAGTGCAGGTAAGTTACTATCAGTCTGTACACAATGAAGGTAGGTGATGGGGACTTTTACACAGTGCAGGTAAGTTACGATCAGCCTGTACGACAATAGAAGGTAGGTGATGGGGACTTTTACAAGTGCAGGTATGTTACTATCAGTCCTGTACACAATGTAATAGGTGATGGGGACTCTTACACAGTGCAGGTAAGTTACTATCAATCGTACCACAATGAAGGTAGGTGATGGGGACTTTACACGTGCAGGTAAGTTACTTTCAAATCTGTACACATGAAGGTAGGTGATGGGGACTCGTACACAGTGCAGGTAAGTTACTATCAGTCTGTACACAATGAAGGTAGGTGATGGGGACTTTTACACAGTGCAGGTAAGTTACAATCAGTCTGTACACAATGTAGGTCGGTGATAGAGACTCGTACACAGCGCAGGTAAGTTACTATTAGTCTGTACACAATGTAGATAGGTGATGGGGACTTGTACACAGTGCAGGTAAGTTACTATCAGTCTGTACACAATGAAGGTAGGTGATGGGACTTTTACACAGTGCAGGTAAGTTACGATCAGCCTGTACACAATGAAGGTAGGTGATGGGGACTTTTACCAGTGCAGGTATGTTTACTATCATTCTGTACACATGTAATAGGTGATGGGGACTCTTACACAGTGCAGGTAAGTTACTATCAATCGTGTACACAATGAGGTAGGTGATGGGGACTTTTACAACGTGCAGGTAAGTTACGATCAGTCTGTACACAATTAGGTAGGTGATAGGGACTCGTACACAGCGCAGGTAAGTTACTATCAGTCTGTACACAATGTAGTAGGTGATGGGGACTCGTACACAGTGCAGGTAAGTTAATCAGTCTGTACCATGTAGGTAGGGATGGGACTCGTACACGTGCAGGTAGTTACTATCAGTCTGTACACAATGAAGGTAGGTGATGGGGACTTTTACACAGTGTCAGGTAAGTTACAATCAGCTGTACACATGTAGGTAGGTATAGGACTCGTACACAGCACGGTAGTTACTATCAGTCTGTACACAATGAGGTAGGTGATGTGACTTTACCCAGTGCAGGTAAGTTACTATCAGTCTGTACACATGAAGGTAGGTGATGGGGCACTTTTACCCAGTGCAGGTAAGTTACTATTAGTCTGTACACAATGTAGGTAGTGATGGGGACTCGTACACAGTGCAGGTAAGTTACTATCAGTCTGTACACAAGTAGGTAGTGATGGGACTTTTACACAGTGCAAGGTAATTACTATAGTCTGTTACCACAATGTTAGGCAGGTGATGGGGACTTTTACACTGCAGGTAAGTTACTATCAGTCTGTACACAAGTGGCAGGGTGATGGGGACTTTTACACAGTGCAAGTAAGTTTACAGAGTCTGTACACAATGTAGATAGGTATGGGGACTTGTACACATAGGTAAGTTACTATCAGTCTGTACACAATGAGGTAGGTGATGGGACTTTAACCAGTGCAGGTAAGTACGATCAGTCTGTACACAATGAGGTAGGTGATGGGCGACTTTTTCACAGTGCAGTATGTTACTATAGTCTTAACAATGTAGATATGGTGATGGGGACTCGTACACAGTGCAGATAGTCACTATCGGTCTGTACACATGAAAGTAGGTGATGGGGACTTTTACACAGTGCAGGTAAGTTACAATCAGTCGTACACAAGTAGGTAGTTGAAAGGGACTCGTACACAGCGCAGGTAGTTACTATCAGTCTGTACACATGTAGTAGGTGATGGGGAGTCGTACACAGTGCAGGTAAGTTACTATCAGTCTGTACAACAATGTAGTAGGTAGGTGATGGGGATCGTACACAGTGCAGGTAAGTTACTATCAGTCTGTACACAATGTAGGTAGGTGATGGGGACTCGTACACAGTGGCAGGTAGTTACTATCATCTGTACACAATGTAGGTAGGTGATGGGGACTTTTACACAGTGCAGGTAAGTTACTATCAGTCTGTACACAATGTAGGTAGGTGATGGGGACTCGTACACAGTGCAGGTAAGTTACTATCAGTCTGTACACAATGTAGGTAGGGATGGGGACTCATACACAGTGGACGTAAGTTACTATCAGTCTGTACACAATGTAGGTAGGTGATGGGGACTTTATACACATTGCAGGTAAGTTACTATCATCCTGTACACAATGTAGGTAGGTGATGGGACTCGTACACAGTGACGTAAGTTACTATCAGTCTGTACACAATGTAGGTAGGTGATGGGGACTCATACAAATGGACGTAAGTTACTATCAGTCTGGTACACAATGTAGGTAGTGATGGGGATTTGTACCAGTGCAGGTAGTTACTATCAGTCTCGTACACAATGAAGTAGGTGATGGGGACTTTTACAAGTGCAGGTAAGTTACGATCAGTCTGTACACAATGAAGGTAGGTGATGAGGACTTTTACACAGTGCAGGTAAGTTACGATCAGTCTGTACCAAATGTAGGTAGTGATGGGGACTTTTACAGTGCAGGTATGTTACTATCAGTCTGTACACAATGTATGTAGGTGATGGGGACTCGTATACATTGCAGGTAAGTACTATCAGTCGTGTAAACAATGTCGGTGGTGTTATTATTTGTTTGTCACTCTACCTTGGTCCCAGTGATGTGATGAGTTGATGTGCGTGGTCCTCTCTCTCCGTCCTATCAGTACAAATATCACAATGTTATTATTTCCCGATCCTTCCACGCTCAGTTGCTGGGGTTATTGGGATCCTCTAACTCCACCTTTAGTTTCTGCCCCTAAGACTGCAGCCCTATGCTGGATCAACTCGATGGGGCTGTCAACGATTGCTCATCAGACCACCACACCAGCCCCCTCCCTGCATTGCCCTCCCACTCGCTCTGTGCTGGAATCTGTTCATCATGGAATGTTCCTATCCTTCCACATTATCACAGATGTTTAAAGGGAACAGTTTTAGAGCCGTGTGAGTTTGCCTCCTGGTATCAAAATATCAAACAATCTCCTGTTTCTATTATTATTATTATTCCATCAAGTCATTATTACATTTATTATTATTATTATTGTCATCATTATTATACAATTATTATTATTCACTATTATTTATATCATCAACATTATTATCATTATTATATCATTATTATTATTATCCATTATTGTCCCATTTATTATCATATTTATTATTATTATTGATTATTGTCATCATTATTATCAATATTATATTATTACTATTATATCATCACATTATGATCCATTATTATTTCTCATTTTCATTATTATTATTATTATATCATTATCATCATTATTATCATTATTTTCTAGATTAATCACCATGGTGCCCTCACCATGCTGTCTACTGCACAGTTTAATTATATCCCCCAATATCTGAGTACAATATGCAAACACAGTCAAGCGTTTATGTTCCATTAATTAGAAAGACTATGTAACTTTGTATACCTACCGATCCTCTGTCCAATCTTCCTACCCCACTATTCCTATATGTCTTAACCGTAATTCCTTTCTTACATCCACTATTCCCTATATTCTTATACCGTCCCTCCACGATATTCCTATAGTCCTTACATATCCTCCCATATTCCCTATATTCTTTACGTATCCCTCCACTATTCTATAGTCTTACCATATCCCTCCACTATTCGATACCTACGTATTCCCTTACTACTATCTACCATAATCCCCTCCACTATTCCTATATTCTTACCGTATCCCTCCACTCGTCCTATATTAACCATTCCACCATCGGTATCCCTCCACTATTCCTATATTCTTACCATATCCTCCACTACTTCCTATATTCTTACCGTATCCCTCACTATCCTATCCTTATTTATTATATTACCGTATCCTCCACTATCCTATTAGCCTTACCGTATCCCTCCACTATTCTATATTCTTACCGTATCCCTCCACCTATCCCCTATATTCTTTCTCCGTATCCCCCACTTTCCCTAGATTCTTACCGTATCCCGCCACTATTCCTATATTCTTACCAATCCTCCACTATTCCAATTCTTACCGTATCCCTCCACTATTCCTATATTATTCCGTATCCCTCCACATTCCTATATCCTTAACCGTATCCCTCCACTATTCCTATATTTATTACGTCCATCCCTCCCCTATTCCCTATATCCTTACCGTATCCCTCCACTATTCCTGAAAGTATTCACCGTAATCCTTCGATATCCCTAGTATCCTTAACGATCCTCCACTATTCCTATCTCCTTAACCGTATCCTCCACTATCCCTATATCTTACCGTATCCCTCCACTATCCTAGTATTCTTACCGTATCCTCCCCACTATTCCGTATTAATTACCGTATCCCTCCACTATTCCTATCTCCCTGACCGTATCCCTTACCCACTATTCCTACTACCGTACATAATCCCTCCATTTTCCTATAGTATACGATCCTCCACTATCCCTATATCCTTACCGTATCCCTCCACTATTCCTATAATCTTACCGTATCCCTCCACTATCCCTATATCCTTACCGTATCCCTCCACTATTCCTAGATTCTTAACCGTATCCCTCCACATTCCTGTATTATTACCGTATCCCTCCACTATTCCTATATTCTTACCATATCCCTCCACTATTCCTATATCCTTACGTATCCCTCCACTATTCCTATAGTATTACCGTATCCTTCCACTATCCCTATATCCTTACAGTATCCCTCCACTATTTCCTATATCCTTACCGTATCCCTCCACTATTCATAATTCTTACCGTATCCTCCACTATTCCTATATTCTTACCGTATCCTCCCCTATCCCTATATTCTTACCGTATCCTCCACTATTCCTAATCCTTACCGTATCCCTCCACTATTCCTATATTCTTATCGTATCCCTCCACTATTCCTATATTCTTACCGTATCCTCCACTATTCCTATATTCTTACCATATCTCTCCACTTCCCTATTCTTACCGGTATCCCTCCCCTATTCCTAATTCCTTATCATATCCTCCACTATTCCTATATTCTTATCGTATCGCTCCACTATTCCTATATTCTTATCGTATCCCTCCACTAGTCCTATATTCTTACCGTATCCCTCCACTATTCCTAGATACTTCCTATCCTACACCTTCCATACCCTAACCGTATCCCTCCACTATCCCTATATCTTACCGTATCCCCACTATTCCTAGATTCTTACCTTATCCCTCCACTATTCCTGTATTATTACCTTATCCCTCCACTATTCCTATATCCTTACCGTATCCTCCACTATTCCTATATTCTTATCGTATCCCTCCACTATTCCTATATTCTTACCGTATCGCTCCACTATTCCTAGATTCTTAACCGTATCCCTCCACTATTCCTATATCCTTACTGTATCCTCCACTATTCCTATATTATTACCATATCCCTCCACTATTCCATATTCTTACCGTATCCCTCCACTATTCCTATATCTTTACCGTATCCCTCCACTATTCCTATATCCTTACCGTATCCTCCACTATTCCTATATTCTTATCGTATCCTCCACTATTCCTATATTCTTACCAGTAGTCCTCCACTATTCCTGATTCTTTCTATCGTATCCCTCCCGCTATCCCTATATTCTTACAGATCCCTCCACTATTCTTATATCCTTACCGTATCCTCCACTAGTTCTATAAGATTCTTACGTATCCCTCCACTATTCCTGTCTTTTACTACCCTCCACTATTCCTATATTCTTATCTTTACCGTATCCCTCCACTATTTCTATAGTCATAACCGTATCCCTCCACTATTCCTATGTCCTTACTACGTTCCCTTCACTATTCTATTCCTTACCGTATCCCCACTATTCCTATAGTCTTGTCCGTATCGCTCCACTATTCCTATATTCTTACCGTATCCCGCCCACTATTCCTAAATCCTTATCGTATCCCTCTACTATTCCTATATCTTATCGTATCCCTCCACTAGTCCTATATTCTTACCGTATCCCTCCACTATTCCATATTCTTATCGTATCCCTCTCACTATTTCCTATTGCCTTACTCGTATCCCTCCACTATCCTTATTCTTACCGTATCCTCCACTATTCCTAATTCTTCATCGTATCCCTCCACTATTCCTAGATTCTTATCATACCCTCCACTATTCCTGTATTATTACCGTATCCCTCCACTATTCCTATATTCTTACCGTATCCCTCCACTCTTCCTATATTATTCCATATCCCTCCACTATTCCTATATTCTTATCGTATCCCTCCACTCTTCCTATATTATTACCTTATCCCTCCACTATTCTTATATTCTTACCGTATCCCTCCACTCATTCCTATATTATTACCATACCCTCCCTATTCCTATTTCTTACCGTATCCCTCCACTATTCCTATTCCTACCCTATCCCTCCACTATTCCTTAGTTCTTACCGTATCCCTCCACTATTCCTGTATTTAATTACCCGTATCCCTCCCTCCACTATTCCTCTATCCTTTACCCTATCCCTCCACTATTCCTATATTCTTCCCTATCTCCCTCCCACTATTCCTGTATTAGTACCCTATCCCTCCACTATTCCTATATTCTTACATCGTATTCACTCCACTCTTCTATATTTTACTTATCCCTTTCCACTATTCTTAATCTCTTACCGTCCCTCCACTATTTCTATATTCTTACTAATAGTATGTATCCCCTCACCTATTCCTATATTGATCTATACTCTCCTAATGCTCCGTATCCCTCCACTATTCCTATATCCTTACCGCCATCCCTCACCCTATTCCTATAATTCTTACCTATCCCCCCTATTCCTATATTTTATTACCATCCCTTCCTATCCTATATACATCTACCCATTACTCCCTCTTCCTCATTCGTAACCGTCCATCTCTTACCGTAGCCTCATTCATTTATGACATATCCTCCCTCCACTATTCCTCATTTCTACCGTATCCCTCCACTATTCTATATCCTTACCCTATCCTCACTATTCCCTATATTCTTAACCGTATCCCTCCACTATTTCCGGTATTTATACGTATCCCTCCACTATTACTCATTATCCCTAACCGTATTCTTCCACTATTTCTATATTCTTACCTAAATCTCCACTAATTCCGTATAGTACCCCTCCTATCCCTCACATTCCTATATCCCTACCCTACGATTTCATCACTATTTCCTATAGTTCTTACCTTATCCCTTCAACTATTCCTATATCCTTAACCGTATCCCTCACTTTTCTATATTCCTTACCGTATCCCTGCCCCTACGATTCCTATTATCCTTACATATCCGCTCATCTTCCTATTTACCATCTCTCATTCCTATATCTCTTACCGTATCCCCCCACTTTCCTATAATCTTACTATACCCTCCACTATTCACCTATATCTCTTAACCGTATCCCTCCACTATTGCTATACTCCTTACCGCTAGTCCTCCACTATTCCTATATACACGTCCCTTTCACTGTATTCTTACTCCCTCACTATTACTAGACCTTACCTACCCACTTCGTGTATCCCTTACATACCTTAACGTATCCCATTTCTATCTACCTTATCCTACACTATCTATTCGTACCGTATCCCTCACTATTTACTTACGTATCCCTCCTCATTAGCCTCCACTATTCAGCCTTAACGTAATCCCTCCACTATTCCTATATCCTTAAAATACCTGTATCCCTCCACTATTTCTATTCCCTTCCGTATCCCTCACATATTCCTATATCTTACCCGTATCCCTCCACTATTAACCTATAGGCCCTACTGTATCCCTCCCACTATTCCTATGTCCTGCCATCCCTCACTATTCCTAATATCCTTCACCTACCGTATCCCTCCACTATTCCTATATACCTTAACCGTATCCCTCCCTATTCCTATAATCTTACCAGTATCCTCCACTTCCCTATGATCTTACCGTATCCCTTCACCTCATTCCTATTCCTTAACCGGGGGTGGATCCCTCCACTATTCTATATTCTTCCGGTATCCTTCCACTATCCCTATCTCTTCGTATCCCTCCACATTCTTCAATGTCCTTCACCTATCCCCCCCTATCCTATATTCTTATCGTATCTCACTTCCCATATCTACCGTATCTTCATACAACCTTACCGTATCCCATCTATTTCGATCATCATATCCTATCCTTCATCGCACTTCTTATTCTATCGTAATCTCCCCACTATTCCATGTTCCTTACCATATCCCTCCCCTATTCCATATTCTTACCGTATCCCTCCCTCACACATCCTATATTCTTACCGGTATCCCTCCACTACTCACTCCCATATCTTACCGTATCCCCTCCACTATTCCTATATTCTTATCATATCTCCCACTATTCCTATGTCCGTACCGTATCCCTCCACTATTGCTATATCCTTATCGTATCCCTCACGATTCTATTATCCTTTATCGTATCCCTCTACTATTCCTATATCCTTACCATATCCCTCCACTATTTCTATATTCTTCCCGTATCCCTCCACTATCCCTATTTTCTAACCATATCCCTCCACTATTCCTATATTTTTACTGTATAGATATGTAGATTACACACAGACACAAAGGGAATGAAAAGTTTGTATCTGAGATCCCTCTCATGTCAATCAAATAATTGAATACAATGCAGTGGTCTAACAGTACAATGGGGAAGTTTCAATATGATACTATATACTCAGGTGCCAAACAGTACTTAAAAACGTATGGGAGTGCACAGCCCTTCTCCCAGCGGAATGTTGGAACACTGCATGCTGGGGTGCCATAAGGTGTGAAAAAGCTAACAAAACCCTTGAATAAGAACCCACAGTGGATCCCTTTAAAAGAACCCTTTGACAGTAGTCAACACCCTCTTGTATCCGATTCGCTAAAAAATACATTTATTTTAGGTTCATAATGAAATTGATTTTTTACTAGATAATATGAAGAATCCCAATCCCCAAGATAAACATAGCTGCGAATATATTATAAATATCACCTAATAACCCTATATAAAAACACATACGAGTTTCTGTTAATTCTGATTGGTCACTTCACTACGAAGCCTAAACATTACTAATATTCATATGGTGAACAGTTCCGTAATGAGTTTATGGTGTCCAGGTTTTTAATGTGTTGAACATTAATATGCTTTGAATTTGATTTCATTTTTCCTGTTCGTACACAGTGCAGGTAAGTTACTATCAGTCTGTACACAATGTAGGTAGGGGATGGGGACTCGTACACAGTGCAGGTAAGTTACTATCAGTCTGTACACAATGAAGGTAGGTGATGGGGACTTTTACACAGTGCAGGTAAGTTACTATCAGTCTGTACACAATGTAGGTAGTAAGTTACTATCAGTCTGTACACAATGTAGGTAGGTGATGGGGACTCATACACAGTGGACGTAAGTTACTATCAGTCTGTACACAATGTAGGTAGGTGATGGGGACTCATACACAGTGGACGTAAGTTACTATCAGTCTGTACACAATGTAGGTAGGTGATGGGGACTTGTACACAGTGCAGGTAAGTTACTATCAGTCTGTACACAATGAAGGTAGGTGATGGGGACTTTTACACAGTGCAGGTAAGATACGATCAGCCTGTACACAATGAAGGTAGGTGATGGGGACTTTTACACAGTGCAGGTAAGTTACGATCAGTCTGTACACAATGTAGGTAGGTGATGGGGACTTTTACAAAGTGCAGGTATGTTACTATCAGTCTGTACACAATGTAGATAGGTGATGGGGACTCGTACACAGTGCAGGTAAGTTACTATCAGTCTGTACACAATGAAGGTAGGTGTTATTTTGTTGTCATCAGTCTGTACACAATGTAGGTAGGTGATAGGGACTCGTACACAGCGCAGGTAAGTTACTATCAGTCTGTACACAATGTAGGTAGGTGATGGGGACTCGTACACAGTGCAGGTAAGTTACTATCAGTCTGTACACAATGAAGGTAGCTGTACACAATGAAGGTAGGTGATGGGGACTTTTACACAGTGCAGGTAAGTTACGATCAGTCTGTACACAATGTAGGTAGGTGATGGGGACTTTTACAAAGTGCAGGTATGTTACTATCAGTCTGTACACAATGTAGATAGGTGATGGGGACTCGTATACAGTGCAGGTAAGTTACTATCAGTCTGTAAACAATGTAGGTAGGTGTTATTTTGTTGTCGTTACTATCAGTCTGTAAACAATGTAGGTAGGTGTTATTTTGTTGTCACTTACCTTGGTCCCAGTGAGATGTGATGAGTTGAGGTGCTGGTCTCTCTCTCCTTCCTATCAGTACAAATATCACAATGTTATTATTTCCCTGATCCTTCCAGCTCAGTGCTGGGGGTTATATGGGATCCTCTAACTCCACCTTTAGTTCTGCCCCTAAGACTGAGCCCTATGCTGGATCACTCAGGGGGCTGTCATACTGATTGCTCATCAGACACACACCCAGCCCCCTCCCTGCATTGCCCCTCCCACTCGCTCTGTGCTGGAATCTGTTCATGGAATGTTCCTATCCTTCCACATTATCACAATGTTTAAAGGGACAGTTTAGGAGCCGTGTGAGTTGCTCCTGGTATCAAAATATCAAACAATCTCCTGTTTCTATTATTATTATTATTATCATCATTATTATCATTATTATTATTATTACTATTATTATTATCATCATCATTATTATCATTATTATAATCATTATTATTATTATCATTATTGTCACCATTATTATCATTATTATTATTATTATTATTATTGTCATCATTATTATCAATATTATTATTACTATTATTATCATCATCATTATTAT
>CM033474.1:277611557-277894057 GCA_019447015.1 Hymenochirus boettgeri
ATTCCTATATACTTACCGTATCCCTCCACTATTCCTATATTCTTACCGTATCCCTCCACTATTCCTATATTCTTACCGTATCCCTCCACTATTCCTGTATTATTACCGTATCCCTCCACTATTCCTATATCCTTACCGTATCCCTCCACTATTCCTATATCCTTACAGTATCCTATCGTATAGTACAGTACAGTATAGTACAGTATAGTATAGTATAGTACAGTATAGTATAGTACAGTACAGTATAGTACAGTATAGTATAGAATAGTCTCTACATTCTGGTATGACATAATAAGATACGTAGGTGGTGAGTGAAGGGTCTGGACAATCCCCCCTAAACTTAGAATGAGGGCAAATACCCATGATTCTGTGCAGATCAGTAAAAGGCCATTTCCTAGATGGGAAGATATGATTGTGGATCCAGTTCTGTTTATCCTGTCAAACTGCAAATTATTACGAAATAGCTGTAAAATTATACAGAAAATCAGTGTACACAACGCAGACTTGTATACGTTCTCCAGGTAAAAGTGCATTTAATCTATTTAGTGTGTGTGTGTGTGTGTGGGTGGGCTTTACAAAACATCATTTCTACTAAATGGGGCTGCTCAAGGAGAGAACGTTAGTCCAATTGTATGGGCTGCAAAAGAATGGGACAGTAACCCGAAATGTACAAATTATAGTTTACATTGCAGTGCTGGTGAGTAGAGGACAATGGCGTGTAGGTGATCTGTAGTAGCAGCGAGGAGTAGGTGATCCATAGTAACAGTGAGGAGTAGGTGATCCATAGTAGCAGTGAGGAGTAGGTGATCCATAGTAGCAGTGAGGAGTAGGTGATCCATAGTAGCAGTGAGGAGTAGGTGATCCATAGTAGCAGTGAGGAGTAGGTGATCCATAGTAGCAGTGAGGAGTAGGTGATCCATAGTAGCAGTGAGGAGTAGGTGATCCATAGTAGCAGTGAGGAGTAGTGATCCATAGTAGCAGTGAGGAGTAGGGTGATCCATAGTAGCAGTGAGGAGTAGGTGACCATAGTAGCAGTGAGGAGTAGGTGATCATAGTAGCAGTGAGGAGTAGGTGATCCATAGTAGCAGTGAGTAGAAGGTGATCCATAGTAGCAGTGGGAGTAGGTGATCCTAGTACAGTGAGGAGTAGGTGATCCATAGTAGCAGTGAGGAG
Organism: Hymenochirus boettgeri; assembly: GCA_019447015.1. Lineage (NCBI taxonomy): Eukaryota > Metazoa > Chordata > Amphibia > Anura > Pipidae > Hymenochirus > Hymenochirus boettgeri. The sequence goes on from CM033474.1 coordinate 277,612,731, forward strand.
TAGGTGATCCATAGTAGCAGTGAGGAGTGGGAGGCCCACGGCGGGGCCGGCGGCCCGGGACCGGGGCTGAAGGCACACGGGCGGGCGGCGGGGCGGCCGAGGGCGTAGGCCGGGCGGGCGGGGACAGCCGGCCATGCGGGCCGGACGGAGCCCGTGCCGACGGGCAACAGCCAGCGGGGACGGCAGGGGCCGGGGGCGGCGGCCGGGGGCCGGGGGGGGCGGGGGGCGGCGGGCAGGCCCGGGCGGCGCCCGGAGGGCAGGGGAGGGCCCGGCTACGGGGGCCGGCGGAGGGGCGGGGGCCAGACCCGGCGGAGGGAGGGCGGGGCACGAACGGGGGGCGCCGGCGGGCCGCGGGGCGGTCCCGGGAACAGGCGGGCGAGGGAGACGCCCGTGCACGGAATGACCGAGCGGCCCGGGCCGCCCACGGAAGAGAAGGCCGGACGGGACAGGGCCCGCGGCGGGCGGCCCGGGGCGACGGGCCGCGGGCGGCGTGGAAGGAGGGGCGGGTGTAGGAGGGAGGAGAGCCGGTGCGACGGGGCACTGGGCCGCCGGGGCCGGGCGGCACGGGGTCGGGAGGGCGGGAACGCGGCGGCCGCGGCGATGGAGGCGGGCCCCAGCGGGCAGGGACGGCGACGGGCGGACTGGGGCGCGGAGGGCGCCGGGCCGGTGGCGGGCGGTAGGGAGCGCCGTACGGCGACGGCGGGGCCGGGCCTGGCGGAGGGCCGGTGCGGGCGGCGGCAGGACGGGCACCGCGGGGCGACGGGCGCGGCGGGCGGGAGGGCCACGCGGGCGGAGGCGGGCAGCAGCGGGTGGGCGGCCGCGGGCGCCGGGGCGGGCGCGGAGGCCCGCGACAGCCCCAGGGTTCGGGACCGCGCGGCCGCCCGGCCGGGAGGAGCGCCGGCGGCCGTGGCGGCGGGCGGAGGCGGGGGCGGGACGGTAGCAGGGCGGGCGGGAAGGCAAGGGCGAGGGCAGTAGGTCGGGCCGGGGGACGCCACAGGCCCGGGCGACGAGGCGGGACAGGCGGCCGGGCGCGGGGACGGGGGGACGGGAGCCGGGGGCAAGCCGTGACGATCGCGGGCCCGGGAGCGGGGCGGGAGGCGCGGGCCGGCGACGGGCCGGGACGCGGCGGCGGTGGGGTCGGGGAGGGGAGGGCCGCGGGCGGCGGGACGGGCACGGGAGGCGGGGCGGGGCGGGCCGAAGGCCCCGCAGCGGGAGGCCCGGCGCGGGCGGCGGGGCGGGAGGGCCGCGGAGAGGCGCAGGGCGACGGGGGCGCCGAGGGGCAGCGCGCCCCCGGCAGGGAGGTCGCAGGGCCGCGGCGGAAGGCGGCGGCGAGAGGGCGGCGGCACGGCGGAGGGCCGGCGGGCGGGCGGAGGGGCGGGAACCGAGGCTACGAAACGGCCCGGGCGGGATTGGAGGACGGCGGGGGGGAGCAGGAGGGCCGGGAGGAGGGCGGGGGTGTGGAGGGGGGCGGCCGGGCGGGCGTGGCCCGGGGGAGGCGCGGCCAGGACGCGGAGCAGGGGGCGGGGCGGGCGGAGGACCGGGCGGGCGCGGCAGGGAGCGCGCCTACGGCGGGGACGGCCGAAGGGCCGGGGGGCGGGCGGGAGGCGGCGGGCTGCGTGAGAGTGGCCGGCACGGGGCGGCGGGGACACGACGCGGGCGGGCGGCGGGGGACGGGCGCGGGCCGCACGAGCGGGCCGGGACGGGGGGGGCAGGGCCAGGCGGCCAAGGGCCCCGGCGGGCGGCAGCTGGGCGGCCGGGAAGGGAACGGGAAGGGACGCGAGGACCAGGGAGGGCGTGAGGGAAGGGAGAAGGAGGGAAGGGACAAGGAGGAGGGAGACGATAGAAGAGGAGGAGGTAAGAGAGGGAGGGAAAAAGGGAGGGGGTGGAGGAGCCGGGCGAACGGGCGCGACGGGGAGCGACGGTCCTGACGGGCGGGGACGCGAGCGGGCGGGGCAGACGAGGGCCGGGAGGCAGGGCCACCGGGCGGGGTGCGGGCGGGACCAGAAGGCGGCGGGCGGCGATGCCGTAAGAGGGCTGGCCAGGGGAGGGGATGGGGGTCGAGGTTGCACGGGCGGCGGGCGGGGCGCGGGCAAGCGGGCGCGGCCGGGGCACAGGGGGCAGGCCCGGGCCACGGAGTGCGCGGGCAGCCGGACGACGGCGGGCACAAGGTCAGAGGGGCGCCAGGAGGGGCGAGGGAGGCGGGGGGACAGTTCGCCGCGGGAGGCGGGGCGCCGAGCGGAGGCAGGGGCAGACAGGGCCGCGGCCCGCGGGCGAGCGGGCGGGGGAAGGACCGGCCCGGAGAGGGAGGGCAGGTGAGGGCGCGGCAGAGACGGACCGCCGGGAGGAGTGGCCTGTAGCTAAGGGTACAGGGAAGGGCGGGGGGGCGGGGCGGGCGCGGGGCAGGCGGGGAAAGAGGAGAGTGGCCGGCGGGAAAGGGGCGCCGAGGGCGGAAGGGCGCAGGAAGGCACAGCGGGAATCACGGGAGGCCGGGACGAGGGCGGGCCCAGGACACGGAGGCGGGAGCGGGCGACCAAAGGCGAGGAGTGTAGAGAGGGAGGGATGCCAGCGGGACGGCCGGAGGGGGGGATGCGGAGGGAGGGAGGGAGGAGGGAGGGGCAGGAGTGAGAGAAGAGGGAGGGGGGGGAGGAAGGTAGGGAGGGAAAGGCGGGGAAGAGGGGTGCGGAGATAGCGGGAAAGGGAGTGAGGGAAAAGGAGGAAGCAAACGGAGGCAGGTAAGGAGGGAGGAAAAAGGGGAGGGCGGGAAGGAAGGGGGGAGGAAGGGAGAGGGAAAACGGGAGGAGAGTAGGGAAGGGGGGCGAGGAGGAAGGGGAAAGTGACAGAGAAGAGGAAAGGCAGAGAGGGAAGTAGGGAGGGGAGGGGAGGGAGGGACGAAAAGGTGAGAAAGGCCGGCGGGAGGTCCCTAGGCCAGAGGACGGGGTGCGGCGGGCCCAGGGCGGGGCGGCGGGCCGGGAGGCGAGGGAGGGCGAACGGAGGGGCGGGCAGAAACAGGCAGGGAGATGACGGAACGGAAACAGCGCGCGGAGCGGCGGGGCGGGGATCCGCCGACCGGCGGGCCGACGGGCGGGGGGAGGGCGGCGGGAAGGAGCGGGACGGCGGACGGCACAGGGACGGGAGGGGGAAAGGGCGGGCGGAGGGCGTGGACCGCGGGGGTCGGAGCGGTGGCATGAGGGCCAGGAGCGCGGGAACGGGGCGTGAGGGCCGGGCGGGCCGGGAACGGGGCCGGACCGGCGGAGCGGGAGGACCGGGGAGGGAGGGAGGGCCAGGGGCCCGGGCGGCGGCGCGGCAGGGACGAGCGCCGGCGGGAGGGCGGGACGGAAGGGTCGCCGCGGGGGGGGCCGGGCGGCAGCGAGGGGGGAAGGAGGCGCGGGCGGGCGCGGGGGAAGGGACAGGCAAGGGAGGCAGGGTGGCCGGCCGGGGGCGGCGAGGCGGGCTGCGCACCGGAGGGAGGAGGGCGGGGCCCGGGGGCGGAGGGGCGGGGCGAGGGCGAGAACAAGGAATCGGGCGCCCCCGGCGGGCGGAGCCCGGCAGGAGGCCGGCCGGGCCGGGACGGTCGGACCGGGCGAACGGCGGGCTCCCGAGCCAGGACGGCGCTGCCCGGGAGCGGACCGGGCCGGGGGGTGAGGAAGCGGCGGACCGGGCCGGCGGGCGGGCCACGCCGCGCGGTCGGGGGCAGGACGGCGGCAGGCGCCGCGGGCGAGCGCCGGAGGGCGGGGCGGGCGGCAGGGAACTACCGCACAGGGCGGGGACGTGCAACGGGCCGGCGGGGGCCACGTCACGGGCGGCAGGGGCGGCGGTAGGGCGGCGGGCGGAAGGGAGCAAGAGGGACAGGGCGCGAGGGCGGTCGGGGGGGGAAGGCGCGAGGGGGCTGGGCACAACGGGGGGCGCCGATAGGGGGGGAGGGCGGGAGCGGGGGCGAAACGAGGGGCGCGGGCGGCAGGGCACCGGCGGGAGCGGGGGCGGGCGGGCGCAGGGTCGGAGTGCGGTCGGGGGAAAGGGCGGGCCCGACAGGCGCCGCAGGCGAGGCGGGAGACAGGGCGCGGGGGCGACGTGCGGGCACGAGGAGGGCAGGCGGAGGGGGAGGGCAGGGGAGGCGGGGGAGGGCGGGCGGGAAGAGGGGGAGCAGGAAGAGCGGGCGGCGGGAAGATGGACGGAGGAGGCAGGGCGGCGGCGGGCCGCGGCGGCCGGGCGGGGAGGGGATGACCAGGCGGAGGGAGGAAGCGCGGGGATCGCGCGGAGGCGCGCAGGGAGAGCAGGGAGGAAGGGGGGCGAAAAAGGGACAGCGGAAGGGAGCGCACTAAAAGATGAAGGGGCAGGGCGCGGGCGAGCGGGAGGGGCGGCGGCAGGAGGAACGGGAGGGAGGAGAGGGACCACAGGGAGGTAAGGGAGGGAGAGGAACTGGGAAGGGAAAGAGGAGGGAGGTGACGGGGAGAGGAGGGGACCAAGGGAACGCGCGACGGAGAGAAGTGAGGGAAAGGGGAAAGGGGAGGGAAGGGCAAGGTGGGGAGGGAGAGAAGGAGGCACGAAGAGGGAGGGAAGGGAGGGAGGGAGGGAAAAGAGGGAGGGCCGTCTTACTTCCCTTCCTCTTCATTCTTTTACCTTCTTTGCTTCTTTGTTCCCTGTTTACGGGGCGGAGGGCCGAGGGACCGGGCGCGGGCAGGAGCCGGGACGCAGCAGGCGCGGACCGGGCCGGGGGGACGGGCGTGAGGGATGGGGAGGGAAGGGGCGGGAGGGAAGAGAGGGAGGGACGAGGGCAGCGAGGAACGGGCGGAGAGCGAGAGGGGACGGGAAGGGAGGGCGGGGAGCGGGAAGGGACCGGGCGGGAACGGGCCAGACATGGGGGGGGCCGGAACGGAGAGTACGGGGGGCAGGACCGGGCCGAAGGTCGGGAAGGAGAGGGAGGTCGGCGGAGGCGCGGGAGGACGCGGCGCGGTGCCGGCGGCAGGCGGGCGAGGCGCGGCGAGGGGAGCGGGGAGGAGGAAGGACGCCGCGGGAGTAGGGGGGCGGGAGAGGGCAAGGAGGGGAGAGGGGGCAGGCGGCTGGAGACAGGAGGAGGAGGCGGGAGGGAGGAGAGGGCGGCGGGCAGAGGGAAGGGCCGGCGGAAAGGACCCGAGGGAATGGCGGGAGGGAGGGACGGAGTGACGAGGCGGGGAACGGGCGGAGAGGGCCGCGCCCACGGGCGGCCAGCGGAGAAAGGGGAAACAGGATCGGGCGGGCGCAGGTGGCGGGCGGCGAAAGGCCGGAAGCGGACCGGATACGGAGGGGAGGGGCGGCGGGACGAGCGGGACAGGGCGGAGGGCAGGAGGGAGCGGGGGAGGGAAGGGCAACAGCGGGAGGGCGGGCGGAGGGAGGGAGGTAACGGACAAGGGGGGCCGGGACCGGGCGGGCTGGCACGGCCGGAAGGGAGGGGAGGGCGGGGGCGGGACAGGAGGGACAAGAAAGGAAAGCGGGGACGGTGAAGGGCAGAATAGAGGGTCGAGGAAAGGAGGCGGGGGGAGGGAGGAAGGGAATGAAGGGAAAGGAGGACGGGAGGAAGGGACAAGGAGGAGGGGAAAGGAAGGAAAAGAAACGGAGGGAGGGAGGGCGGGATAAGGGTCGGAAAGAGGAGGCGGAGGAAGGATGGGGCAGAAAAGAGGAGGGAGGAGTGGAAAGGGACGGGGAGGGAGAAGGGCAAAGGAGAGAAGGGAGGAGGAGGGGCGGATGGAGGGACGGTAGGGGGGAGGCGGGAGGGAGGAGGGGGAGGGCAAAGGAGAAGGGGGAGGGCGAAGGAGGACGGGACCGGAGGAAAGGGAGGAAGGAAGACGGAAACGAGGAGGGAGAAGGCGGGGAGGGAACGTAGGAGGGAAGGGAGCGGACGGGGAGGGACGAGGAAAGGAGCGAGGGGAGCGCGGAGGTATAGGGGAAGGGAGGGAGGGCGGAGGAAGGTACATGGCTAGAGAGATAGGAGGACCGGGAAGAGCGGGAAGGGGGGAAGGGAGGATAGGGACGGGCAGGGGAGGAGGACCAAAAAGAAAGGAGGGAGAGGAGAAGGAAGGAAAGGCCCAAGGTTGAAGGGAAGGAGGGGAGTGCGGGAGGCGCGGAGGAAACGGAAGGGGGGCGGAGGAGCAGGAGGGGATGCGGAGGAAAGGGAGGGGGGGAAGGAGGGAGAGGGCGGGTAAGCGCGAGGGAAAGGAGGGAGACAGGGGAAGGCGGAGGCGGGCGAGAGGGGAGAGGAGGGCAGGGAGAAGGGAGGGGAGGGAGAGACGAGGGCGGTAGGGCGGGCGGTGAGAGGGGCGAAGGGCGCAGAGAAGAGGTAGGGAGTACCAGGGAAGAGGAGGGAGAAGGAAGGGGGGAGGAAGGGGAGGATAGGAGGCGGGAGGGAGAGCACAGCGGAGAGAAGGGACAGGGAAGGGGGGACCAGGGAAGAGAGAGGAAGGGAGGGGGGGAGGAAGGGAGAAAGGAGGGGAGGGAGAGGGGGGACGGCGGGAGTCAACAGGCGCGGAAGTGGAGGGGGAGGGGGAGAAGGGGGAGGGGAAGGGGCGGGGAAGGGACGCGAGGGGGGGAGGGAGGGAGCGCGAAGGGGAGAAAGGGGTAAAAAGGGAAGGAGGGAAGGGAGGGAGGCAAGGCGGAGGGGAGCAGAGGTCAACGGGACAAGGGGAGGGGGGGCAGGGGAGATAAGAAGGGGAGGAGGGAAGGAAAAGAGGGACGGGAGGGGCGAAGGGAAAGGGACCAAAAGGAAAAGGGAAGGGAGGAGGGAGGAGGAGGGAAAGGGAAGAGGAAGGAGGGAAAGAGGAGAGAGAGGAGGAGGGAAGGGAGGGAACGGGAGGCGGGAAGGAGGGAAAGGGACAGGAAAGGGAGGGGAAGCGAAGGAGACGACGGGGAAGGGAGTAGGAAAAAGGGCGAGGGTGGGAGGGCAGGCGAGGGGGGAGCAGAGGGAAACGCGGGAAGGGAAGCACGGTACGGGAGGCAAGAGAAGGAGAGGGCGGGAAGGGGCAAGGTAGGGCGGGACGGGCGGAGAGGAAGGAGAGGGCGGGAAGGCGCAAGGGAACTGGAGGCCCCCAGGAGGCAAGAGGCACGGCAAAGGAGCGTGCGGGCGGGAAGGGAGGGAGCGGAACGAGGGCAGAGGAGGAAGGGGAGGGCGGCGGGGGAAGAAAAGGGAGGGGAAGGAGGAGGAGGGAAAGGGGAGGAGTTGAGGGGAACCGGACGCCGGGTAGGGAGGGAAAGGACAGGGCGGCAGCGGCCAGAGGCCGGGCGGAGGAGCGGGGAAGACCACGCGGGCGGGCAGGGACTGCAGCGAGGGAGGGCGTCCGGGGACGACGGCGGAAAGAGGGCGGAAGGGCGGGACGACGGGATAGGGAAGGGAGGAGGCAACGAGGACGGGCGGCGGCGGAAGGGCGGGCGACGGGGCTGAGGAGGGGGAGGGAAGGGATGGGCGGCGGGACCGGACCGCGGGAGGAGGGGAAGCAGGGTCACAGGGACACGGGGAGCGGGATGACAATGGGCGGAGGGACGAGCCGGGAAGTAGGGCGAAGGGGAGAACGAGGGGCTGAGGGAGTAAGACGGGAGGCGGGAGGAAGGGCGACGGAGGGAGGTGAGGGAGAGGGACGGCAGAGTGCGGCGATGGGGGGCCGCCCGGGGACCCCGGGCGCCGGGCGGGCGGCCGGGCGGACCCGCGGGCCGGTGACGGCGCCGGACGGGCGGGCGGGGGAGCGCGTGCGGCGGCCCGGGCGGGGCCGGCGGGGACGCGCCGGGACGGCCGCGGGGGGCGAGGGCGGGCGGGGCGAGCGGCGCCCCGGGGCGGGAACGGGCGGCGCCGGGGGACCACACCGGGGAGGGCCGGGCGGCGGGCGGGACACGGGTCGGCGGTGGCCCCGCGGGCGGCCGGGGCGCGGGGCGCCGGGGCGGGCGACGCCCGCCCACGGAGTGCGGCGGGCCGGGCGGAGCGGGGGGCCCGGCGCAGCCGGCCGCGGCGCGGAAGGGGCGGGCCCGGCGGGGGGGGGCGGGCGGCGGGCGGGGCGCCGGCGGGCCACGGGCGGGGCGCCGGCGGACGGGCGGCGGCGGGGCGGCGGGAGGGGCACCGGCGGGCCGGGTGGCCCGGGCCGGCGGCCGGCGGTCACGGCGGGGGCGGGCGGGCCGGGCTAGCGGCGGGCCGCGGGGAACCGGGCGGCGGCGGGACGCGGCTGGCGGGCCGGGCGGCGGGCGGGGCGGCGCCCGGGCTACGGCACGGCCCCGCGGGCCGGGCGCGCCGCGGGCGGCGGGCGGGCGGCCGGTGACACCCGGGGCACGGGCGTCGGTACAGGCCGCCGACTGCGGGCCGGGCGCGGGGCCCCGCCTCGCGGCGGGGCGGGGCGCGGCGGGCGGGCGGGCGGGCCGGCGGGCGGGCGGGGGCGGCCCGCGCGGGGGGGGCCGGCACGGCGGCGCGGAGCACGGCGGGACGACGGCGGGCGCACGTGGCGGGCGGGGTAAAAGGAAGAGAAGGAGGAGGGGGAGAAAGGAGGAGGGGAAGGGAAGAAAAGGGGAGAGGGGAGGTACGGGAAGGAGAGGAGGAAAAGAGGGGAGGGGAGTCCGAAAGGGCGGGGAGCGCGGCAAGGGGACGCGGAAGAGGGAATGGGCGCGGTGAGGGCAGGGCCACGGGGATAAACCGGTAGACCAGGCACGGGCGCGGGGGAACAGGAGGGAAGGAAAGGAAGGAGGGAAGGGGAGGGGGGGGGGGGGGGGGGGAGGAGGGAAAAGAGGGGAGGGGGGGATGGTTAGGAGAGCCGGGAAGGGGCTGAGGAGGGGAAAGGAGGAGGGAAAGGGGAGACGAACGAGGGAATGGGTCAAGGAACGGAAAGGGAGGGGAGAGGGAGAGGATGAACAGGGGAGAGGGAAGGATAGGGGGAAAAGGGAAGGGGGAAATAAGGGAGAAGGAGGGAGGGGGGGGAGGGAGAGGGGAGGGAACGGGAGGTAAGGGAGGGAAAAAGAGAGGGAAGCAAAGGAGGGAGAAGGGAGGAAGGGAAAGGAAGAGTGCGGAAGGGGAAGGATAGGAGGGAGGGAAGGGAAGAGCAGGGTAGGAGCGATAAGGGAGGGGGAGGCGGAGGGAGGACAGTGGCGGGGTAGGGAGGGTGGGGAGGAGGAAGGAAGGAGAGCGAGAGGGAGGGAGGGAGCGAAGAGGGAGGGGAAGGAGGAGGGAAGCGGGCATGGGTCAAGGCGTATAGGTAGAGGAGGACACGGTTACAGAAGGGCTTTACCTTATTAATTGCGTGCTTTTTATTGTACAAGTGAAGGAAGTTACGATCAGTCTGTACACAATGGAAGGTAGGTGTGATGAGGACTTTTACCACAGTGCAGGTAATTACGATCAGTCTGGACACAAGTAGGTAGGGATGGGGACTTTTACAAAGTGAGGTAGGTATGTTACTATCAGTCGTACCACAATGTTGTAGGATAGGTGATGGGGACGCGTACACAGTGCAGGTATGTTACTATCCGTCTGTAAATCAATGTAGGTAGGGGGTATTTGTTGTTGTCAACTTACCTGTGGTCCAGTGAGAACTGTGATGAGTTGAGGTGCTGGGCTCTCTCTCTCTTCCTATCAGTACAAAATATAACAATTTATTATCCCTGATCCTTCAGCTCAGTGGATGGGGTATATGGGATCCTCTAACTCCAACTTAGTTCTGCCCCTAAGACTGAGCCCCTATGCCTGGATCACTCCCAGGGGGTGTCATACTGAGGGGGGGGGGGGGGGTTGAGTCACAGACACAAACCAGGCTCCCCTCCCTGCATTGCCACCTCCCACTCGCTCTGTGCTGGAATCTGTGCAGTGGAATGTTCTATCCTTCCACATGATTCACAAGTGTGTAAAGGGACAGTTTAGGAGCTCGTGTGAGTGTTGCTCCTGGTTGGTATGCAAAAGAGAAACAAGCCCGGCGGGCGAGTGAGAGGAGGAGAGCAGGAAGGAGGAGCATGGAGAGGAGGAGGACGAGGAGGAGGAGCAGGCAGCAGGAGAGCGGATGATAATGTCAGGAGGAGTAGGAGCAGGAGGGGGCACCAGGGGAGCAAGGAGGAGCTGAGTGAGGAGGAGGAGCATGAAGGAGTAGGAGACGAGGGGAGGAGCAGGCAGCGGAGGAGAAGAGGAGAAGCAGGCGGAGGAGGTACAGGAGGGTGCACCATGATAGCAGGAGGAGCGGAGGAGGAGGGAGGAGGAGGAGTAGGAGGAGATGAGGAGGAGGAGGAGGGGCAGCGGGAGGAGCAAGAGGAGTAGGACGAGGAGGAGTAATCAGCAGGAGGATCATGAGTATTGACAGGACCACCAGTTATTATATATATCTATATCATCAGTATATCATTATATTAGCATTACCACCATAGTATTATTGATCATTATCATCATAGGATTATCATGTATTTCTATTATTACCACCATGGTGCCCCACCAGCTGTCTAATGCACAGTTATTTATAACCACCCAAGATCTCTAGATACAATTCAACACAACAGCAGCTTTATGTCCATTAATTAGAAAGGACTATTACTTTGTATACTACCGTATCCCTCCACTATTCCTAGTAGTCTTTACCGTATCCCTCCACTAGCCTATATACTTACCGTTCCCTCCACTATTCCTATATTCTTACCATATCCCTCCACTATTCCTATATATTAAGTATCCCTCCACTATTCCTATATCCTTACCGTATCCTCCCCTATTCCTATATTATTACCTTATCCCTCCACTATTTTTTTTTTTCCTATTCCTTACCGTATCCTCCACTATTCCTATAGTATTAACCTATCCTTCCACTATCCTATATCCTTACATATCCCTCCACTATTCTTATATCCTTACCGTATCCTCCACTATCCCTTATATCCTTACCGTATCCCTCCACTATCCTATATCTTAACCGTATCCCTCCACTATTCCTAGTTTTTACCGTATCCTCCCATATTCCGTTATACCGTATTCCTCCACTATTCCTATATCCTTACCATATACCTCCCTATTCCATATATCCTTACCATCCCTACCATTTTCCTATAGTATTACCGTACCTTCCACTATCACTATATCCTTACCGTATCCCTCACTATTCCTATATTCCTTACCGTATCCCTCCACTATCCCTATATCCTTTACGTATCCCTCCACTATTACTAGATCTTACCGTTATCCCTCACTATCCTGTATTATTACCGTATCCCTCCACTATTCCTATATCTTCCGTATCCCTCCACTATTCCTATATCCTTATCTATCCTCCACTATCTATGTCTTAAGATATCTTCCACTATCCTATATCTTACCAGTATCCCTATCTATATCCTTACAAGTATTCCTCCACTTCTCTATATTCTTACCGTATCCTCCACTATCCATATTCTACGTATCCTCCACTATTCCTATATTCTTACCGTATCCTCCACTATTCCTATATCCTTACCCTATCCCTCCACTATTCCTATATTCTTATCGTATCCCTCCACTATTCCTATATTCTTACCGTATCCTCCACTATTCCTATATTCTTACCGTATCCTCCACTATCCCTATAGTTCTTACCGTATCCCTCCCCTATTCCTAGTTCTTATCATATCCTCCACATTCCATAATTCGTATCGTATCGCTCCACTATTCCTATATTCTTATCGTATCCCTCCACTATTCCTATATCCTTACCGTATCCCTTCAACTATTCCTATATCCCTACCGTATCCCTCCACTATCCCTATATCTTACCGTATCCCTCCACTATTCCTAGATTCTTACCTTATCCCTCCACTATTCCTGTATTATTACCGTATCCCTCCACTATCCCTATATCTTTACCGTATCCCCCCTATTCTATTCTTATCGTATCCCTCCACCCTATTCCTATATCTACTGTATCCTCCACATTCCAGATTCTTACCGTATCCTCCACTATTCCTATCCTTACTGTATCCTCTACTATTCCTATATTCTTATCGTGATCCCTCCACTATTCCTAATTTTACGTACTCCACTATTCCTGATTACCGTACCACACTATTCTCGATCTCTATCGTTATCCTCCACTATCCCTCATATTCTTAAGAATCCTCATATTCTATATCTTACCGTATCCCTCCACTATTTTCTAGATTCTTACCGTATCCCTCCACTTATTCCTGTATGATTACCGTATCCCTCCACTATTCCTATATTCTTACCGTATCCTCCTATTTCTATAGTATTACCGTATCCCTCCACTATTCCTATGTCCTTACTGTATCCCTTCACTATTCCTATATCCTTACCGTATCCTCCACTATTCCTATATTCTTATCGTATCCCTCCACTATTCCTATATTCTTATCGTATCCCTCCACTATTCCTATATCCTTACCGTATCCTCCCGATTCTATATTCTTATCGAATCCCTCCCTTCCTATCTACCTACCCATCTATTCCTAGATTCTTACCTTATCCCTCCACTATTCCTGTATTATTACCGTATCCCTCCACTATCCCTATATCCTTAGCCGTATCCTCCCCTATTCCTATATTCTTTACGTATCCCTCCACTATTCCTATATTCTTACTGTATCGCTCCACTATTCCTAGATTCTTTACCGTATCCCTCCACTATTCCTATATCCTTACTGTATCCTCTACTATTCTATATTCTTATCGTATCCCTCCACTATTCCTATATTCTTACCGTATCCTCCACTATCTAGATTCTTACCGTATCCTCCACTATTCCTAGATTCTTATCGTATCCCTCCACTATCCCTATATTCTTACAGAATCCCTCCACTATTCCTATATCCTTACCGTATCCTCCACTATTTTCTAGATTCTTACCGTATCCCTCCACTATTCCTGTATTATTACCGTATCCCTCCACTATTCCTATATTCTTACCGTATCCCTCCACTATGTCTATAGTATTACCGTATCCCTCCACTATTCCTATGTCCTTACTGTATCCCTTCACTATTCCTATATCCTTACCGTATCCTCCTAATATTCTGAGTATTCTTATCGTATCGCTCCAGATTCCTATTATTCTTATCCGTTTCCCTAGATTCCCAACAGTATCCGAAGTCGTATCCGGACCCTACCTATCTATCCTACGGATCGTAAGCCCTCCACTATGCCGTATATTCTATCCGTACCCTCCTCCAGATCCTAGTATCTTATCCCTAGTCTAGTACCCTCCACTTATTCCGTATAGTCTTACACGTATCCCCTCCACATCTATCCTTCATTTATTCGTATCCCTCCACGTAATTCCATATCATATCCCTCCCACCGTAATACGACCCCCACAGCCTATACACTATCCCACTACCTAGTATTACCAGGATCCCCTCCACATTCCTAATCTACGATCCCTCCACCTCCTATAGACAAACCCCTCCACACGGTAACACCGATCCCCCACACCTATATCGTACCGACCCTCACCCTCAAAACAACCCTCCACATCCTATATTCGCACGACCCTCCACTACCTATCCAAACCCCCTCCACTACCGTAAGCACAACGTAGCCCTCCACTCCACCCCACTCATACTCTCTTACCCGTATCCCGCCACTATCCTATAAGCCTTACCTAGATCCCTCCACTAGTTCCTATTTCCTACTACCACCCACATCCAATACACTATCCCTCCACTATCCGATATCCTCCCCCACACAACCACGTATCCCCAAGAACCACCACCGACACCAGTCATCACCCAAGCCCCACCTATAGTCTTATCTATCCCTCCATCCACTTATCCCGCACTCCTATTACCATATCCCTTCCGTATATATATACCGTATCCTCCACTCTTCCTATATTATTACTATATCCCTCCACTATCACCTCATATTCTTACCGTTACTCCCTTCCACTATTCCATATCCTTACCCTATCCCTCACTATTCCTATATTCTTACCGTATACACCTCCACTATTCCTGTATTACCGTATCCCTCCACTATTCCTATATCCTTACCATATCCCTCCACTATTCCTGAATTAGTCACCTATACCCTCCACTATTCCTATCCCTACCGTATTCATCCACTATTTCTATATTCTTACCTTATCCCTTCACTATTCCTATATTACCGTATCCCTCCACTATTTCTATATTCTTACCGTATCCCTCCATATTCCTATATTCTTACCGTATCCCTCCACTATTCCTATAGCCTTACCGTATCCCTCCACTATTCCTATATCCTTACCGATCCCTCCACTATTCCTATATCCTTACCGTATCCTCCACTATTCCTATATTCTTACCGTATCCTCCACTTATAACTATGCCTTACGTATCCCTCCACCTATTCCCTATATCCTTACCTTGTATCCCTACCACTATTCCTATATTCTTACCGTTTATCCCTCCCCTATTCGCCTATAGCCTTACCGTACCCTCCACTATCTTCTAGTCCTTACCATATCCCTCCACTATTCTAGATTCTTACCGATCCCTCCCTATTTATATCTTACCGTATCCCTCCACTATTCCTATTTCTTACCGTAACCTTCACTATCCCTATATCCTTACCGTATCCCTCCACTATTCCTATGTCCTTACCATATCCCTCACTATTCCTATATTCTATCGTATCTTTCCACTATCCCTATATCTTTACCGTATCCCTCCACTATTCTTATATCCTTACCGTATCCTCCACTATTCCTATATTCTTACCGTATCCTTCCACTATCCCTATATCCTTACCGTATCCCTGCACTATTCCTATATTCTTATCGTATCTCTCCACTATTCCTATGTCCTTACCATATCCCTCCACTATTCCTATATTCTTACCGTATCCCTCCACAATTCCTATATTTTTACTGTATGGATATGTAGGTTACACACAGACACAAAGGGAATGGAAGAAAGTTGTATACTGAGATCCCTCTCATGTCAATCAAATAATTGAATACAATGCAGGTGGTCTAACAGTACAATGGGGAAGTTCAATAGGATAATATATACTCAGGTGAACAACAGTACTTAAAAACTGTTATGGGAGTGCACAGACCTTCTCAAAGCTGGAATGTGGAACACTGCATGCTGCGGTGCCATAAGGGGGGAATAAGCTAACAACCCTTGAATAAGAACCCAAAGTGGATCCTTAAAAAGACCCCTTGAAAGTAGGTACACCCTCTTGTATCCGATTGCTATAAAAATACATTTAGTTAGGTTCACATGAAATTGATTTTAATAGATAATATGAAGAATCCCAAATACCCAAGATAAACATACTGCGAAATATATTATAAATAATCACCTAATAACCTATATCAAAACACATACGAGTTTCTTTATTCTGATTGGTCACTGTACAATAAACGAAGCCTAAACATTACTAATAGTCATATGGGGAACAGTGTCCGTAGGAGTTTATGGTGTCCAGGTTTTAATGTGATTGACATTAGATATGCTTGAATTTGAATTTCATTTTTCCTGTAAAAACCCTAACAAAAAATATACATTTACTCTTTGTGCAGCATGCAGTGTCGAACTAAAAAAATGATTACATAATCACTCAGGAAAATGATGGACTTCATTACCTAGCAACCTGCTGTGACATCATGTCAGGAATCTTCTTTTTTAAGAAACAGATTTCAATGTTTCCCTTTGAGCTGTTAATTAAAAAATGTTCGTTTGATGAGCTGTGAACCGTAAACCAAAGTTTTTTTTTTTTCTCTTTACAGCAATTACAGTTTTGTTTTTTTTTAACCAAGTTTTTTTTTTTACCGAGCTGTTCAAAGTGATTTATTAATATTTTGGCAAACAAATTAAACATTCCAAACCTGCAGGAGTCTGTATGGTTCATTGCAATTTGTTATATTTTTGTTTGGTGTCTCCTGTCTGTTTTAGGCTTAAACCGTGTTCCCAGTAGATCAATGTTCACATTAAAATAAGATGAATAAAAAGTCTTTAGAGTGTGAGCTCTTCAGTGCAAGGCTCTGAGCAAATGGATTAAATAAATGTGAAGTGTTGCAGAAGGTTCAGCACTGTATAAAATAATTTAATACATACATAGTATAGTACAGTATAGTATAGTATGGTACAGTACAGTATAATATAGTATAGCATAGTACAGTATAGCATAGTACAGTATAGTATAGTACAGTATAGTATAGTATGGTACAGTACAGTATAGTATAGTATAGCATAGTACAGTATAGTATAGTACAGCATAGTATAGTACAGTATAGTACAGTACAGTATCGTATAGTACAGTATAGTATAGTATAGTACAGTATAGTACAGCATAGTATAGTATGGTACAGTATAGTATAGTACAGTATAGTATAGTATGGTTCAGTACAGTATAGTATAGTATAGCATAGTACAGTATAGTATAGTACAGCATAGTATAGTACAGTATAGTATAGTACAGTACAGTATCGCATAGTACAGTATAGTATAGTACAGTACAGTATAGTATAGTACAGTATAGTATAGCACAGTATAGTATAGTATAGCACAGTATAGTATAGTACAGTACAGTATAGTACAGTATAGTATAGTATAGTACAGCATACTATAGTACAGTATAGTATAGTACAGTACAGTATAGTATAGTACAGTACAGTATAGTACAGTATAGCATAGTATAGCACAGTATAGTATAGTATGGAATAGTATAGTACAGTACAGTATAGTATAGTACAATACAGTATAGTATAGTACAGTATAGTTATTATAGTATTTGAGGTTGAAGATTACATCCACCCAGTTCAACCTACTCAGCAATACCCACATTTTCTGCCTAACTGTTGATACAGAGGAAGGCAAAAAAATCTAGCAGAATAAGGAAGTGAAAAAAAATTCCTTCCTGACTCCAAGTGGCAATCGGAAATTTCCCTGGATCAACTCTACTTTATGTATCAATACCAGTAACTTGTAACATTCCTTGTTTGCAGAACTCATCCAGCTTTTATTTAAACTGACCAATGAACCTGCCATAACAACGTCCACTGGAAGACAGTTCCATAGCTTTACCATTCTCACAGTGACAAACCCTTTCCAACTCTACTTTATGTATCAATCCAGTAACTGTAACATTCCTTGTTTGTAGAAACTCATCCAGCTTTTTATTAAACTGACCAATGAACCTGCCATAACAACGTCCACTGGTAGACAGTTCCATAGCTTTACCGTTCTCACAGTGACAAACCCTTTACAACTCTACTTTATATCAATACCAGTAACTTGTAACATTCCTTGTTTGTAGAAACTCATCCAGCTTTTTATTAAACTGACCAATGAACCTGCCATAACAAACGTCCACTGGAAGACAGTTCCATAGCTTTACCGTTCTCACAGTGACAAACCCTTTCCCAACTCTACTTATGTATCAATACCAGTAACTTGTAACATTCTGTTTGTAGAAACTCATCCAGCTTTTTATTAAACTGACCAATGAACCTGCCATAACAATGTCCACTGGAAGACAGTTCCATAGCTTTACCGTTCTCACAGTGACAAACCCTTTCCCAACTCTACTTTATGTATCAATACCAGTAACTTGTAACATTCCTGTTTGTAGAAACTCATCCAGCTTTTTATTAAACTGACCAATGAACCTGCATAACAACGTCCACTGGAGACAGTTCCATAGCTTTACCGTTCTACAGTGACAAACCCTTCCCAACTCTACTTTATGTATCAATACCAGTAACTTGTAACATTCCTTGTTTGTAGAAACTCATCCAGCTTTTTATTAACTGACCAATGAACCTGCCATAACAACGTCCACTGAAGACAGTTCATAGCTTTAACCGTTCTCACAGTGAAAAACCCTTTCCCAACTCTACTTTATGTATCAATACCAGTAACTTGTAACATTCCTTGTTTGTAGAAACTCATCCAGCTTTTTATTAAACTGACCAATGAACCTGCCATAACAACGTCCACTGGAAGACAGTTCCATAGCTTTACCGTTCTCACAGTGACAAACCCTTTCCCAACTCTACTTTATGTATCAATACCAGTAACTTGTAACATTCCTTGTTTGTAGAAACTCATCCAGCTTTTTATTAAACTGACCAATGAACCTGCCTAACAAACGTCCACTGGAAGACAGTTCCATAGCTTTACTGTTCTCACAGTGAAAAACCCTTTCCCAACTCTACTTTATGTATCAATACCAGTAACTTGTAACATTCCTTGTTTGTAGAAACTCATCCAGCTTTTTATTAAACTGACCAATGAACCTGCCATAACAACGTCCACTGGAAGACAGTTCCATAGCTTACCGTTCTCACAGTGAAAAACCCTTTCCCAACTCACTTTATGTATCAATACCAGTAACTTGTAACATTCCTTGTTTGTAGAAACTCATCCAGCTTTTATTAAACTGACCAATGAACCTGCATAACAACGTCCACTGGAAGACAGTTCCATAGCTTTACCGTTCTCACAGTGACAAACCCTTCCCAACTCTACTTTATGTATCAATACCAGTAACTTGTAACATTCTTGTTTGTAGAAAACTCATCCAGCTTTTATTAAACTGACCAATGAACCTGCCATAACAACGTCCACTGGAAAACAGTTCCATAGCTTTACCATCTCACAGTGACAAAACCCTTTCCCAACTCTACTTTATGTATCAATACCAGTAGCTTGTAACATTCCTTGTTTGTAGAAACTCATCCAGCTTTTTATTAAACTGACCAATGAACCTGCCATAACAACGTCCACTGGAAGACAGTTCCATAGCTTTACGTTCTCAGTGACAAACCCTTTACCCAACTCTAATTTATGTATCAATACCAGTAATTGTAACATTCCTTGTTTGTAGAAACTCATCCAGCTTTTTATTAAAACTGACCAAGAACCTGCCATAACAACGTCCACTGGAAGACAGTTCCATAGCTTTACCGTTCTACAGTGAAAAACCCTTTCCCAACTCTACTTTATGTATCAATACCAGTAACTTGTAACATTCCTTGTTTGCAGAAACTCATTCAGCTTTTATTAAACTGACCAATGAACACTGCCATAACAACGTCCAAGGAAGACAGTTCCATAGCTTTACCGTTCTCACAGTGACAAACCCTTTCCAACTCTACTTTATGTATCAATACCAGTAACTTGTAACATCCTGTTTGAGAAACTCATCCAGCTTTTTATTAAACTGACCAATGAAATGCATAACAACGTCCACTGGAAGACAGTTCCATAGCTTTACCGTTCTCACAGTGAAAAAAACCTTTCCCAACTCTACTTTATGCATCAATACCAGTAACTTGTAACATTCCTTGTTTGTGTAGAAACTCATCCAGCTTTTTATTTAAATGACCAATGAACCTGCCATAAAAACGTCCACTGGAAGACAGTTCCATAGCTTTACCGTTCTCACAGTGACAAACCCTTTACCAACTCTACTTATGTATCAATACCAGTAACTTGTAACATTCCTTGTTTGTAGAAACTCATCCAGCTTTTTATTAAACTGACCAATGAACCTGCCATAACAACGTCCACTGGAAGACAGTTCATAGCTTTACCGTTCTCACAGTGATAAAACCCTTTCCCAACTCTACTTTATGTATCAATACCAGTAACTTGTAACATTCCTTGTTTGTAGAAACTCATCCAGCTTTTTATTAAACTGACCAATGAACCTGCCATAACAACGTCCACTGGAAGACCGTTCCATAGCTTTACTGTTCTCACAGTGAAAAACCCTTTCCCAACTTGAAGCCTAAACTTCTTTTATAAACTGTTGATCCAGAGGGAGGCAAATAGATAAATAGATAAATAAATAAATACATACCCATATATACTTGAGCATAAGTCGATCCGAGTATAAGTCGAGGTATCTATTTTTACCTAAAAATGAGTAAAACACGATTGACTCGAGGGTATTAATTATGACCACTACTGCCTTCTGATATTGTTTTGAGGCTTTAGTTGCCCTTTAAATGGGCAGCAGAACTCCCATACAGTAGTCCCATATAGTAATAGCCAAATCCAGTATGGGACTACTGCATGGGAATTCTGCTGTCCATTTAAAGGGCAACTAATGCCTCAAAATAATACAGAATCAGAAGGCAATCTTTAGATAGATACCGTCCTCCTGATTCTGTATTGTTTCAAAATATTAGTTGCCCTTTAAATCAGCTTTATTTGCTGAGAGTTGTAGTTTCCAAACATCTGCAGTGGCAAGCACTGCACTCCCCCCCCCCAGTACAGTGGACTTGCCTATATGTGAATTCATTGAGGCTGCTCCTGGTGCTGCCCCCTGGAACCTCAGGCAGATGCATACCAACCAACTCAGGTATAGTCTGCTCCAACAGCAAGGCCTGTGCTTTGGCCTCTCCTTGCACCAGCAATCGGGCTCTGCTACCGCATCCACAATTCCTGTGCTGAAGTCACTACTTGGTGCTGGGAAGTGAGACTGGCGCTGAGTAGTGACGTAGCGGCCAGAAGAGTGGATGTGGACAGGTAAGTGATTCGAGTATAAGTCAAGGTTCGAGGCTATTTTTATAGTATATACTAGTATACAATTCCTTCTTGATCCCAAGTGGCAATCGGAAATATCCCTGGATTAACTCTACTTTATGTATCAATACCTGTAACCTGCAACATTCCAGCTTTTTTTTTTTAATTATCCAATGAACCTGCTACCACCAAGTCCAACGGAAGTTCCATAGTTTTACCGTTCTCACGGTGACAAACCCTTTCCGAACTTGAAGACTAAACTTCTTAAAGACTTTAACATCTTTTATGAATGGCAACATTGGAATTGAGTGGTTTATATGTTAAATGTCCGACTAGCGTCTGAACTGATACAAGGTCCCATCACACACTGGGTGGGCAGCATGAGTGAAAAATGTGGTCGATATAACCCCACCCTAGAATGTGTCATGTTCCAAGTCTAACCATCCAGGTTCCACGGCGCAGTAGATTTCTATGTGACTGTCATGTTTTATTTGTATCCAGAATGTAGAGAGAAAGCTGTGGCACACCAGTCTTAATTGCAATAGGTGTTTTATGAATGACGATGTGCAGTTTTAGTCCAGTGCAACTTCATCAGACACCTGGATATCTGATGAAGGTTTGTTGCACCGAAGCGTTCACAGAGTTCTGTTAATGTTTTAATAAAACACCTATTGCAATTAGGACAGGGTGTTTACAGCTTTATCTCTACATTCTGGTATGACATAATAAGATACGTAGGTGGTGAGTGAAGGGTCTGGACAATCCCCCCTAAACTTAGAATGAGGGCAAATACCCATGATTCTGTGCAGATCAGTAAAAGGCCATTTCCTAGATGGGAAGATATGATGTGGATCCAGTTCTTGTTTTTCCCAAATGCAAATTATTACGAAATAGCTGTAAAATTATACAGAAAATCAGTGTACACAACGCAGACTTGTATACTCTCCAGGGTAAAAGTGCATTTAATCTATTTAGTGTGTGTGTGATGTGGTGGTGGGCTTTACAAAACATCATTTCTACTAAATGGGGCTGCTCAAGGAGAGAACGTTAGTCCAATTGTATGGGCTGCAAAAGAATGGGACAGTAACCCGAAATGTACAAATTATAGTTACATTGCAGTGCTGGTGAGTAGAGGACAATGGCGTGTAGGTGATCTGTAGTAGCAGCGAGGAGTAGGGATACATAGTAACAGTGAGGAGTAGGTGTCCATAGTAGCAGTGAGGAGTAGGTGATCCATAGTAGCAGTGAGGAGTAGGTGGTGAGGAGTAGGTGATCCATAGTAGCAGTGAGGAGTAGGTGATCCATAGTAGCAGTGAGGAGTAGGTGATCCATAGTAGCAGTGAGGAGTAGGTGATCCATAGTAGCAGTGAGGAGTAGGTGATCCATAGTAGCAGTGAGGAGTAGGTGATCATAGTAGCAGTGAGGAGTAGGTGATCCATAGTAGCAGTGAGGAGTAGGTGATCCATAGTAGCAGTGAGGAGTAGGTGATCCATAGTAGCAGTGAGGAGTAGGTGATCTGTAGTAGCAGTGAGGAGTAGGTGATCCATAGTAGCAGTGAGGAGTAGGTGATCCATAGTAGCAGTGAGGAGTAGGTGATCCATAGTAGCAGTGAGGAGTAGGTGATCCATAGTAGCAGTGAGGAGTAGGTGATCCATAGTATAGCAGTGAGGAGTAGGTGATCTAGTAGCAGTGAGGAGTAGGGGATCCGCAGTAACAGTGAGGAGTAGGTGATCATCGTAGCAGTGAGGAGTAGGTGATCCATGAGATACAGTGAGGAGTAGGTGATCCAGAGTAGTGACAGTGAGAGGAGGTGATCCATAGTAGCAGTGAGGAGTAGGTGATCCATGAGTAGCAGTGAGGAGTAGGTGATCAGCAGTAAGTACAGTGAGGAGTAGTGATCCATAGTAGCAGTGAGAGGAGGTGATCCATAGTAACAGTGAGGAGTAGGTGATCCATAGTAGCAGTGAGGAGTAGGTGATCCATAGTAGCAGTGAGGAGTAGGTGATCCGCAGTAACAGTGAGGAGTAGGTGATCCCATAGTAGCAGTGAGGAGTAGGTGATCCATAGTAGCAGTGAGGAGTAGGTGATCCGCAGTAACAGTGAGGAGTAGGTGATCCATAGTAGCAGTGAGGAGTAGGTGTATCCGCAGTAACAGTGAGGAGTAGGTGATCCATCGTAGCATGAGGAGTAGGTGATCCATAGTAGCAGTGAGGAGTAGGTGATCCTAGTAACAGGGAGGAGTAGGTGATCCATAGTAGCAGTGAGGAGTAGGTGATCCGCAGTAACAGTGAGGAGTAAGGTGATCCATCGTAGCAGTGAGGAGTAGGTGATCCATAGTAACAGTGAGGAGTAGGTGATCCAGTAGTAGCAGTGAGGAGTAGGTGATCCATCGTAGCAGTGAGGAGTAGGTGATCCATAGTAACAGTGAGGAGAGTGTGGCAGTGCAGGAGGAGTAGGTGAATCCATAGTGCATGAGGAGTAGGTGTATCCCAAGTAAACGGGAGGAGAGGTGATCCAGTAACTAGAGTGAGGAGTAGGTGATCCATAGTAGCAGTGAGGAGTAGGTGATCCGCAGTAACAGTGAGGAGTAGGTGATCCATCGTAGCAGTGAGGAGTAGGTGATCCATAGTACATTGAGGGAGTAGGTGATCCATAGTAGCAGTGAGGAGTAGGTGATCCGCAGTAGTAACAGTGAGGAGAATGGTAGGTGATCCATAGTGCAGTGAGGAGTAGGTGATCCATCGTAGCAGTGAGGAGTAGGTGATCCATAGTAACAGTGAGGAGTAGGTGATCCGTAGTAGCAATAAGGAGTTTGTAGTTACATTGCAGTGTTGATAAATAGAGGACAGGGACAGGTAAGTGATCCGTAGCAGCAGTAAGGAATAGGTGATCCATATTGGGTGTGAGGAGTGTGTAGTTACATTGCAGTGTTGGTGAGTAGAGGGCAGGGAAAAGTAGGTGATCCATAGTGGCAGTGAAGAAGAGTAGGTCATATTAACAATCACATTACCATATTATGAACATATCACATTAACATATTAACAATCACATAACCTGATATAAAAGGTTTAGCAGGGCACCACTTATCTATAATTATGCACAAATCTCTTAACCATAAATATAAGGGAGATGCTTGTAGAAAAAAGTAGTAGGTTATTTTGTCAAAGGAGAAAAATAGTTTCTACATGAAACAACAGCAAAAAAATCTAATGTTTATTTGAATTCATTAGGTGAATAATCACAGTACCAAATACCAATGGTAATTCCTGGGAAGTTCATCTCATTTTATCAGGCTTGGTCTTCCCTTTCAATACTTTATTACAAGTCTTTTGAAAATCTGAACAGTTTGTTGCAGGATTTCCTGGAGTTTCTTTTCAGATGTTTTCAGTTAACATTTAATTGAGATTGCCCCAGGCTTTAATGCAAGTCACTGTAAATGTCTAAATGTCTGTTTGTTGCATCACATTGGGATGACTCTGTCAGTTACGTGCTTGACTCCCCGTAAATTCTTAAAGAGGAAACAACAAAAATTAACATAATAATTGAATTTGAATGTTAATGTTTATTGTTAAAGGGTAACTGTGGTCCAAACATTAATTTAGGTAAATTGACAGGTATTGCTTTCCTGAGTATTTTTGCAATTTACTTCCATTATTTTTTTAACATAGTTTGAAGATATTTATATTTTTGTGTGATATGGTAGCAGCATCAGATTCCCTACACTTCCTGCTCTGAAACCATGTGACATACCCTCTTCCCTGTGTCTCCTCCTCCTCATGGGCCCCCATGGTCCCTCCCCTTGCAGTCCCCTTGAAACCCCTGTGGCTCCTCCCACTCTTCCTTCAGTCGTTGGCAGTCACTTTAACTTAATCTCTTTCTGCTTTCTCAGGCTCTACAGGTCTACAGGACAGCTGCCAACATAGAGAAATGTATTATCAGGAACAACAGACAGAGGTGGCCCATTGTGGCCAGGGGGGCTCCATCCATTAGGCAGCAGATTGCCACTCAGGATAAGAAGCAGATACCAGGAGAATCCCCTCAGTATCCACCCTGATTCATGTCCATGTATGTCTGGGTTAAGGGGAAAAGACCTAAAACAATAATTAAAACCAGTGTTTATTCCAAGTTTTACATATTTATTTTCCAATTGTATCACGGTACAAGGAAAACAACACAAAATGAATAATCTTGAAAGGGCATGACCACACCCCAGACAAAAATGTAAACCCAGGTAGACTAGCCTAGGTACCCCTTCCCACCTGACCACCCCCCTCACGGCTTCTGGGCTGGTCTCCCGCACACCTAAGAGACCCCCCCAAACTCCCATGATGGCCCAAAGTCCAAGAAAACTTCTGGGAATTGCCTGGCAAAGTAGGTGAAAAGCCTTAATAGGGCAGAAAACAACATAATTTCTTGGGGTGGGGTTCATATTGGGGACCAATGAAGCAGCCATGGGCTGGGTGGGGGAGGGTCCCGGTGGTGTGCCCCTGAAGGCACATTAGCCAGGGTGGAATGTTTGCCTTCCTCATTGCCCAAACCACAAGACCGCAATACTTGTTTACTTCCAATTGTGCTCCCCAAGCCATCTCCTTTTGAGCATGTGCAAGCTTGCAAAGAGCTCGAACAGCTTTAAAAAGAGGTGTGAACCTTTGTAGAAGATTCCTTCAAAGTAAATATCTGTTGTATTCAATTAGATCAACTGGACTTGAAATGTAGTTCTTGAAGACGAAACGTTCTTGAAGTTGTAGTTCTTGAAGACGAAACGCTAGTCATCCGATTGGCTTTCTCAATTCAGAATGACTTGTACAAGAATCTGTGGCAATTATGTACCCTGGAAAATCCCAATTAGCATATCACAGCCAGGTGTTAAGGGTGTGATTAGATAGTGGCTAAGAGGTGTTATAGGAACGCCCAGAGTAAGGTGTCAAAACAGCATTGTACATGGCAGACAGTTGGTGTCGAACCCCCCCACCTCTATTTAGGCTTGGTTTCTTTATTTTCACATAAAAGTGAAGATATTCCTACAGGAAGACCCTAAAGCTAGGGAAATAAGTATTGCAGTGTTTGGGTTATGGGGGTTATATATCTGTTTGTCTGGTAGGAGAACATGTGGACATGCTCTTTAATTATAAAGAAGATGTCTGGTGGGTTTTTCATTTGAAACCCTATTGACGTTAGAGGTCCTGACTTCCTACATTGGAAAGGCCTCTCCCTGTATCGTTCCGTCTCCTCTCCATCCCATTATACCAGACCCGACTGTTATTCTGTTGTTGGCTCCATAGAATGTCAGGCTGTGTTTTGACATTGTGCTGGAACTAATTAATGACAAAATAACCTTGTTTGAACTCTACAATAATACCGTTTAATTTCCAGGCAAGTCCATTTGCTTAACGGTATGAAAATGGAAGTTTGCACGGATGATTTCACACGTACAGATTGAATTTGGCAGCCGAGCAGAGTCCCTGCTAATAAAACCCCCGAACAGGCGTGAATCATATGACTCTGCCCTTGATAAATAGAGCTGAACCAATGTATAAAGACATTAACGCTGCCCGGAATGTTCGGTGGATGGAGCTCATTGGGTAACAGTAATGGACATGCAGTTCTGATTATTCACCAGCACATGCTTGGGGAGCACATTGCGACCAGTTTACCAGTGGTTATTTAGGAAACAAATTGGAATTTTAAAGGGCAAATGTGAACTCCAAACTAGTTAGGGTTAAATAAAAACCTGCAGTCTTTTCCTTTAAAATGAACCTTGGGTCACATCTCTGTCTGCAGCCTGTGAGAAATTATATTGCTGATAATGTTTAAACTTCCAGTAGCTTGGGTGACATCACCTAACCTTCAGCTCCTCCTCTTTCCCCGGGGGGAAGAGCATGCTCACTTAAAGGCCATGTCCACCCTTAAAACAAAAAACTGGTGACTTGTCAGTTATCTGCCCACAACCCCAACTGCTATTTTTACCAGTTTATTACATGTATTTGTAACCAGATATTTTTTGATGTTCTATTGCTTTCTGGCAAAGGTATCTGCCTCCTCTTTCTGCTCAATGAGCTTTTTATAAGCTTGATCATGTGCATTAGAGGCAGCAGGTGAAACAGCAATCATTGGTTGTAATGTCAGCAGCCAGAGCCTTGATTGACTGCATGGAGGTAGGGCCAGCTTACTCTGCCAGAATGGATAATAGTTATCCCTAAATATCTAGTCAGTAATGCAGGTAATAAAGTGCAAAATATATATTAGTTGGGGGCAGGTAACTGACAATTGACCAGTTTTGAATATTCCCTTTAAGAATTAATGATGGGAAAAAGACAGGAAGTGTTCTGGAAGTTATATTACCAGGTACCCCACTCTATTCACACACCGGCAAGACTACCCCAAACTCCTGAAAGGGTCTGAAGTCATAAGCTGTAATACGGTGGAAAATAACAACATTTCCGGGAGGGGGTTATTTGAATTAGGAGTCAACGATGCTGCCCGGTGCAAGTTTTACCTAGAGATGTGATAAAGGGTTAATTTTAAAGGTACAACGTAAGGTCTTTTACTTAACCCTAACTTATTCATAGAACACAGTTGCCCTTTGAGTTTTTATATTGGGAGAGAGAGTGTGTTAACGTGTGTGAAAAATGAACGTGAGGTCGGGAGAACGTTAATTAGTGGGAGTGGACAATAATAACAGTGTAGACTCCATCAAGATCACAGAACGATCTTGATATTCTAAACAGTGAGTTACTATTTGTAGTTGTGCAGTCAGTTCCTTTTAGTTTCATATGTTTGACTTTCTTTAGAAGGCTCCTTATGGTTCCTTATCTCCATAGGATCTCTAATTAAATACTTACCTGGGAGATTCCCTGAGTCCTTTCTGACTTACTGGATTCGAAAAAGAAAACAGAAGTTACACAAAATCCCAAACGGAACATTTAAGGGTATTTACTTTCTGGATCATTAATTTTCAGAATACAATAGAGATGTCAGGCTAGTAACTGACAGAGGATAAAGACCTCATTCAATAGGCGCCATTCACTAGATGGATAGCTACTATTACCCAAAGTCCTATTTGTCCCTGGAAACTATTGATAGTTTAGAGACCTGAATTTCTTCTTTGGTGCACTATACACAATCCTGCGGACAGATCCATGGCAGAGGGTCCTTTAAATGAGAACTATACTCATCTTTCCTACTCTCAACATATGAGTAGTACCCAGGGGGAGGACCTAAACTGCTAGGTACTTTATGATTAGCTGGAATACTTACATGAAGGTTCCCTCATGCTCCACCCCTCTATTACTGTCAGTGACAGTCCACAATCTTCACAAGCTTCTTTGCAGGGTGTGTCCTCCCATTGGTTTGAAGAGGATACTATCTGCTAGCGGTTTAGGTCCTCTGACTCCCTGTGCTGTTCAGCCATGGAGCAAGGTAGAAGGGGGGGGGGTTATAATATATATATATATATTATATATATAATATTATAATATTACTGGTCTCATGGAGTTGCAATACATTGTTTCAATACTGTATGTCTATGAAGAAGTAATGCAAAGTAAATTCAACTGGACTTGTTTACTAATGGAAGACGTTTCATCCAAGTGGCTTCATCAGTTGAATTGAGCAACTCAATCAGATTGCCAGCTGGTCCACTAGCCAACACATATATATAATATATGTCTTGGTGTGATGGCTCCTTTGTATATAGGCTACCCAATGTAATATCGGATAAGAGTTGGTTTTTAAGGGGCCCACAGTAAATAGAAGCAGTGCAGCACATCCAATGCAATACTAGTTACGTTACACACTACATAGTCCGATTTAAAGGTTAATGTAATGTTAATGGTGCCAAAGATTCTTATCCGATGAGTTCCAGTGATTGCTGCATTGCCATAGGGTGGTCAGGGAACTGATTTTTATATTCCAGCCTGGTTAGAATACTGGGGGTTGGGGATTCTGGACACTGTGTTGAGGAATCAGGAGCACAACATCCTCAATATACAGGCTGGAGATTGTTCCTGTAGCATTGCCAAGGTCAGGGAGACCTGTATTACACTGGGTGGGTGAATAACAATTGTATTGAATAGAACTGTACAGAAACAAATCAGGTTTCAACTGGGGACATTGCGTAACTTCTGGTTTCCCTTCTTTATTTTCATGGTTTCTGGGCTTATTTGTAGTTCTTCAAAATGTATTTTCTCCACCTCCATAGACTGACAAGGTCATTTTCATATGTTGTTCTGGAATTCTATAATCCTCCTGTCTTCACAAAGTATTATATTAAATAAAGATTAGATATCAGGAAGATGCAATGAAAATGTTGCTCCAACCAATCAGATCTTATTTAACATTTGAAAGCTAACATCTGGTTGGTTGGAGCAAACTTAGCACCATATTTAACAATAAGAACTTTTATTGAATCTTCCCACTTATTCCCTAGTCTTATCCTCTGTAATGTTATGTATAAAGACACATACAGCACAGATACTACTAAATCATTTCTAAAGCTGGACACACACACATTAGACATTCAAACCAAGATTCCAGCTTGTTTTTCCGACAAACCAATAGATATTGGTCAATCGAAAACACAGCAAACTGTCTTCAATATTCCAATTCATTTGATCGAATTCGCCAAATTGATCAGAATATTGATGCCGCGTATGGGGGGATTTAGAGTTCCATATTGTTTGATCACATCCTTCCATCTCATTCTGCTGTAACCTAATGAGCATTGAGCGAGGGGGATTAAACACACCAGCTCTGGTAGAGGCCTGACACAATAAGATTAAGGTTTATCTTGTTTCTACAATGCCAGCGTTAATATTTACATGATGACGGGGGCACACAGCATTATCTTAAAGGACAAACACAACAGGATTGAATAAAGCTGCAGAGGAAATCATCAAAATAGTAATAGTTCCCCTTTACCATCCAATTATACCTGTCCTCTGTCTTATTATCAGCTCATCAATCATCAGCTATTATTACGGGGCTCATTTTACCAACCAGTGACCCTACATGATTTTTTATTATCTGTCTGATGTGGCTATTAAGCCCTCTGAAATAAACATGTTCCTCAGTATAATTAAGGTGCATTTGCTATCACAGGTTTAACATTTTTACATTTTCTCACTTTTTGGTTTATTGAAAGATCCATTGATACTTTCCCCTCTAAAAGCTGTAATAACTCATTTACCGTGAGCCTTGTCTTAACTGATAGACCAGTCTTGGTGCATGTTCATGTAATCACTAGTAATGATATCAGGTTAGACCACATTATACAGAATATAAATTTAGGGAGATTCAATAAAAGCTCTTATTGTTTAAAATGGTGCTAATTTTGCCCCAACCAATCAGATGTTATGTAACATTTGAAAGCTAACATCTGATTTGGGGCAAAATTAGCAAACTTTTTAAACGATAAGAACTTTTATTGAATAACTCCCATATTATATAAAATACAAGGTCCCTTGTAGATGCACTTGTTTGTATCAGTGGCATTTAGCTTATTACATAGTAACATAGTAATTGAGGTTGATTAAGACATACGTCCATCAAGTCCAACTTATTCACTCTTTTTTTTTTTAAACCCTACCTAACCTGCCCTCCAGAGGAAGGCAAAAAAACAGCTAAAAGGGGGGGAATTCCTTCCTGACTCCAAACAGCAATTGGAAAGTATCCCTGGATCAACCAGATCTATATGTATTAATACCAGTAATTCTCAATAATATATAGTATCCCTGTACCAACCAGAACTACAGTATATGTATTAATACCAGTAATTCTCAATATTATATAGTATCCCTGTACCAACCAGAACTACAGTATATGTATTAATACCAGTAATTCTCAATATTATATAGTATCCCTGTACCAACCGGAACTACAGTATATGTATTAATACCAGTAATTCTCAATATTATATAGTATCCCTGTACCAACCAGATGTACAGTATATGTATTAATACCAGTAATTCTCAATATTTTTTAGTTTTAGAAATTTGTCCAGGCTTTTTTTAATCTTAGTGTACATGGACATATGGGCAAATACAGATATTTTACCCCGACCAACATGTCTGATTATCCTTTTATATCGATATTGACGAAAGAATGTCTGCATCAATGGGCAGGGCAGCAGGCAAAAAAGTACAGTTGATATTTCAGCCCCACAGTCCAAGATACTGGTCAGAATGAAATATTGGTCCGACTGTACCTAGCCTTAGACGTGGTATGATTGGGGTCTTAGAATGGGTTTTACAAGGTAAACAATATTTATTAAATATATTTTTAATACAATAACTTAAAATGTACTGGAAATGCACCCAACCCCAACCATTCCATAAATAATTGGAAAGGTTAAATGGGCAAGAAAATAATAGAATAAAAACCTAGAACAAGCCTAACTGCAATACTAGTCTATACCATGGCTTATAGGCTCAGTTCAAATAAATTGTATATGGGTAAATCATCAGATGTAGGAATAACCTGTAATGGAGTAAACATTATCTTAATCCGCCTCTTCTCCAAGCTTTCTGAGCTTGTTACAAGCTTGCACATGCTCAGAGGAGAAAGCTAGGGAAATTACGTTCATTGGCTGTGATGTCATCTGTTACTGTTACATTCAAGACTGACAGCTGCTAACTGGAAAGACCCAAAAGCAGAAATAGGGATACCAGATCACTGTGCAGCATTTCAATCGAGTGCTATATCTTCCAGCTTTCTAACTATTGCCGTTTTGAAGTCTGGGGGGTAATTTAACTATGGTATATATAATTTTTCATTTGAAGGTTGGACTTTCCCTTAAATTATAAAGATTAGAAATAAACGCCATTACATAATGGAAAAACAATGCAACCTGCGACAGCAAAATGCATAAAGAGGCTCAGGGGTTGTGTGAAAGGTAAACGTCCCAGAGAGAAGAGACAGACCTGCGTATCGCCCTCCACAAACAATAGATCCAGTAAAATCAATGGGTTAGTTATTGTCTAGATTTGGCAATGAAAGTCTAGCTATTTTTTTTTTATATCTAATTGTGTGTTATATTAGGCGGGTTAAACTTAAACTAGATAAGGCGCAGCCAAGTAAACAACCTTAGAAATGATTAGCTCGGCTGAGTTCAGTATTGAAGAAAAACAATTCCCGATTATTGGCACCTTGTCAAACACCCAATGAATATTCCGCTGTGTGACTGCAGTTAATGGGGCCGTTTGTCCAGAGCGCGATTCAGCAATTCTCTCCTGTGCGGAGACTGGAGAGCTCTGTCTGATTCCATCACATGATGGCAAAAAAAAAGAATGTCTCTTTTCATGATACCAACACAATGCGTCTCATTGAGACCACAGCAACAAAAATCGTTTGGCTTTGCATATTTGTTTTATTGCCTCTATTTTATGCTGCAAGACAATGCAGGAGAAACAAACATTATTGTTTTAAAGGGAAACTGTAGGTTAATGGGCATGTTCAACCTTTAAACAAAAAGACTGGTCAGTGTCAGTTACCTGCTCCCAAACGCTACTGATATATTTTGCATTACTAATCAGAAATAAGGAAAATGATTGTCCCCATTCTGACAGAAGAAGCCAGCTCCTCCCTCCATGCTGTCAATCATGGTTGTGACATACAATGATTGACTGCTGTTTCACCTGCTGCCTCCTCTGCACGTGTTTAAGCTTAGAAAAAGCTCATTGAGCAGACGGAGGAGGCGGATACTATAGATGGCTGAACTTTAGTAAAAGTTCTATAGTTCGGAAACTAACCCATTAAAGTCAATGGGAGAAAATAATTAGAAAATTTTGGATTAAATACAGTGAATATAACAATGGTAACTTACTGTAAATGGCTGTGGCACCTGGGAAATGGTCTGGGAAACACGTATATATCAACAAAACGTGTTTAAACACTACCTTCCCGGATATGCCGGGTATGCTATATTTTTGAGGTTTATCCCCAATTGGAGTGTTACTGAATGATACATTTGTGGGTTACCGAATTCGAACGATACGTTCAAGGGTTATCAAAAATCGAGCGATACATTTGTGGTTTACTGAAATGTAAAGATACATTCAAGGGTTACCGAATGATACATTTAAGGGTTATCACCGAAAAGGAAAATTGGAGGGATATCGCTCAAACGCCGCAATTGAGGGCAGAAAATATGTCCACGAGTTTGTAAAACCGAACTAGTTCAGAAAATTCTAGAAGTTCTCTAGCAGATACCTAGCCAATACCTAGCAGATACTCTTGCAGATACTCCAGCAGATACCTAGCAGATACTCTTGCAGATACTTAGCCGATACCTAGAAGATACCTAGCAGATACTCTTGCAGATACTCCAGCAGATACCTAGCAGATACTCCAGCAGATACCTAGCCGATACCTAGCAGATACTCTTGCAGATACTGTGGGAATAATCAGGAAAGTTAAATAAAAGTTCTTATCGTTAAAAATGGTGCTAATTTTGCCCCAACCAATCAGATGTTAGCTTTAAATGTTAAATAAGATCTGATTGGTTGGGGCAAAATTAGAACCATTTTTAACGATAAGAACTTTTATTGAATAACCCTGTATGTGTCTACAAACAGTTCATCACATTGAAACTTCTATCCATTAAAATGCTTATATTTCACCCCAAATCTTTCCTGTCTCTTTGGTGAAATGCAGAAGATTTGGTGTGGAAGTTGAACTGAAGCCTTTCTCCATGTAGATGTTGGCATTGAGTCCTGGCACTGACCCCCTGTACTGCCCACATGCAGATGGTGTTTACCAACATAACCTAAGAAGTGTTTAGAACTTGACTGAGGAGAACATTAATATGAAAAGCCCCAGTTTGAATTGTCTCTTAGTAAAGTAATCAACATCTTTCACAATTCAATCCATATGATACATGTCCTTCAGGGGAACCATCTACCAATCAGAAATCAGCCCATCTCTAAAACGTCCCATCTCACTGATGTGATGTCATCTCCCAGTTGACCTGCTACCCACCTCCAATTTCACCTTCATTGTGACAAGCCCTCAGACAACAAAAACTATTGATGGTGGTTAATCTTTCTCTACCCCATAGAGGAAGTCCTTGAAGTCACTGCTACAAATACAATCTGAAGTGTTGTGTTGTTTTTGCTCTTCTTGTGCACCTGAAGTTTAAATCTTCCTAGTGAAACTTGTTTCATTGAGAGATGTTCTGTGTTTTTTCTTTGTCGTTTGGTTTGAAGTTTATTTCAAAACTTTGTTCTCTGGTTGAAAGTGTCCTATTGTATTCAGACACATGACAAGGATGTAAATATTAGGCCATTGTTACTGCCCTGCAGTGTAGGTCATTGTTTCGGCATGTGAAATCCCCACCTACAGTACAGTTTACCCTGTAAAATAAAGGGAATTTGCTGGCTGGTATTTGGTTCACATCATTCAATAGTTCACCTGGTCTAATCGTTTGGTCTAGTTAAAGACACAGCAACATCCTGAGAAAACGTGCAGTGTAAATGACACCTTCATCTATTTTATATATTAACAAAACCTTACATGATAACAAAACTGTCAGTCAATGATTGGTCAGTCAGTGATTGGTCAGTTATTGTTCAATCAGTGATTGGTCAGTTATGCTCATAGGTGGAGATGGTCGATAGTGCTTGGTTTCACCAAAGGTAGAGTAGATGGGAGACAACATTTCTCAATCATCATTTTTTAATTTAAAGACTTATAGCCAAGATAAAAAGGTACATAGGAAGCCAGGAATGGCAGCTCACACCCATATGTATTTAACAAGCAATATGTTAGCTAGTTTATTGCCTGGCAGGCTACCTATTGGCTACCTTTAATGGACACTTTACTCGTGGATTAGATGCTCGCGTATTGGTATAATAGGCATTTTCGATATTTATTGAAAGTCTGAAAATATCGAAAATCCGGGTCCGGGATAGTTCGAGAAGTCCGAATTTGTTTGAATTCCAATAGTTTAGCTTGAACTCAGGTTCGAGTTCTAGTCCATCTCTAAACATGCATCTGGGGTGGGGTTGGACCTACTTAGAATGCCCTAACCCTAACCCTAACCCTAGGGCAGTCCAGGATGGCATTGCTACTGAATTGTTTTTTACTAGTATATGTAGGAATTTAGTAGACCTGTACATTGTCCTCACAGTCTTTCAGTGAGACCATTAATGAATCGTGTATTACAATCTACGTATTGTTAAGACGATAGCAAAGATCAAGGGGCAGTTAATCACTACCAAAAACCGAATAGGGTTAGTGCACTGACGTTGGTGTGAAATCTAAAGTCTCACTTTATTCCTCAATATGACAGTCAAAGGTTTGAGTGCACACCTTTTAGGAAAACTACAAACATCTCAGCATCTTCAGTCAATGACGTGATCTGAAGACCCTTGTAGACCCTCACAGCAGGAACAATGATGAACAAAACTACTCCCATTCCTATTACAGAGAGTCCACTGATCAGACCAGGACGTGAGTCATAAATAATAGCGTCTCTTAAACTCTCATCAAGTTGATTGTGTCTGACTGTAGCTGCTGAAGTTGTCCGTACTCGATGAATCCTTTGAATGGGCCAATATAATAAAACATACTAATGAACAGGAACCTTCCATGACATCAAGACACTTTTTCCTGCAAAATATTGCAACATTTTAATTCTGGAAAAAATATGTCATCAGTACATGCTTATGACATCACAAGTTCCAAGGGAAGGTTTTGAACAATGGGATTAAAAGATCTAAAACTTAAAACCAATTACTGCTGGATCCAGAACTGTTAGCACCCAAATATAGTTTAACCCCTCCAATCCTCCAATCATTTTCCTTATACTGTTCTTTTCCAAAGATGCTTCTAAAGCTACTTACAAAACGTTAAAAGCATATAGCAGCAGCAGAGGAGGTGTATACATGCTGGCAAGGGTTTGGGTTCTGTAAGTAGCGTATACTAGAAAACTAGGTTTGTGGTTCTAAACATAAGAGGGTGAAACGTTTCTTTAATGAAAAACTAGCTGACCTTAATATATGAATTTGCTTGAATAAGAATAAGCAGTGGTAAAACTAATTAATATTCACTGGAAAGAAGGGGAAAAATAGCCTCAAAACCTGCAGAATTATTGATAAATGTTTCACAATGTTGCTGGCTTTTAGAGATGCAAAGCAGATGTAAGGAATTACAGGATCCAGGCTGACTTGTAATTAGAATAATAACTTGCAGTCTTCTTTAAAACAAAAATAAATATCTGAGGCTTTTGTATTGAATATTTTCTTATGCAAACCAGAACTTTTCTCGAGAACTTTTTTTTTACACCTGGCAGGATTTTAACAGCTCCATAAGGAAGAGATTAAAACCCAAACTCTCATTGGCTTCAATATCCACACCAGGTCACTGGAATTAATTTGCTATAAAATATATGCTCTCTCATCCTATCGCGCCTGGACTATTGCAACCTACTACTTACTGGTCTTCTTGTATCCCACCTTTCTCCCCTTCAGTTTATACTTCAGTAACTCTGGCTCACGTATTATTTCACTCTCTAATAATCCGGACCCCAAATCTGCTCTGTACCAGACAACAAACGGGCTCCCCATTAAAAAGTGCATTGCATACAAAATCCTTCTCCTAACATTTAAATCCCTTGGCTCTGCTGCTCCTCCTTATATTTCCTCTCTAGTCTCCCCATATGTTCCTGCCCGTACCCTCCGCTCATCCCAGAACCAGCTCCTGTATAGATCCCCCACTCGGACTGCTTCCTTTCATCTTAAACCTTTCTCTCTTGTAGCTCCCGTCCTCTGGAGGAATTCTATTCCCCTCTCCATCTACGTCAAGAAACCTCAATTAGCAGGTTTAAATCTAACCTTACATCCTACCTATCTGGTAACCAGCACAGTAAATGGTATCTATATATCTATATATGATAAATCTACCCTTACATCCTACCTATCCGGTAACCAGCACAGTATATGGTATCTATATATCTATATATGATAAATCTACAGGAAACAAAATACAACTGAGGGTCGCACTCCAAAGCTTTAGCAAATTTTATTGTGAACCACACAACATCACATCACAACGTTTCGGGGGGATACCCCCTTCTTCAGGTGATAAAGTGCAATAGTGCTTCAAAGAAATATAAAGACTGTGTTGAACATAGGTCCCTCCCCCCAAATTAGGGCGGAACCTTGGGAGGGACCTATGTTCAACAAGTCTTTATTTTCTTTGAAGCACTATTGCACTTTATCACCTGAAGAAGGGGGTATCCCCCGAAACGTTGTGATGTGATGTTGTGTGGTCACAATAAAATTTGCTAAAGCTTTGGAGTGCAACCCTCAGTTGTATTTTTGTTCCTGGGAGTCGTCGGTTCCTAAGGGAAGAACCTATAGGGGTGTCTGCACCCAGTGTTGGATAGAGTGCACCTCCATCTTGTTCCTTGCATATGATAAATCTAGCCTTACATCCTACCTATCCGGTAACCAGCACAGTGTATGGTATCTATGTATCTATATATGATAAATCTACCCTTACATCCTACCTATCTGGTAACCAGCACAGTATATGGTATCTATATATCTATATATGATAAATCTACCCTTACATCCTACCTATCCGGTAACCAGCACAATATATGGTATCTATATATCTATATATGATAAATCTAGCCTTACATCCTACCTATCCTTGGTCTGGTAACCAGCACAGTATATGATATCTATATATCTATATATGATAAATCTACCCTTACATCCTACCTATCCGGTAACCAGCACAGTATATGGTATCTATATATCTATATATGATAAATCTACCCTTACATCCTACCTATCCGGTACCAGCACAGTTATGGTATCTAATATCTATATATGATAATCTACCCTTACATCCTACCTATCTGGTAACCACACAGTATATGGTATCTATATATCTATATATGATAAATCTACCCTTACATCCTACCTATCCGGTAACCAGCACAGTATATGATATCTATATATCTATATATGATGAATCTACCCTTACATCCTACCTATCTGGTAACCAGCACAGTAAATGATTATTTCATTTGCACTGCATATGTCTCACTCCAGCACTTATACCCATTCCATTGTATCTGTATGTTTATGCACCTACCTAGATTGTAAGCTCTATGGGGCAGGGACCTCCTTTCCCTTTTGTGGCAAAGCTCCAGCACTACTATTTATATAATTTATATATTTATGTACTGAACTATCTATGTGTTTGTTCCCCTTATATGACTTTATTGTATTTTAATACTGTACAGCGCTGCGTCCCCAAGTGGAGCTATATAAATAAACATATAAATACATATATATACATCCAATCTGCCCTTGGTAAATAAAATGTATATTATATAAAATCACACAGAAAGACCCCCAGCCACCATATTGAAATCCCTGCATTTTAAAGGGCAACTGTGGTCTCAAAACAAATTAGGGTTAAATTAAATTAAAGCCTGCAGTATTTCCTTTAAAATTAGCCGACAATCGACAATTACATTGGGGTGAATTTTCAAACTTCCTGCTTTCAGTAGGTTGAGTGACATCACCTGACCTCTGCCCTGCCTGTCCGCCCCAGGGGGAGAAGCATGCTCAGTTTAGACTTAATGTTGGGGAAATCAGGAAGTACCTGGAGGAAAAAATTTGAGTTGAGAAGGAGAGCCTATTAATGCAGGCAGAGGCTGGTCACATGACTACAAGCTGGTCACATGGCTGAAAGCAGGTAGTAATATTACTGAACCTTTCCAGCAATAACTTCTCACAAATTTTATCTAGAGATGTGATTTAGGTTTTATATTGAAGGTACAATGGAAGGGTTTTTATATAATCCTTACTAATTTGGAAAAATTTGAGACCACAGTTACCCTTTAATACCGGAACTGTTGCACTATGGCTCTCGGTTAATTTGCCTTAATTTGGGGGAATTTACAAAACTACATTGAATTTCATTGTAACGAACCTGACACATAACAACTAAATAAGCAAATCATCCTGCTCAGAAAACCTAGACCTCTAGTATAAAATGTACACCTATTATTTGCAAATTCTCTTCCATGGATATTATCAACGCCTTGACATTTTTTTCTATTTATAGTAAAATCATTTTAATTCAATTTAATTCAATCCTACAGGCTATTGACAAACCACGGAACTCCTCCCTGTGTTTAAATCAAACCGAGATGCCTCCGATATTTTCCTAGTTTGAGGATCCAATATTATTGAGTTCTGTAACCCAAAGGGTGTTCGGTTATTCTCTATTCATGTAAGCAGTTTATATACTGTGGGAAAGAGAATGTCCCAAAAATGAAAAATAAATTAAGCTGGGGTGTCTATTTGGGTTTCTACAGCACAAAATCCAATGATTGCTGCAATGTTACTTTCTTGCCTGGCCAATGATTTTGTGTATTATTATTGTGTGTTTTTTCCGTATGTACAGTAGCAGAATTTAGATGTTTGTGTGAATGTCAGGAAGACGTTAAAAAGCAATCAGGGTTATTCAATAAAAGTTCTTATCGTTAAAAATGGTGCTAATTTTGCCCCAACCAATCAGATGTTAGCTTTCAAATGTTAAATAAGATCTGATTGGTTGGGGCAAGATTAGCACCATTTTAAACGATAAGAACTTTTATTGAATCTCCCTGATAGTGACTTATTAGTTATCTTCCCACGGTCGGGTAAGTAAAATCTCATAGATGTATGGCCACCTTAAGTCAGGTGAATGACTATAAGGCTGTGTACACACTTTTTGGCTTGATCGAGGGAAAGTTTAATGTATCGGTCTATTGGCCCAAAAACATTACAGAGCTTTTCAGCTTCCTGCGACCGTCATCTGACTATTAACTTGTCCGAATCAGATGAATGGCCAATCTGACAAGTTGGAAAACCATGGTTGATTGTGCAGTTCTCTATGAATCCAATGGTGTTACCTACCTTAAAATACATTATTGGGGGGCATGCATACAGAAGGTTGGGGTTTTGGAAGCATTGATTAATATGTAAACTGCTCAATAGGCAGATTAAAGGAATAGGTTACTGGAAAAGTGAACTATTCCTTTAATATATTGATTGGAGACCGGGAGGATAAGGAGCTATGTCTCACCTTCAATTCTTCAATCAATTGACCAGGAACGACGGGCGAAGAAAGAAGATATTTATCTTACACCTGATCCTTCGCTGCAGCAGTAAAAACTCCTGTTCAGAGTAACTAAAGCCCACATAATCGTGCATGCGTGCTATAGTTACTCTGAGCCAGGAAGCGGTCGGGACCAGTCAGTGCTGCTTTGTCTGTCACTCCGGGTCAGTTGATTGAAGAACGGGAGGTAAGGCATAGCTCCTTTACCTGCCAGTCTTCAATCAATACATTAAAGGAACAGTTCACTTATCGAGTGATTGCACAAGGTTTGTGCAATGAGAATATGTAAAGTAGGTGTACTTCCACTTTAATAAACAGGACCTATCTGTTTCTACACAATCCCAGCTTGCGTTGATTGTGTAATTCATAGGTTTCCAATAAATTGTCCTAATATGTGTGTGGGAATGAATATACATGTGCCCAGTTCAGGAGATTGATTGTTAGATGAAATCATGGACCTTTGTATCAGATCACTAGGAAAGTAATACCAAGCTAAACACTCCAATAAGGTACAATAAGGCAGAAACCATTAGGATTCCCATTGGTTAATCCTTATCCAGGGGATTGGAATGGTAAAATTCTACCCACTGGGCCCAGCGTTCTCCCTGCTCTCCAGTGAAGCCTAAATGATGGATGTTTTTTCAATAGATGAAAAGACTGAGCTGTAAAGATCCAGAGATTTTACTGGGGCAAAGAGTTCACTGATAGCGGAAATCACAGGGTTATCAGTGGTTTATCATCAGTTTATTATTCAGCCTAGAATGATGAATCCAGTGCTGTTGGGTTCCTCCACAGCTGAATCCCCCAACACGAGATTCTATAGCCATAAAGATCCTTTCCCATCAAGCCAATCAAACAGAGCTTATGTTTGGCCAAACTCCTCCTGACTGCCAAGAACCAAAGACAATATTTTGAAGGCCAGAGAGAGCTTGGGAGTATTTAACGTGGCACCAGATCTTGTGGAACTGTTGCTCTTGATATAAACTGAAGACATCATTAACCTCTGGACTCTTCCAAAGAGCTTACGTTAGCAGCCTGGCAGAGTTAAACATGTAAATAATGTTCATTGTTATTGTATGAATGTCCGATTGGCTGTTATACATTACAAACAATCCTATTAGCCGAATAGTTTCGTAAGAAATGAATTTTAAAATTCAGCAAAAAATAATAAAAAAAGAAAAAAAATTCAGTGGTGAAGTTTTGTGACCCTTGTGTTACTTTTACCTGCTTTGTCCTGCAGAGGCATGGCTGGGGCTATCTGGGGGCACAGCCTGGCATTCCAGGATGGGACCAATCAAGCTCTCTGGGCACACACACACAAATAAAACTTGGTCTGGGTTGCACTGGCAGCAGCTTAAATTCACTTGTGTTTCCTCTTTCTCCCTATTGACATCATCATTTCTGAGCAGACAAGCTGATTGGCCATGAAGGGGAGGGTAGTCATGCCTGATGCCCCAGCAAAAGTATGAGGGGGCCCCTATCCCTGCTTCATCTACAGTGTTGTTCTGGATATGAGCTGTATCCGTCAAAATAAACAGATGGGGTCCCCTGGCTTTCGGGCCCCCTGCGGATGCAGAGTCTGATTCCCTGGTAGTTACGCCCCTGAACCCTGTACATTGGCCAAATGAAATGGAATTCTTGGTGTAACACGGCTAGATATTGCCCGTCATGTCAGGCTGAAAAAACATTGGGCCACAATGGGTTAACATGATAACATTTTATTTTTGTCCTGAGTCATTAGTTTAGATGTTATGTAACAACTTGGAACCCTGACAGGATGTTAGTTCTACTGTAAACACTTTAAGGGGAACTAAATTCTAAAAGGGAAACTTAACCAAACGTAAGGCTGCAATCCGGACTCCCAGATCACTGCCTTTTACTTTCTAAAAAGTCCCCTAAAGGGACATATGGGCCCATACATGCACCAATCCTGGTTGTACGGGATATTCTGATATTGTACGATTGTTGGACTGTAAAAGAAATCTTTTGTATGAATTCCTAAGACATGTTTTTATCTGTCACAATCATACAATTATTATTATTGTGGATTTATATAGCGCCAATATCTTCCATAGCGCATTACAATTACATGTATACATTCACACCAGGCCCTGCCCTGAAGAGCTTACAGTCTAAGCACATTTATTTGACACATACAACCTATCAGTATTTCTTTATTGACAAGACATACAAACTCCTTGCAGATGTGTCCAAGGGTGGATTTTAACTCTGCATGGCATCTAGATCTAAATTTTGTCCTTTCTGGTTTTTGCAGCTCTTTCGACTTTCTGACTATTGTTATCCTGGGTTCAGGGCGGGTTATACTGAGGTGGAAAGCTGTAAGGTGGAAGTGTATATTAATTGTCAGTTTGATTTCACAATAGCAATATACTACACATTAAAACACAGCGTGCTATCAGTACTTTAAAATACATAAATACCACTACTGAGTAACCCTGGCCGCACACACTAATATTCTCTTATTGTGACTCAGCTGTGTCTGAACTATGTAGTTCTTTCCTTGGGTAATTTTAAAGGTCCATGAGGCAATATTCAGAAATAATTGCTAGAAGACTACAGGAAGCATGATCAGTGATCATCAATTGAACAGAAAAATATTGCAAGTATGTATTTCTTTTTTAGGCATTACTTTCCCTTTAAATTTAATTGCCCCCCCTCCCCTGAATTTTAAATTGTAGCTATATTTTAAAGAGGAAGTTCAGTGGAAAAAATAATAATAAT
This sequence comes from Hymenochirus boettgeri, assembly GCA_019447015.1. Lineage (NCBI taxonomy): Eukaryota > Metazoa > Chordata > Amphibia > Anura > Pipidae > Hymenochirus > Hymenochirus boettgeri. The sequence goes on from CM033474.1 coordinate 277,655,019, forward strand.
GCAAATTGTTTATAATACACATACCAAGGTAGTCTACATATTATTATTATTATTTTTTAAATGAATATATTAATCATACCCTTTATTATGCTTACCTGTGGTCAGTATGAGCACCCATGTCAGGTTCTTCCCAGGATGCACCACTCCCATGTTCCTTTCAGTAACTTCTAATTTCAAACATTCTTAGAACTAAATCAATCCCAATGACTAAGACCATAAAGGACACTATTAGGGGTCATTGAATTGAGAACATACAGGCAGGGTTATTCAATAAAAGTTCTTGTTAAAAAACGGTGCTAATTTTGCCCCAACCATTTAGATGTTAGCTTTCAAATGCACAAATTAGCACCATTTTTAACAAGAACTTTTATTGAATCCCTGATACTTACTCAATTCAAATCATATGTATTTTAGCTGAACTTCCCCTTTAATCCAGACATACCATATATCATGAAGTTATCTGGATTGATCTAGTAACTGGTTGTTTTTGTCACAAGGTAACTGGGTCAGTGTGTGATGTAAGACGTGGGTAACGTGTAAACCTGCTCTGTCCATATACGGTGATCTCAGACATTCATTCAAGATATGTAAGAAAAAGTGCAGGTCTAAGAGTGACTCAGGGTGCAGTGGGTGTAACAGTGACTAATCCATGTGTAAGTGTGATCTGGGGCACGTTAGCAGGGGTTACGCAATGCAGCACCTGGTTATGTAAGGGTTGTACCTGTAGTAAATATCAGTGATCACTACCAGCTTACACTAGAGATCATTGTAGTAGGTGTGTTGGGTGGATTTGTAAAGAGAAATAAACTAGAGAGACAACAAGGTGTAACATAAGTGTTACAATAGGGACAGACAGACAAACAGACACTATTGGACCCTTCTCTGCCCCCGATCTTTGTCACAATATCTGTACAATACTGATCACCATAATTATAAGGCTAGTTCCACACAATTCGATATTTCTACCCGTCCACCTCCACATTTTAGATGGTCACAGAACTCCCTGTAATATCCTTATAAATTACAGTAGAGGGTATTATTCACTGTGTAATAATGATTTTCATTGTAGTTATATATAGTTGTATGTATAGTTTAATCTATATTGGGGGCGCTGTGCTGTATAACACAAGTAGGGGACAAATATATATAAATAATGATGTACATTAATAAGTATACAAGGGGCTGATCCATCTTTGTACCTGCAGCTTTTGTACCAGACCTCTGACACACACCTCTCCTTTCCCTGGTATCCAGACTGGTACCTCGATCCTTTGCTATTAAACAGCTGATCACTGATGATGTATGTAAAAGTGTTACAATTTATAGCGCACACCTTTACTTATATATGCACAATGAGCTGTTTAATAGCAGAGGATCGCTGTACCAGTCAGGAGATGGGCCCTCTTAACCCCTGGGCCCCCCCGCCGTAGCAGGGGCTGCTGGTATTGTCATAACTAGGAATCACTGGGCCCCCCACCTAAACTATGATGGGGCCCCTTGCCCTGCTTCATCTACAGTGATGTTCTAGGGTGGGGCTGTATCTGTCATAGGGAAAATAAGCAGAAGGGGTTCCTTCACTAGTAGTTCTGCCACTGCCTGACCTGTAGAGCTTACAATCTAGTTAGATGAAGATGTTCTTAGACAGCCATAAAGCAAATCTTACCTTGTTTATCTCCAATGAAATTTCTAACTAGCTTACTAGATACCTGCCATGCAATAGTGGAGCCTGTGAAATAAAGATACAGACTGTACAAGTTCATGGGATACATTATATGTAAACGTTAACCCTTAAAACTCTTCTCTCACCTCCCTGGGTGGCTCCATGATATGTACAAGCCATATAGACTGTTGAAAGCTTTTTTGGGCCATTGTTGTCCTTTAATATCCAGCGTTCCATTAAACATAACAGGGCATGGGGGATTCTTGAATGGACTGGGAGGGGATCAATGTGCACACACACCTGTGAATCAGCAAACCCCGCACGTAGCACATGTCTCCCAACAACAAAGGGTTACACACAGGCACCTGACTGCAAAGGTATTTGTGTCTGGATTGTGCAATCGGAAGCTCTTTAACCCTTCGCGGCGTGAATTGTACTACATGTGAATTGCTGAGAACATTTCAGAGCTTAAAAGGGAAACCGTAACCTGAATTTAAAACCCGTGGTATCACCACGAATGGTAAAAATAAAGCACTGCAGTCAGACAGCATCTTGAATGTGGGTACGTTTGTCTCAGGAGTTCACTATCAGTAAATACCAACCACACTGTGCCCCAAATGTACAGCCACGGCGCATCGCACACGGTGTAAAGTCACGCCAAGCTGTTTGCTAAGTGTTAACCTGACTTGACGGCTACTTTCACAGGGACATTTTTTTGTCAGGTTTTCAGTGCAGATCCAGATGTCTATGATAACATTAACTAGAAAGGGAAAGTTTAAGTATAATCTTTGAATTTGGCTTGAAAGGCCGCATTTTGGAAGGGAATGTGTGTGTTTGTGCTGCAGATTTTAAAACGTAATAATGATGATATAGCTGTCACAGGAAAGAATGGGTAGGTCAGTTGGTGTGTACTCGTGTCAGGTTGGGGGATAAAAGGCTAACTTTATTGATGATTGGTCAAAATTAGTTTTTTTTTTATTATACTTACCCTTTAAATATGATTGCCACATGAATGAATGGGTAGCTCAGTTGGTGTATGTATCTGTGTCAGGTTGGAAGTTAGAAAAACAAAATTTTGATGATTGATCAAAATTTGTTTTTGGCTATAGTTACCCTTTAAGAATGGCTGCCACAGTAATGGAGGGGTAGGTCAGTAGGTGCTTGTACCTGTGCCACATTGGGGGTAAATATTGTTTTTTTTTTTATTATTGGTCAAAATTACAGACTTTGTTGATGATTGTTTTTTTGACTATAGTTACCCTTTAAATATGATTGCCATGAAAATGCAAGGGTAGGTCAGTAGGCATGTGTACCTGGAACTGGTTGGAAGTTAAAAAAACAACCTTTTTGATTATTGATCAAAATTAGTTTTTTGACTTTAGTTATGGATAAGTAGATCAGTAGGTGTGTATACCTGTGTCGAGTTGGGGGTTAAAAAAAACAGACTTTGTTGATGATTGTTTTTTTGACTATAGTTACCATTTAAATATGGCTGTCATAAAAATGGAAGGGTAGGTCAGTAGGCGTGTGTACCTGGACCAAGTTGGAATTTAAAAAAACAAACTTTTTTGATTATTGATCAACATTTGTTTTTTTAACTTTAGTTTCCCTTTTAGTTTGGCTTCCCCAGTAATGGATAAGTAGATCAGTAGGTGTGTGTACTTGTGTCGGGTTGGGGGTTAAAAAACAACAAACTTTGTTGATGATAAGTCAAAATAGTTTTTTGACTATAGTTACCGTTTAAATATGTCTGCCATGAAAATGGAAGGGTAGGTCAGTAGGTGTGTGTACTTGTGTGAGGTTAGGTGTATGTGTTTTTGCATGTATGACCATATAACTAACTTTTTTTGACAATATATCAAACTTACAGGGAGATGTAATAAAAGTTCTTATCATTAAAAATGGTGCTAATTTTGCCTCAACCAATGAGATGTTAGCTTTCAAATGTTAAATAAGATGTGATTGGTTGGAGCAAAATTAGCACCATTTTTAAGGATAAGAACTTTTATTAAATAACCCTGTTAGTTTTTTGACTATAGTTACCCTTTAAGTATGGCTTCCATGGGAATGGAAAGGTAGGTCAGTAGGTGGGTGTACCTGTGTCTGTGTGGGGGGTTGGGGGTATGACTATGAAACAAACTGTTTTGAAATATTCACATTTGAGGATTGTAACCATTATAGTCTATGGGAAAAAATGTACTTACATTCACTAATAACGCCGTAACGGATTCCTTAGCTAGGTAATAGCATACTTCGCCTATATGCCCCGCATGTCTGTACCGAATATCATTTCTCTAGCTCAAAAATTGTGGGAGGAGATACAGCCCAAAAAACAGAAGAATAAAATGGAAGAAGAAGAAAAAGAAGAAGAAATAGAAAGAACAGTAATTTGGCTCTTCAAGCCAAATTAATAAATAATAACAGAATAATAATGTCACTGATGGGAAAGTGTGAACGCAGTGAAGGGGTTGGTACACACACAGGGGTGCTTCTAGACCCCAGAGCCAATTTTTTTCAAAGCTGCCCCCTAAATCCAAATGATGAACAGGAGGGCTGGCCTAACATTGTCTGTTGAACTGGAGGGCTGACAGGTATATGCCACATATGTGCCAGAGACTGGTAAATACAAGTTGCCCATGCAGACTGGTATATACAAGTTGCCCACATGACTTGTACATACAAGTTGCCCATGCAGACTGGTATATACAAGTTGCCCACAGTGACTGGTACTTACAAGTTGCCCACACTGACTGGTATATATACAAGTTGCCTACAGTGAATGATACATGGAAGTTGCCTACACAGACTGGTATATGCAGGTTGCCCACAGCGAATGGAATATGCAAGTTACCCACACAGACTGGGCTGGTATAAACATGTTGCCCACAGTGACTGCAACATACAAGCTGCCCCCACAGACTGGTATATACAAGTTGCCCACAGTGACTGATATACATGTGTTGCTCACAGTGTCTGGTACATACAAGTTACCCACACAGAATGGTATATACAAGTTGCCCACAGTGAATGGTACATGCAAGTTGCCCACACAGACAGGTACATATAAGTTTTAAAACTAAAGTAGTTGGGAAGCTTCCCAAACCGAAAAGATACCCACTATACTCTCCAGAAAAAACTGCAGAGGCACTCAAATGGCATACCATAGGGAAATAAATATCCCCTGATATATCCTGGATAATATAGGATAATATAGGATAATATAAATAGAAAAGTGCTATAATGAGCCGTCCAACCAACAATAGATAGATAAAACTTCACTTTTATTGTGCAAAGAAATACTAAAAATTCTACGTACTGTAAGAACACACATATATAACAAAGATATATATACCCCTAAAATAATCAATATATCAATAAGCTGCCTGAATCCTAGGCGTCCCTAGGTGCCCATAAACCTCAAATGTCCCGGACAGATGGCGGTGCATGAATGATATAAATAGCCAAATGGAAGATAAATAAGATGGCAAATAAGCAAAAGCTAAAGCAGAGTTAAATTGTTAGTACATGCCGCATGTAGGGCATTCCACGCAACCACCGTACCTCCACGGGTCGGGGTAACTGCTGTGCTAAGAATAGCACAGCAGACAAGAAGATATAAATATGTATAAGTAAGGCAAAAGAACCCTATAATGGATACTTAAGTGTCCCATCCGCGGTCATCTCCCGTCCCGATGATTCCCGATGTTCTCCCGTCCTGTCCCCGCTCTTTTAGGCTATACACAGTCCTGCAAGTGCCATCATTTGTTTCATTCCACGGTGTGCTAATACTGCTGGCTCTGGCACCGCTCACCTTCCAGGCATTTGGCCTGGTATTGCATCTTGGGATTGCTTAAAGGTAACAAAGTCCAGTACAGAACCCTGTTAAGTTTGCACTTCGAAAGGGGTTTTATATCAGTTGCTCATCGCTATTTCAAAAAACATTTGTAAATGGTGCAATGTAAAATATATTGCTTGGGGTTAACGTGGGTTTTACACGCATTTTGGCCATATCGAATCTCCCTGTACGTTTATGAGTTCTCTGATATGACCTTTTAGTGGACAATGCACCAGAGAGAAAACTATTCAGGGAGATTCAATAAAAGTTCTTATCCTTTAAAATGGTGCTAATTTTGCCCCAACCAATCAGATGTTATTTAACATTTGAAAGCTAACATCTGATTGGTTGGGGCAAAATTAGCACCATTTTAAACGATAAGAACTTTTATTGAATAACCCTGAAGAACTTTTATTGAATAACCCTGATTGCCTCTAAAACAGTGTTAACATATTTTAGAAATGTGATATCTACAGCATCTCTGTTTACCAAGGACCTGTGTTTGGTGCACTTTGCGCTTTCCATATCAGTTTGCAGATGGAAATATCACAATGTTCCTTTTTCTACTGCATAAGATCAAAGTCTTTTTTTAATGAGAACACAAAGCAGGATCTCAGTTTATCGTAAACTTCAGAACCGTGCATCAAGAAATAAAGGGCAACTTAGTTTGGCTTGGTTTTGCATGAACTTATTTTAGGGTCTGTTCATTTACCGTTAAGGTGTGTACTGCAGTTCTGAGCATTCCAGAGGCCTGACAAACGTTCACTATTGGCCTCTGGATTACTCGGAATGGCCAAAAAATTTCCCTTGGACACGGACGGCCCTGTTAACTATAGAATAGGGAATTGGCCATGGCTATACTATATATACTTAACTTACAGAGAATGCTCTCTATGTCATGTTTTAAAGATCTTTACAGTGTGTGCTCAGCTTTAAATGTAGAAGTAATGGTATATTGTATAAACAATAAAAGGGATATGCTGTCTTGCAAAGCATGCAGGGTTTTCTCTTTGAAGTGGAAGCCATGAAATCCTGTCATTATTATTACTGAAAACTTTTTATCAAGCAGCCACCAGAAGTGATGCAATAAAGGTACAGTGGCACTTTTTTTTTACCACTATACCTAGCTATAGCTTTATTACATGAGACATATTATAGTGTCTCTCTGTGTATTGCCTCTATACTATCCCAACTAATTCACAAGCCTAGTATGGAAGCATGATGTGATTTATAATGACATAAACAACAGTAACACAACATATCTCTATTTATATCTATATTACAAGGTCTATAGTGACTTTGTGCTACCTTCTACAGAGACCTTCTTTTACATAGGCCATCTACAAATACCTTCCTATACAGAAACCTTCTACAAAGATCTTTTTATACAGAGAACGTCTACAAAGACCTTCCTATAAAGAGACCTTCTTCTACCGAGACATTTTTCAAAGATATTCTTCTACAGAGACCTTCTTCTACAGAGACCTTCGTCTACAGAGACCTTCGTCTACAGAGACCTTCTTCTACAGAGACCTTCGTCTACAGAGACCTTCTTCTACAGAGACCTTCGTCTACAGAGACCTTCTTCTACAGAGACCTTCTTCTACAGAGACCTTCTTCTACAGAGACCTTTGTCTACAGAGACCTTCTTCTACAGAGACCTTCGTCTACAGAGACCTTCTTCTACAGACCCATTTGATAACAGATATCTTCTTCTACAGAGACATTCTACAAAGATATTCTTATATAGAGACATTCTTCTACGGAGACTTTCTTCTTCAGAGGCCTTCTTATACAGATAACTTTTACAAAGACCTTCCTATAAAGAGACATTCTTCTACGGAGCCATTCATCAACAGAGATCTTCTTCTACAACAGTACCCTTCTACAAAAATATTCTTATATAGAGAAATTCTTCTACAGAGACCTTCTTCTTTAGAGACCTTCTTCTTCAGAGAACATTATGATGACTTCCCTATAAATAGACCTTCATCTACAGAGCCATTTATCAACAGAGATCTTCTTCTACAGAGACCTTCTTATACAGAGAACTTTTACAAAATCATTCCTATACAGAGATATTCTGCTACAGAGCCATTTATCAACAGATCTCTTTTTCTACAGAGACCGTCTAAAAAGATAATTTTATATAGAGACCTTCTTTTAAGAGACCTTCTTATAGAGAGAACTTTTACAAAGACCTCCCTATACAGAGAACCTTTACAAAGACCTTCCTATACAGAGAACCTTTACAAAGACCTTCCTATACAGAGAACCTTTACAAAGACCTCCCTATACAGAGAACCTTTACAAAGACCTTCCTATACAGAGAACCTTTACAAAGACCTTCCTAACAAGAACCTTTACAAAGACCTTCCTATACAAGAACCTTTACAAAGACCTCCCTTACAGAAACCTTTACAAAGACCTTCCTATACAGAGAACCTTTACAAAGACCTTCCTATACAGAGAACTTTACAAAGACTCCCTATACAGAGAACCTTTACAAGACCTTCCTATACAGAGAACCTTTACAAAGACCTCCCTATACAGAGAACCTTTACAAAGACCTTCCTATACAGAGAACCTTTACAAAGACCTTCCTATACAGAGACCTTCTACAGACCCATTTATCAACAGAGGTCTTCTTCTACAGAGACATTCTTCTACACAGATCATTGACCCAAAGTAACACACTGAAAATTATACGAATGTGACACATTTTTAAAGAGTAAACAACTGAAAATAAAAATTAGCTTTTGACCAAGGAAAATGTTTCCATCTCTCTGACATGATGGGAAGCATAACTTCCACTTGTTTCTACAAACACAGCGCAGTTCACAGACTGTAACCCTCTTCATATTTGTCAGGCCGGAGTGGGTGAGATGAGTCACAAGACTGGATTCTTTGTCTGGCAGTTTTATTGGTACAGTTGTTTTGAACAGTGAATTCACACAAGCTATGTGGAATACTGCCTGATGGAAGAGATTGAAACTTGTCTAGGGGTCTTGGAGATCACACAATACTACAATAGGATGTCATCATATTGCTGTGGGGAAATTGTAGTTTATTTTCTGTATGAAGCCCAAGAATTTAGGCCACTGCACAACAGAAGGTGGAAGGATCAGAGTTCTGTGGAAAACAGGATAACATAGAGTAGGGCTGAACTTAGGATGGTGGAATATGGAATTTAAGGAGAACTGCAGTGCATATATATTTTTTTTTTTTTTTGTTTTTTTTTTTTTTTTTTTTTTACAAAGACCTCCCTATACAGAGAACCTTTACAAAGACCTTCCTATACAGAGAACCTTTACAAAGACCTCCCTATACAGAGAACCTTTACAAAGACCTTCCTATACAGAGAACCTTTACAAAGACCTTCCTATACAGAGAACCTTTACAAAGACCTTCCTATACAGAGAACCTTACAAAGACTTCCTATACAGAGAAACCTTTACAAAGACCTCCCTATACAGAGAACCTTTACAAAGACCTCCCTATACAGAGAACCTTACAAAGACCTTGTCTTCTATACAGAGAACCTTTACAAAGACGAAACCTTCACCTATACAGAGAACCTTCTGAACAGACCCATTTATCAACAGAGTGTCTTCTTTCTACAGAGACATTCTTCTACCAATCATTGACCCAAAGTAACACACTGAAAATTATACGAATGGCAACATTTTTAAAGAGTAAACAACTGAAAATAAAAATTAGCTTTTGACCAGGAAAATGTTTCCATCTCCTGACAATGATGGGAAGCTAACTTCCACTGTTTTCTGCAAACACAGCGCAGTTCCAAGACTGTAACCCCTCATATTTGTCAGGCCGGAGGGTGAGATGAGTCACAAACTGGATCTTTGTCTGGCAGTTTTATTGGTACAGTTGTTTTGAACAGTGAATTCACACAAGCTATGTGGAATACTGCCTGATGGAAGAGATTGAAACTTGTCTAGGGGTCTTGGGAGATCCACATATACTACATAGGAGGTCATCATATTACTGTGGGGAATTTGTAGTTTATTTCTGTATGAGCCCAAGAATTTAGGCCACTGCACACAAAGGTGGAAGGATCAGAGTTCTGTGAAAACAGGATAACATAGAGTAGGGTGAACTTAGGATGGTGGAATATGGAATTTAAGGAGAACTGCAGTGCATATATAGTTTTTTTCAAAAAGGGTTAAAATGGGGCAGGGAGGTAAGATTGGTACTTTCTACCTCCCAATTTAATTTCAATGAGAAGCGGCGGCTCGGAGGAAACTGCTTTTGCCAGTCTTCCTGACAGCTTCGGCACTATCTTTAAAACAGGAAGGCCCAGGGCACTAATCTGGAAGATGAAAACTGTATGTGCTGTAGCTCCTCAATGAAGCAATAATGGGAGGTGCTCCAGAGGGGTGTCCAAGAAGCCAAATTCTCCAGGATGGGATGTTTAGGTAAGTATAGTGAATTTTTTCATAAAAAAAGAAAATAGGGCTGTGCAGTTTCCTTTAAGGGGTAATCCCATCTTTATTGGTGCAGACAATCATTACACACAACGTTTCTGCTCACAGGCCTTTAGCCTTTCTATCGCCAACTGCTTCACTTCAGTTTTCCCAAAACCCACTGAAGCCTGCAACAAAGCCAAACCATCCTGGCTCCCAATGATGCAGCCTCCGCACCCAGCTGAATGAGTTTGGTATGAGCTTGCGCATGTGCAAAGGTAAATGGGAAGCCCACCAACCTTTCAGGTCAGTGAGTTTTTTTAAAGCAGAGAAATTTATGACTAGTATGGATGTGCACAAATAATATATACACAAAGCAAGTAGCAGACTCCAGATGTTCCTCCTTCACCATTTTCTGAATGCTCCCTAACACTATTATCCAGGTAGCCCCTAAAAATATACAGGAGCCATAAATATCCAGTAAATTATATCCTTATAAACAGTGCTAAGCTATGTCACATGACTCATTGCGACTTGCGTATTATGGGAAATATTGCACCATATAATATTCAAAATATAAAGATATTTAAAGTCACCAGGGAGTTTTATAACCTGTGTAACTCTATTGCTGTGTTTTATTTAATAGTTATGAACTCAGTGACTTCAATATCCTATATTTTAAAATAGAGGCGCATTATTTACTTATATGTACTTCACTTCATAGAATATTCTCAATTTTGCACAAGAATACGAGATTGTCCAGTTAGACACCTTTTAATTCTTACAATATACAGGGAGAGTCAATAAAAGTTCTTATAGTTTAAAATGGTGCTACTTTTGCCCCAACCAATCAGAACTTATGTAACATTGAAAGCTAACCTGATTGGTTGGGGCAAAATTGCACCATTTTAAACGATAAGAACTTTTATTGAATAACCCTGAAAATGCCCCCATATCTCTCTTTATAAACCACAGCTGGAGTCACATGCAAGATCACCCTCTATAAAGAAGGGTTGTTACCCAATTCAAGGCGTTCTCTTTGAAAAGGAAATAACAATGGCCCCAGGCACCATGAGATTTTTGACCGATCTTGTGTTTGCGACATTCCTTAGAATCTTCTTCGAGAAAACATTGCAAAACTATTGTAAAAATTCTTGTAAAACTGCAGGTAGAGGAAGTTTAATAAGGGAAACAAGATATGCAGAAAATAAAGTCACATGCAGAAAACCCACAAATAAAACTTTCTTACTTTAAAGATGAGACTTCCTACTGCCTTTAAAGGGGGTACACACTAAATAGCAAGCTAGTGTGCTCACAGGTAAAAACAGTGCACACACAAATCTGCTGGAACATACATACTGTAGTACATAGAAAACAATGCAAGTCCCTTTTTGTGGTGATGTACTGTACAAGGGAGTGTGGGTTTGAGATAAATTATGTGGTGCAACAGTATCAGAAAATATCTTCATGTAACAACATATCAAATATTACTACAGTCTGTACTGTGAATCAGACTGTAATATGAGGCGCTATCCCTGCTCTGCATGGCTATGCTGCTTTTTAATCCCTTATTTTCCCTAATATCCAGGTCATAGTATATCTGTAATATTCATTCATCCAGATCATGGTATATCTGTAATATTCATTCATCCAGGCATGGTATATCTGTAATATTCATTCATCCAGGTCATGGTATATCGGTAATATTCATTCATCCAGGTCATTGTATATCTGTAATATTCATTCATCCAGGTCATGATATATCTGTAATATTCATTCATCCAGGTCATGGTATATCTGTAATATTTATTTATCCAGGTTATGTTATATCTGTAATATTCATCCATCCAGGTCATGGTATATCTGTAATATTCATTCATCCAGGTCATAGTATATCTGTAATATTCATCCATCCAGGTCATGGTATATCTGTAATATTCATTCATCCAGGTCAGTGTTATCTGTATATTCATTCATCCAGGTCACGGTATATCTGTAATATTCATTCACCAGGTCATGGTATATCTGTAATATTCATTCATTAAGGTCATGGTATATCTGTAATGTTTCATTCATCCAGGCATGGTATATCTGTAATATTCATTCATCCAGGTCACGTCTATCTGTAATATTCATTCATCCAGGTCACGGTATACGGTAATATTATCATCCAGGACACGGTATATCTGTAATATTCTTCATCAGGTCACGGTATATCTGTAATATTCATTCATCCAGGTCATGGTATATCTGTAATATTTATTTATCCAGGTTATGTTATCTGTAATATTCATCCATCCAGGTCATGGTAATCTGAATATTCATTCATCCAGTCATGGTATATCTGTAATATTCATTCATCCAGGTCATGCTATATCTGTATATTCATTCATCCAGGTCATGGTATATCTTAATATCATTCATCCAGGTCACGGTATATCTGTAATATTCATTCATCCAGGTCATGGTATATCTGTAATATTCATTCATCAAGGTCATGGTATATCTGTAATGTTCATTCATCCAGGTCATGGTATATCTGTAATATTCATTCATCCAGGTCACGGTCTATCTGTAATATTTATTCATCCAGGTCATGGTATATCTGTAATATTCATTCATCAAGGTCATGGTATATCTGTAATGTTTATTTATCCAGGTTATTTATAATATCTGTATATTCCATCTCACCAGGTCATGGTATATCTGTAAATTCATTCATCACCAGGTCATAGTATAATCTGTAATATTCATCCATCCAGGTCATGGTATATCTGTAATACATCATCAGGTCATGGTATATCTGTATATTCATTCACCCAGGTCATGGTATATCTGTAATATCTTCATCCAGGTCATGGTATATCTGTAATATTCATTCATCAAGGTCATGGTATATCTGTAATGTTCATTCATCCGTCATGTATACTCGTAATATTCATTCATCCGGTCACGGTCTATCTGTAATATTCATTCATCCAGGTCCGGTATATCTGTAATATTTATTTATCCAGGTCATGGTATATCTGTAATATTCATTCATCCAGGTCATGGTATATCTGTAATATTCATCCATCCAGGTCATGGTATATCTGTAATATTCATTCATCCAGGTCATGGTATATCTGTAATATTCATTCATCCAGGTCATGGTATTGTTTTGACAACTTAGCCTGGCCATTTTTGATAACACCAGTTTCAATAACACCACTTAGCCTCAATGCATCCACACTTTGTATTCAGAAGGTCCCTAACACCTGGCTGTTATATGCTAATTGGGACTTTCCAGGGTACTTAATTGCCAACAGATTCTTGTACAAGTCATTCTGAATTGAGAAAGCCAGTTGTATGACTAGCAAAATGTCTTCAAGAACTAAACTGTAAGTCCCGTTGATCTAACTGAATACAACAGATATACCCTGGATGAATAAGAACCTTCACAAGCATATTTCAAGTTTAAAGAAGGATCTGTACCTTTAAGACATTCCTCCAATTTTAACAACCTAGAAACACCATCATTTTGAAGCTCTTTAAACATCCCAATCCATTTAGTGGACCTGACAGGTGTATTTGTTCCTATCTTGTTTTGGTTACTTATTAAGGTCTGATAATGTCAATGCTATTGAGAGCACGTGGGAATGAATAGCCAACATTCGGGTTAATGGTTACACTAGAAAATTGTGTTTGGAATTGGCAGACAGTCTTTGTTTTTAAATGCAGCAAAATTTTTCTATAAAATTTTAGTTCAGAACATAAAGATATTTTCCCATACCTGATAAGATGCAGTACAAACTCCTGACCTTGGTAATAAACATAATAAAATTCAAGGTCATTTTATAATGAAAAGTGACAATGGAGTATATTTATACTTTCAATTCACAGGATCCAGGAAAATACAGTAAATTATATCCTTATAAAGGGTTCTTAGCTATGCAATTAGATATAATCAGTGCTTAACTATGTCATCAGGAATAATCAGTGTTTTGCTATGTCATCAATTATAATCAGTATTTATTTATGTCATCAGTTATAATTAGTGCTTAGCTATGTCATCAGATATAATAAGCTATGTCATCAGTTATAATCAGTGTTTTGCTATATCATCAGATATAATTCATGCTTAGATATGTCATCAGTTATAATCAGTGTTCGCTATTCCATCAGTTATAATCAGTGTTTAGCTATTCCATCAGTTATAATCAGTGTTTAGCTATGTCATCAGTTATAATCAGTGTTTAGCTATGTCCTCAATTAAAATCAATGTTTAGGTATGTCATCAGTTATAATCAATATTATCATCCTCAGATATCATCAGTGCTTTGCTGTTATCCTATATATTCAGTATTCAGCCATGCCATCGGTTATAATCAGTGTTTAGCTATGTCATCATTTATAATCAGTGTTTAGCTTTGTCATCAGTTATAATTTGTACTTAGCTATGTCACCAGTTATAATAATCAGTGTTTAGCTATGTCATCAGTTATAATCAGTGTTTAGCTATGTCATCATTTATAATCAGTGTTTAGCTTTGTCATCAGTTATAATCAGTGTTTAGCTATGTCACCAGTTATAATAATCAGTGTTTAGCTATGTCATTGGTTATAATCAGGGCTTAGTTATGTCATCAGTTATAATCAGTCTTAAGTTATTTCATCAATGCCAAAAGATTCAGTGAAATTGTTTATTATAGTAGAACAGAAAGCAAAATCACTTATAAACTTTGGATTAGGCTTAAAATGGCTTTCATAGAGCCCTATAAGTGTGTGTATTAGAACTCAATATACTGTATTTCTATGGCAATTTAAAACTTCCTTTTGAGTATATTTTTTTATGAATGGAAAGAAGTAGCTGTTTGGCTTTGATTAAGAAAGTAGCTGTTGGGCTTTGATTAAATGTCCATGATACATTTGAAGTTCCTAGTCATGTTCTAAAGTGGATGGGTACTTGGGTAGTCCATATGGGATGAGGTAGTTGTGGTAGAGTATACTGTAATTGCTCCAATGCCAGCCAACAGGTGTATATACATTAGATCATTGGCCAGCATTTTAGCCAACAAAATAGAGCAGATAACGCGTGTGCAAGATGGCTGTAAACTACCGTATATACTCGAGTATAAGCCGAGGTTTTTAGGTTTAAAAATCAACCTAAAAACCTTGACTCGGCTTATACTCGAGTCATTAGAAAACTTACCTTGATTCCAGTTGCAGCCGCGATTCAGGAAGGAAAGCCGGCAGTTCCCAGTAGTTCTTCGCGGGTGCGCGATGATGTCATCGCGCACGCCGGCGGGATGACGTCATCGCGCAGCCGCGAAGAACTACTGGGAACTGCACAGAGCGAGCGGCAGCCGGAGAAGAGCTGAAGACTGAAGACTGAAGACCGGCGGAGAGCTGAAGATTGAAGACTGAAGGATGAAGACTGGACAGATGAAGACTGGAGATATGAAGACTGAAGACTGAAGAGATGAAGACTGAAGACTGGAGAGATGAAGACTGAAGACTGGCCAGGTACGGTAAGTGAACTGGGGGGGCTCTAGGGTGGCCATACAGTAGCACCCAATACCTTTCTACTATAGGTGTTTGGAAACTACAACTCCCAGCAACGAAAGCATGCTGGGAGTTGTAGTTTCCAAACATCTACAGTGGAATGGTATTAGGCAACTATCTACCCTCGGCTTATACTCGAGTCAATCATGGGTTACCCATTTTGGAGGCAAAAATGGGTACCTCGGCTTATACTCGAGTCGGCTTATACTCGAGTATATACGGTAGACATCACGGAGAATCACTGGTTTGTATTATAATTATATGTATGATCAATGTTTTGACCATTAATATTCTCCAACCTCCTAAAACTTAGTTTACTTAACAGTAAATCACAGTTCAATGTATATAAAAATAAAATTCCCATCAGCCTTTATTCTTTGCTTTAAGCTGCAATTTCTATTCAGGCTAAAGGTGTACAGTTCAAGCCTAGTTACGTTTTATTCAAATGTTTAATGTAGACCATATCTGACATGATGATCTTTAGATAAAACGAACAGCTGTAACTTATTAATTGATGTATTAATCTTATTGCATGGGTATGAAGGTTGTTCTATCCCCAAGGTTAAATGTTTATAGGCCCCCACAGGCATTGAATGGAAATAACCAAAAACAATGATCCCTGTTAGCCTACACCAGACAAAAATTACTGCAATGCATCTAAACCATAGAGATAGATGTAGAAAGTCCTGCAGATATTTCCAGTTTTTACATTTAAAGGGCATGTCCACCCTATAAATAAACGTTTAATATGTGGAAGGGCTTGTTCCCCCAGCCCCAACTGCATTATTCTTATTTGTTGAAACTTCCCCGATCTTTATTTACCTTCTCTCTATCCTCCGCCGCACTGCCCAGCCCTCTGCTTGCATGGAACTGCAAGCAGGGGGCGGGACCGGCAGCCGCGTCTGTGATTGGCTGAGAGGCAACAAATCACGGACGCGGCTGCCGGCAGTTCAGAATGGAAAGTAGAGATCGGGGGACTTTCTGCAAATAAGATTAATGCGGTTGGGGCTGGGGGAGCTAGTACTATAACATATTAAAAGGGTTTAATGCTAGGGGGAGGGAGACCAAAACCGGAGGCAGAGGGAGGGGGGGAGGGCTGCTCACAGCATGCCACAAACCTCTCAGAGGAAGCCTCAGAGGCAGAAACAATTTCCCCCTCTGCTAGGCTCCTGGTGGCCAGTTTTCTGGACTATGGAGGGACATTGCAGGGCAACCATTTGGATCTGGGATGTAAGGTAAGGATTTTATTACACTACAGAGTGGGGCCAGTAGTGGGTTAAATTATAATTTTGGGGGTGGACATTCCTTTTAATGGTCAGATATCTTTCTCTGTGAGTAAAAGCTTTCTCCTTGAGTCCCTACTCCACAACCCAGGCATTTTAGGATTACCACTGAGAGTTGTCTTGTGTAGGAAACAACCAGTGCTTGTCTAGGATTCCTGCAGCTCCTTTAATGTTGCTGTAGGCATCTCAGTGGCCTCCTTGACCAGTTTTCTCTTTGTCTTCTCATCAATTTTAGAGGGATGTCCTGATCTTGGTACACTCAGCAATATTTCATGACATTCCTCACAGTGTTCCATAGAATGTTTAAGGCTTTGGATACTTTTTATTATCTCTGTCCTAATTTATTACTTTAATTGATGTAATGGATGTCAGGTGTATACAGTCTACTATGTAATGGATGTCAGGTGTATATAGTCTATTATGTAATGGATATCAGGTGTATACAGTCTATTATGTAATGGATATCAGGTGTATACAGTCTACTATGTAATGGATATCAGGTGTATAAAGTCTATTATGTAATGGATATCAGGTGTATAAAGTCTATTATGTAATGGATATCAGGTGTATAAAGTCTATTATGTAATGCATATCAGGTGTATACAGTCTATTATGTAATGGATATCAGGTGTATACAGTCTACTATGGAATGGATATCAGTTGTATATAGTCTATTATGTAATGCATATCAGGTGTATACAGTCTACTATGGAATGGATATCAGTTGTATATAGTCTACTATGTAATGGATATCAGGTGTATACAGTCTACTATGTAATGGATATCAAGTGTATACAGCCTACATTTAGAAAGGGTTATGTTGAATTGTTTATTTTCACCAAATAATGTTACTATCAATGTATCATTTCTAATCCTGCTTCTAATTGGCTATGTTTATACCTCATACCCCAGATCTGTCTTCCAGTTGACTCTGTTTATATTTTGTGTTTATTATGTATATTATGAATATAATGTGTACCCTTTGTTTCCTGGATGGCTGTATTTGTAATAGGGAACTATAGTAGACCTTTCTCCTGATTGCATATCATACTATGGGGGTTATTCAATAAAAGTTCTTATCGTTTAAAATGGTGCTAATTTTGCCCCAACCAATCAGATGTAAGCTTTCAAATGTTACATAATTTCTGATTGGTTGGGGCAAAATTAGCACCATTTTAAACGATAAGAACTTTTATTGAATAACGCCCTATGTATATTTCTAATACGGGAGCGATCTACTGGTTTGCTGTATACTGCAGATAAATTTAGACTGTTTCTGTTCCTTAGCTGCCCTCTAGTGGGCTGGTTGAATACTGCTACCTTTATCTAAAACTCTTTCTGCTATATACAATAGTAGTAGAGAATTGCACCGTTGCTATATAAAATAACATTTATTTTTACGTTACCTTTCCAACACGTTTCCTTTTTGTCCCTTGTTCCCACTATCCCTACTAAATCTAAATATGATTTACACATATATGACGTACACATGGGTCAGCAAGGACCCCAATATTCCAACCAACGGAACAAACGATTGATAAACCAATCAGAAGTTTGTTTGGGAATTAAGGCAACTGCTCTGATATTTCAGCCTGACCCACCTCTCCCGGAGCTACAAAACACACAATAGATTGTCACATTGGGCAAATGAGATTCAGGGGCATATTTATAAACGTCCGTTAACTTTTTGCGGCTAAGTTTCCTGCCATTTTTGACAAAACTCTATTAACGCAATTTACTAAAGGGCTAACGGCTCGTTAACATCGCATCAGTTACCGCTTGCTTCTATTTATAAAGTGGCGGTAACTGATGCCCGCGTTAATCCCGGCCGTTCCACTTCACCACCTTGAAGGTGGCAAAAATGGTCGAGATCGCCGGGGGTCAGGGCAGGAGGCACACCCACCTCGCCACGGGTGGTCGCACTGAAAAAGTGAACTATTCCTTTAATGTATTGATTGAAGGCCTGGAGATAAAGGACCTACGCCTTACCTCCCGTTCAAGTTCAGGCACGGAGGTGAGTATATTTACCTTGCACACTGGTAAGGCCTCATTTGGGATGTGCAGTGCAATATTGGAATCCCATATACAAAAGGGACATCTTGGAAATGAAAAGGGTTCAGAGAAGGGCAACTAAATTGATAACAAGCATCTAGATCTTGCTGGCTCTGGCTGTTGACACTGCTTTATTAAAGTTTGTTCCTCCACCAAAACTCCAAGATCCTTTTCCAACAGAGATTCACTTAACACAGAGCCATTTATAATCTAACATGGCAGAGGAGTTGGCATTCTTCTGTCTGAGAAAAATGCCACCTGCAGTTACGCCCCTGCTCCAAACTTCTCTTGCTTACATCCCCTCTCAGTGGTCGTCCACAGAGACTTACCGTAATGGACACACACTTGATTTTGTCTTCACTTGTTTATGTTCCTTGTCTAATTTTTCTAACTCTCCCTTTCCGCTCCGATCGCAACCGTCTCCAATTTAATCTTATTTCATCTATCGCAGCCACTACCCCAACTCCTACATACACCCACAGACGCCGAGACTTGTGCAACCTTGACCCAGCTTTGCTCTCCCTTCCTCTCCAACCGCTCATCCATATGGTCTCCTTCTCTGACCCCAAGCTTGCTGCTGTCTCCTCCGCACCTGGACACTGTTGCCCCCTTAACCACCTCTCGCCTTATTCGCAATAACCCGCAACCTTGGTTCACGGATCAGATTTAAAAGATGAAAATGCAGTCCTGTGTAGCTGAGCGAAAAGCTACAAGACCAATGACTTTCTTTATTTCAAAAATGCTCTTCATCGGATCAGGGACTCTTTATATTCAGCCAAACAAACCTATTTCTCCTCCCTTATTTCCAAACAATCTCACAATCCAAAACAGCTTCTCAAAGTCTTCAACTCTCTGCTCTGTCCGACTCCTCCCCCTGCACCCTGTTGATAAAATTTCACAGAAAAAACCCTTAAAGGGGAACTGTGGTCCAAAAATAATGATAGGTATGTAAGAGGGAGCAGGGAGGCATGTTATAGTATAGTTAGAGAGATAAGACACTTCTAAGCAGTAAAACCCCTCCCATAATTTATACTGTCAGTGTGCGCTTTCTTTTGGACCATAAGAGCATCCTTAGAAAAGCTGGCTGTACCCAAGGGGGTGGGGGAAAAAGAGGAAGGAACAAACAAGGAAGTATGTGAACATCTGCATGAGAGTTGGACTCCTTGGACCAGTTCTAAAGCAACAGGCTGATCAACCCTTTAATGCCAAAGATAGTAAAGGGGAATACAAGTGGGAGTTTACAAAGTCTCTTCTGTTAATGTTTTGTGGATGTAAGTTGGACAAGTTAACAAACTGTGTATGTAACTGGGACTTACCAAGTTTCTTCTGTTAAAGATTGCAACACCCAGGTTCCCTGCCATTTATAGGTGAACTACAACACTACTAGCCAGTACTAGCCCTCTTAAGTTGGACATTTTCTGTGCTCATTAGATTGTTTTGTTACTTAATAAATAACACCTGTTTCTGCAAGAAAAACCTTTTCCTATTTGCCACGCTTACAGGTAAATTGCTATCCTGAGAATTTTTGCAATTTATTTTCATTGTTTATTTTGCATAGTTTTGAAGATATTTACATTTTTGTGTGTGATATGGCAGCAGCATCACCAAGTCCCCTGCACTTCCTGCTTCGAAACCATGTCAATCAATGTGCCCTGTCTCCTCCACCCCTTTGCAGCCCCCTGGTCCCTCCCACTCATGGACCCCTTGGTCCCTCCAGTTGCAGACCCCCCTTGACCCATTCTCTTACAGCCCCATGTGGCCCTGACCAGCCATGGGTGCAGTGGCCCCACCCACCCACAGGTGCACAAGCCCCGGCCACTCACAGGTGCATAAGCCCCACCCACTCACAGGTGCCGTTGGCCACTCAGACCCCCCCACCTACAGAAAACTCTGTGGAAACAGCCTTATCAGGCAGAGTGAGAACAGAGTGAGAACTCTGCCTGAAAAGGCTGTTTTCACATAGTGGGAAAGAAGGGCTGTATATATATAAGAAGGGCTCACATATTAGAGAGGAGGAGGGACTTCCTGTCTCCCTCTGAGGGACTCCCTCACACTGAGGGAGTCTGAGGCTGTGCTCGCCGGTGGCACTGTGCATGAGTAGCCTTAGGACCCTACCTAACAGTTAAACCAGAAAGAAAGAATAGAACAGTATGAAGGGGAAAAAAAATAATTCCAGACTCCAAATGGCAATTGGAAAAGATCCCCAGATCAACAAGAAATATATATATATATATAATAATAACAATTTTCAGTATTTTTCAATTCTATAAACTGTCATCCAGCCAACTCTTGTAGCTATTCAATGAACTTGCCATTACCACATCTGCTGGAAGACAGTTCCATAGTTTCACCGTTCTCACTGTAAAGAAACCTTTCCTAACCTGAAGATGAAACTTCTTTTCTTCCAATCTTAAAGGATGTCCACGAGTCCTCTGATATGACCTATTAGTGAACAATACACCAGAGAGTTCACTGTAAGGCCCATTAATATACTGTATTTGTATAAGGTTATCATGTCCCCACGCAAACGTCGCTTCTCCAATGTAAACAGCCCTAACTTGTCTAATCTGCCTGCATAGTCAAGCCTCTCCATTCCCCTTATTAATTTAGGTGCCCTTCTCTGAACTCCTTCCATTTCCAAGATGTCCCTTTTATCGATTAGATTCCAGAAATCCACCGCATATTTAACACAAGGCCTTTACCAGTGGCTTATACAGAGGGAGAATAATATTGTTCCCCCTTGAATCTATTCCACTCTTTATATAAGACAAATCTTGCTATCTCTAGCCATTTCTGTCTGGCATTGTTTGCTATGGCGTATTTTGTTATATACCAGAAACCCACATCTTTTCCCAACAGAGATTCACTTAACCCACTTCTAAGTGATTTATAAAGAGATTAAAAACAAGTGGTACCAGTAAGGAACCCTGTGGTTCAGGAACGGATCAAGGTCGGTTGATGCCTCTGGGCAGTGTATTTGGTGTATGTACCCATTGTATATATCCGTATTTAAAAAGCATTGTTCCATTTACTGTTTTAAAGTAACACAGAGGTTATAAAATACTGATCAATATTGTATAATACCAGCCGTTGACAATCTGTTTTTTTTTTTACTGCAATAAACAATCGTTTTCAGGAATGACCGATATCGATATAAATTAATATGCCTCATTGTATATAGACATTTTCTTCTTTATGGTTCAGCTTTACCAGCCGTAACCATCCCTAACAGACATTCACTGCACA
Organism: Hymenochirus boettgeri; assembly: GCA_019447015.1. NCBI lineage: Eukaryota > Metazoa > Chordata > Amphibia > Anura > Pipidae > Hymenochirus > Hymenochirus boettgeri. The sequence goes on from CM033474.1 coordinate 277,677,062, forward strand.
TGTACAACCTTTATTAAAGAATCGCAATGGTTTTATTTCAAGGAAAATACGTGGTTTACAAATTTAGAATATAAACGATATAAAGAAATCTCGTGGAGGAAAAAAAATTAAGATTTTTTCTTTCTGTTTTCTATATAAAGGAATTGTCATGTCAATGTTTTTACCAAATGTGTTTTTTTTTCATTCACAAATACAAAAAAGGCAAATGTAAACAGTTACAAATATAATAATAATAATAATAAATTAGGTCAGAGAGCATGCGTTCAGAATGAGCAAGAAAAAAAAGATTTAAAGAACAAAGCAGCAGAAGGACGAGATCTGTAATGGCCGTCAGCCTTTTGGCCATGAAGTTAGTGTCACAGGTTGGACAGGTAGTCACCATTACAAATTTGCAGAGAAGAAGAGACGCCATGGCGAGGATCCGGATCTGTAAGTAAATTTTGAAGCATTTACTATAACGATAACTAGGTTTGGGTCTAAACGAAACAAATCCAATAGTTACCAATCAAATTTGAGAGTCTAATAGTAATTAAGGGTCACTGTACCCTTTAAAAAAATAAAAAAAATGTTTAATTATTTGGGAGGTAGAAGGTAGAACCTTCCCATACTTACCTAGTTGGATGATATCAATAGTGACTTTTCCCCCCTGCCACTTGCTGATGATCCTCAGTAGGACATGGGTGTTTGCAAAACTGGGTACATACGGAAGGTAGGATTTATATCCCCTACCTCCCAGAAAGTTATAATTTTTTTCCCCACTGCTTAAAGTTGTTTTAAAGGATACAGTGTCCCTTTAAAGTCCAGGTGATTCTTCATGTAACAAAGACATGAATAGTTAGATTATAACTTACATTTGCAAATACAAATGTAATCAAATGGACAAACTATATTCTTTATACCTAGTACAATTATGGGGGTAAATTTTTTTTGTTTGCTTGTTTAAAGGGCAAGTCCACCCTTTAAAACAAAGAAGACTAGTGACTTCACAATTATCTGCCTGCAGTCTGCTATTTTTTCATTGGTTGTGATGTAAGCAGTCACAGCCTTGATTGACAGCATGGAGGGAGGGGCCACAGCTTACTCTGCCAGAATGAAGGCAATAATTATCCTTAAATATCTGGTTATTAATACATCTAAAAATGTGATGAATATATCAGTTAAAGTTGGGGGCAGGTAACGGACCTGTTATTTGTATAAAGGGTGAACCATGCCCTTTAATAGAGTAGTTCAACCCCACCCCTTTTGGCCCAGGGCCTAACGAATAGGAATACATGCTATGCAAGAAGCCCTTCCCATTGGACAAATGGGAAGCCCAAATGAGGGGAAGCATGGACACATTAGTTGCCCTTTAGAACAAAATTAAATAGAGAATTGTGATATTGTTTCAATAGATTGTTGGGTGTTCCAGCAGTGAAGATATAAACACAAAGTCTAATGCAGAGTTTGGCACAGACACCAACAATCTTAGTAAAGTGGTGCAGGGAAAGGCAAAATCATAAATACAAAGAGGTAAATCAATAGTGTCTTTGTGATACAGTTACATGTGCATAGACAATAGTGAACATTCTCCAAATTTACACTTTCCCTTTAAATCCAAACACTGTTTAATTATATGCAACACATTATTTTACCAATAAAAATGTTAAATTCTTATACAAACAATGCTGAATAAATAATATTACTTTGAAAGTCAGTTAATTCAACTCCCCCATAAAAGTAGAAATTGTCTGAAAATGCAAATAAAATAGAAATTTCCTCCTTCCATGTTTCCTCCTTGCGATGTGTCAATTGTGTTGAGGGACGAACATCAAAGGGCTAGGATAGAAATTGACATCAGTTTAAAGGGCATGTCCACCCCCAAAACTATAATCCCTCCCACTACTGGCCCCACCATGTAGTGTAGTTTAATCCTTACCTCACATCCCAGCTCCATAAGCTTCTCCTGTAGTCCCCCCCCCAAAGTCCCAAAAACTGCCCACCAGGAGGATAGCAGAGTCCATATAGGACTCCTATCTGGCCTCCGGGAGAAGTTGGCATGCGCACTGCAGCCCTTCTCCCCCCCCTTCCCCCTCCCTCTCCCTCCCGTTTTGCGATCCCTCCCCCTACCATAAAACCCCTTGCCCATATAATAGAATATTTCCCCCAGCCCCAACCGCAAAAAATAATTTTAAGAAAGTGACCAGAATTCTGAGAAGCCGGCAGCCGCGTCAGTGATTGGCTGCCTCTCAGCCAATCACGGACGCGGCTGCCGGTCCCGCCCCCTGCTTGCAGTGTCTTGCAAGCAGAAGGCCGGGCCGGGCGTCGGAGGAGAGAGGGAAGGTCTGGTCACTTTCTTAAATTAATTTTATAGCGGTTGGGGCTGGGGGACTGTATTCTATTATATACTTAAAGTTTATATTAAGGGTGGACATGCCCTTTAAAGGGATAACATATCAATAACTGGTTTCGATAAGGATTTACAAACCATCGCAATGTTGTATCTTATTGGTGCTGCCTCTTTAAAACATTTTTAATTAATAATCAATATTAATTGATATTGTCCTAGTCAATGTTCTATACAAGGTGGCTAACGGCGGGGCCATAACTATCATAACACAGTTTTCGTGGCCTATCAGCACCTTCTATCACCCCTGCCTTACGGGAGTAACACAGGGTCCTGGTTTTGAAGCTGGTGTACCGTATTTGACCCAACAGCCCAGTATGATCTTTTGGTTGGATCAGGCCGTAATAGGGCCACATGATTGGTTCAGGTTGAAAATAGCGATGATTACGCTTTAATTCCCAACTGGGAACAGGTTGATGGATTAGTTGGTTTGTCAGCGGGAATCTCAGTTGAACTGTGTGTACCCAGCCTAAGTAGACAATTCGCCGCAACCGATCATTCAGTCCAATCTGAATATTCATCGTTGACAGACGCAAAATCATTTCAGTTTTTTCGGGCCGACTAACTAACACATGGAAAAAACGGTTGGGTAGCTTGAAAAATCTTACCCTGTGTACCCAGCCTAAAATATTTGTAAATGCGCGTATCGCAATTTAGTGATACAGTGCGCCAGTCGTACATTTATGCTGAACGTTCGGTTGTAGAATACTGTGCTGTAGTAAACTACCCCAATGGTATTCTATGATGATTGTAAATCTCCGATTACGTTATCTTAGACTATCTTTTTAAAAGAAAGATAACCTACATATAAGTGAAAAAATGGAAAAATGTGCCCATGGTACACGTTAACATATTACACGTCTCTTCTCGCTAATTCACCCCCATTGATAATACTTTCAAACACGTAATAACATGTGGTGCTATAAGTACTTTGATGTTTTTATAAAAAAACTTTTTTATAGAAACGTTGAAATTCAAAATGACCAGAGGATAAGGTGAAAAGTTATATTTTCTATAATTCCTTAAAGATTAAGGCCCTACAATAAATTATATGATTAATACTTGTAAGAATATGTAAGATCTTCAAAAAATAAATAATATTCAGATACAACAATAAAAAAACAAACAAAAACATTTAAAGAGAAAACATTTTAAAACAGTGTGTACACTTAAAGGAACACTGTACAGTAAAGGAGAGCTCTCTGGCTCCACCCTCCTCTTTATTGACACATGCTCCCTCATTTTAGAGAGACTGACTGGGGAGGAGCCAGAGAGCAGTCAGTAACTGCATGAGTTTAGTCTCCCTTTAATATCTACTGCAGTAAAATGCACTTATTTAGTTAAAAGTCCACAAAATCTTTAAATCCACAATGTTTAAAAGGCTGCAAAACAAATGGAGCCACCGAACAGCAAAAGAGTTTAGAATACAAAATAAGACCCCCTTCCTACCCCCACCCCCAATTGAAATGCTCGGTCTAAGGACCACATCGAACTGTGCAATTTCTTACAAGTTACTTCAGAATGAAATCTAAAAACTGCAAAACACAAAGTTCGTATCAACAAGTTGTGGAAAATGATGTAGCTAATTTACCGAGCCATATAAGCGCACAAGAGCAATCATTTTTAGTGGTTCATATCCATATAGGCAGGTGTTTTCTGTTGACTGTTTATAAACAGATTTTGGGATCTTGAGATGTCTTGCAGAAGGGCAAGTTTCATATTTCCAATTTTTTTAATATATATATTTATTTATGTGAACCCAAGTAGAAAAATAAAATGGCCGACAGGCCAAAACATCTATGTCACTTTGGCAGATCCCAATGGCTGAGCTCTAAAAAATTTCATGTTTCCAGCTGAATAAGGATCATCGGTATTGATGGTTTCTGATTTGTTTTTCCAGAGTCTAAATAAGCTTCAGATGCATCTGCCTCTTCTCCAGAGGTTAGAGACCAAGAATTTCCAAGGTTGACCATCTTTTTTCAAAAATATCCAATAAATTATAGGAATTCTCTATTTTATCTTTGCCGAGTGATGCAAGACAAGATGAAACGTGAGCTGCCCAAAGGGTAAACTTTTTGTAGGGTCATCTGTGACTGAACATAAGAACTTTGTTAATTGAAGTAAGATTGGCTAAAATATTGGCTTCGAAATCTCCGTCGTGGACCCCTGTTTGGCGAAACGCCCCAGCAGAAGGATTGTTCTCCCAGTAGTGGTGCCAGTTGCCTTTGCTGTCTGCCCCGAATCCATATAAATCCACCTATGTGTTATAGGGAGAAATTCTTTTTTAAAAATGTGATGTTAAAAAAAACATTAAGTTCAATTAATCTAGGAAATGATGTACCTGATACATACTGCTCAGAAAGTCATGCTTCTGGAGATGTCCAGAATGTTATGGGAGATGCCCCATAACTGCAATATTTAGAAAGCTGAGAGATGTAAGACTAACCTACAATGCTGCCCGCTTTCTGCTTCCTGTCAGTCATGGATGTACCGTATATACTCGAGTATAAGTCGAGGTTTTTAGGCTTTAAAAAACTTACTTACTTATACTCGAGTCACTAACTTGTTATCCCAGTAAGCCGGCAATCCGCAACGCTCTGCTCCACTGTTCTGATGGGTGACATCAATACTCGGCGCCGGTTTCATTTCCCGGCGCTGAGCAATGGAGTGGGACGGATCGAGAGGATGCTGGCTGCAATGGAATGGAGCGGAGCGAGCGGTGCTGGCTTCAGTAGAGGTTATGTGTACTGCCCCATACTACACTAATCCTCTAGCCTTCTCTGAACAGTATGTTTGCTCTGGGGATGGGGGTGGAACAGTAGTCCCATACAGAATGCTGGCTGCAATGGATGTGGAGTGGAGCGGAGCGAGCAGATGCTGGCTTACAGGATAAGAGGTTAGTGTTCTGCAACATACTACACTAATCCCTAGCCTTCTCTGAACATGTATGTTTGCTCTGGGGATGGGAGTGGAACAGTAGTCCCATACAGAAAGCCCATCTTCGCACTGAAGATGTTTTTGAAACTACAACTCCCAGCAAATAAAGGCAGTAGTGGTCACATTTTGTACCCTCGACTTATACTCGAGTCAGTCATGTTTTACTCATTTTCTAGGTAAAAATAGGCACCTCGACTTATACTCGGATCGACTTATATTCGAGTATATACGGTAACAGTTGACATCACAGCCAATGGCTGAATGCCATTCCCTTAGCTGCCTTCTCTGAGCATGTGCAAGCTCATAACCAGCTCGGAGAGCTTAGCAAGGAGCCAGAAACCTTTTGAGAGGCAAAGACAATGGAGAAGAACATTCCACTGCATAACAGGTTAGTCCTACTAATGTCTAAATTTCCAGACATTTAAAATGCGCCATCAATAACCTCTCTATGTGCTGCACAGCCCAAGATAAGAAAGAAGAAATTACTGATCACACACAAATACTAGTTATTCCTAGAGATCTAGTGACTAAAGGTACTAGAGATCTAGTGACTAAAGGAGGAGTGGGAGGGGCCACATGGGGTTTTTAAGGGGACTGCAAGGGGAGGGGCCATAGGGGCCCAGGAAGAGGAGGAGACACGGAAGAGGGATTGTCACATGGTTTCAGAGCAGGAAGCAGGAAGTAGAAGCATCTGGTGAGGCTGCTACCATATCACACATAAAAATGTAAATATCTTCAAAACTGTGCAAAATAAACAATTAAAGTAAATTGCACAAATACTCTGGAAAGCAATTCCTGTCAATTTACCAAAATCATTTTTGGACCAGTTTTACTCTTTAAGGGTTGAATATGCTCTTTACCCGTATCATTCTTTGTGTCTGTCTAAAGGTGCCCATACACCATGCCAATCATGCAATTCCTGCCAAATCCAATGTGATCCCCTTGAAAACAGCAAGGTGTATGGGACAAAAACAATTAACCACAACATTGGCTTACATTAACTTTTGCCAAAGGCATTGTGGTTGGTATTTCCATTGCAATATGTACTTCAACGAGAGGGAGTCGATGACAATATTTATGGTCACCTTGCCGACAGAGCCCCATACAGGTCAGTCAAGTGGGGGCACCTCTAGGCAATAGCAGGGAGTGAGGCAGAATGACTTGATGGTAAAGTAAACCCTCTACATTAGGTAAATTAACCCTTTTTCAGATGCAAGATCCCCTTTAAAAGATGGCCATTTTGAAAACACAAATAGAATAAATCTATGTTTCTAGCTGATGTTATTACCAGTATCCTTTCATTTCTCCATGGACCCTGGCACTAGAAATCATCTAGTAAATGTGCTTGTGCCAACATCACTGTCAGTCTCCGCTGCGTCTCTCTTTCGAGACCTTGCGTCCCACGTATGCTTGTCCTAATCAGTACAGTGAACGTTCAAGGTAAAAGACTCTGTTGGGGCAAACTAGCAGATGGGATCAGCACGGTAAGTTTACTAGATGGTTTTCTAACTGTAGGGACCAGGGAGAGATGTCCAAACTCAGCTATAATTCTAGATTTATTCCAGGTGACATGGTTTATTCACTATAGCCCTCCCTTTATATGTGTTTACAATAATATTATTTCTTTAAACATGACAAGAAGAACATATAGACATAGCAGCATGCATGCAAGCGACTTGTTTGTACCTTATCACAAACATGGAGAGCAAATATCACACTAAGGATTCCTGTAGAGGGGTAACGTCCGTGATTAAACAGCCACTTATCGTACACGTATTTCATCAGTTCAGGGCTATAGATAAGGATCTAGGAATGAGATAAAACCTCCAGTTAGGAATAAACTGTAAGATTCCAAATGCTGCTAATAGATATATAACAATAATAACAATAGATATACAATAATACTACTACTACTACTTATAATACATATACTGTTATATAATAATAATGATAATATTAATAATAATAAAACTAATAATAATATTAATAATAATAACAATAATAATAATAATAATAAATACATAAGATATATCATAACAATAATAATTATATACTACTTATTATAATTATTATTATTATTATTATTATTATTATTATTATTATTATTATTATATTAACAATATTATTATTGTTGTTGTTATTATTATTATTATTATTGTTATTATTATTATTGTTATTATTATTATTATTATTATTATTGTTATTATTATTAGTATCATTATTATATTAATAATATTATTATTGTTATTATTATTATTATTATTATATTAATATTATTATTATTATTATTATTATTATTGTTATTATTATTAGTATCATTATTATATTAATAATATTATTATTGTTATTATTATTATTATTATTATATTAATATTATTATTATTATTATTATTATTATTGTTATTATTATTAGTATCATTATTATATTAATAATATTATTATTGTTATTATTATTATTATTATTATATTAATATTATTATTATTATTATTTTCAGTATATTATTATGATTCTCATATTTATTCTTGTTGTTATTGGTTATTGTTATAGAGTTCATTATTATATTAATCCTATATTATTATTATGTTATTATTATTATGTGTATCTATTTCATTATTGTATTATTATTCTTATTTTCTCTTCATATTCTTATTATTTTCTTCTATTATTTCGTATTAGTTCTTACTTAATAATATTATATTGTTATTATTATTCGTATTTCTTATTATTATTATTATTTTATATAGTATTATTATTATCTTAATATTATTCTTATATTCTTATTATTACTTATCTATTATTAATTAGTATTATTATTCTATTAATATATTATGTATTTTGTTATTGTTAGTATTATTAGTATCATTATTATATAAGAATCCAATTATTTATTGTTATATATTAGTTAGTACATTTATTCTACTTACTAATATTATTATTGCGGTTATTATCTTGTATAATTATGCTTTAAATATATAAAACTCTAATTATACACAGCGTCTTTCAAGGAATACGGTCAACCAGGTCTTTAACTTTACTGAATCAAATTAAAAATGTGTCCACAAGTTGCAAACCTATATCCGAAAGGCTTGAACAATGTTTTAAAGGAGAAGTAAAAAACAACTTTTTCTAGGTGTACTGCCCAGGTTTAGTTTAATCAAATGGTGTGTCACTTTATTTTCCAAGTTCCTAAGATACGTCACATCAAAGCCACCAAAAAACATGTCCATGTTAATTCTTTATCTATGTGTCCACACTCACTTCAGTGTCCCTTCCCTTCTAGAGCAATCGACAAGAAAATAGTGAGGCTGGATGATTTATGGGGAACTGCCGTAATATTAGGTTCTACTAAATAATAAACTGTTTGATGATAAAAGCATTAAGCTTTTATTTGGCCTTTAGTGCTGTTCATTCTCTTTCATTTATGTTGATTCGGGGACCCATGATATCAATTTACAGTGTTTTATAATAATGAAAGTTGTAACCGATAACGATGCAGAGGGTGGTAGTTTAACTGCATCGTTTTCGGTCGTTTACATCCCTGAACAGACAATGATTAATCAGTGAAAAGTCAAGTCAAGGGACTTTTATTTGTTTTTATTTACAGTTCCCCTTATACCAAAGAATCTGAGTGTGGTTGACATTAACTAATTCAAGAATCCAACCTCTGTGGATCTGCTAGCAGGATATGGAATGATTATAATATTATTATAATATTAACACAGACAGGACCAAACCAAACATCAACCAACCCATTAGGCTTGAGAGAGCAGTGTTACATTCTACACTCTAGTGAGGAACGTGATCAGCAGACACTGTTATATCTCAGGCTGACAGACTGTACAATCAGCGCCCTCTTCAGACCTGCTTGTTACATGTCATGCTGCTGATTACTTCTAACTATAAGGTGAGAGTTTACACTGGTTTATTTTAATGAGGGAACCGTACAATTTAACATTAGGCTAAGGGCACCCTTATGAGATGGTCTTACAATTAGATTGTCTATCATACCATCTATCTATCTATCTATCTATCTATCTATCTATCTATCTATCTATCTATCTATCTATCTATCTATCTATCTATCTGTCTGTCTATCTGTCTATCTGTCTTTCTGTCTATCTATCTATCTGTCTATCTATCTATCTATCTATCTATCTATCTATCTATCTATCTAATCTATCCATATTCTGTCTATCCTCAATTACTTCTATCTATCGATCTATCTATCTATCTATCTTCTGTCTGTCTGTCTGTCTGTCTATCATCTCTGTCTGTCTGTCTGTCTGTCTGTCTGTCTGTCTGTGTGTCGTGTCTGTGTCTCTCTATCTATCTACATAGATCTATCTATCTCCATCCATCCACTATCTAATCTATCTATCTATCTATCATCTATCTATCTATCTATCTATCTACACCTATCTATCTATCTAATCTATCTTCTATCTATCTATCTATCTATCTATCTATCTTCTATCTTCCTATCATCTATCTAATCTATCTATCCTATCCATTCCATCCCCATCTATCTATCTATCTATCTATCTATCTGCAGATCCTCTTATATCCCATAATACATGTAGAGCACTCTCAGGACTTGTTCAAAAAATCTTTCAACTTTTATTCCATAGCAGCAACAAAGCTATCTTGTTTGCAGCATATGGAAAAAGTTGAAAGATTTTTTGAACAAGTCCTGAAAGTGCTCTACATGTTATTATGGTTGGATATCTATCTATCTATCTATCTATCTATCTATCTATCTATCTATCTATCTATCTATCTATCTATCCACTATCCATCTATCCATCTATCCATCTATCCATCTATCCATCCATCTATCCATCTATCCATCCATCCATCCATCCCCATCCATCCATCCATCTATCATCTATCCATCTATCTATCTATCTATCTATCTATCTATCATCCATCTACCTCTATCCTCTATCCATCTATCTATCTATCCATCATCCATCTATCTATCCATGTATCCGTATTATTCTGTCTATATTTTATTTGACATACAACATAAGCTTAACTGTAAAACCCTTTGAAGAACTAAAGATACGAAGATGCACCATTGTACCTTGTCTCTGGAGGCACGACCTTCCGTTGGACTGGAACATACGTCCTGTGAATTAAGAAATTAAAGGGTAAGTTTTTTATCTGATAAATATATTCCTTGTATTGTTTCATTTTTTTTGGATGCACCATATCATTCTATTAGAATAAATCTTAAAATTCTCTGCTATTGGTAAACGAATTCCTTTAGGCCTGAGACCTAAAATTATTATCCATTACAGTTATATTTATATTATTATTTTATTACAGTGTTTTTACTTATAGCATCTAGCAGTGACATGTGAAATTCCATTTGATCCCCTCTAGAGGAGACAGAGTAACCTCAATTTCCTTTAATTATACAAATGTGGTGAACAGGAATTTATTTTCCCAGAAGCTCGATCTGCCTGACTGCACCTAGAAATTGCTGTATCACGGACAAATGCAATGGAAAATGTTACAGTTAGCGTTGCCGCAGCTCCTAGTGACAGGCGTTCTCCTCTTCTCGTGGATTGCAGTTCTGCCCATCCCACATACAGTAATTTATAAAGGTCAAACCATAATGAAGGAAAGATGTTTTTAGCAAAGTCGTGCTGGGCGATATTCAATGATTCCATATCATGTAATTGTCAATGTCACTTTTCTGGGGACATTCCTGGTGCAGAAATGTGCAACTTTTTAATTAGCAACATTTAACGACTTTTCAAGAAATGTTGCCGTTTTTTTTGAGCCAATATTTAACTGCTGAGGACCTGGTGTGCTTAAAAATAAAAGAATGCTCATCTTGTGAGGACCCCCTTAATAGTCTATTCTGTGTCTTTACAGTCATCATTTATTAAAGACATCCATAACTAACCCATTTAGTCAACTTAAGGGGCTATCCGCTCTCTATTGCCCCTTTAGGCAATGCACTGAACTGATAGTGGCTCTCTGTGCATTGTGACTGGAGTTTGCCTTATCTACTGCGTTAGAAATTACGTCTTAAAGAGCCTTAATGGCTCAGTACATTGGTTGCGTCATTACGTGACACATATTTTGCGTAAATCGCAAGTGCCGTTAGTTGTGTGCTTAAAGTCACATTAACGCTTGGTACATTGGTTAACGTTAAGTGTTTGGGAGACAGTCTAGACGGTCTCTAGTCTATGTTCGGATGACCAATACCGGTTGGTCTTTCGGTAGAAATTGATGGGTTTCAATGTTGTACAGATTTGAACATTTCTATTGGACGACCTCTGCTAAAAGGTAATTAATAAAGCAGGAGGAGAAGGACCCTGACTATGCTGCCCTGTTCATGGACAATCTACTAGAGATCTGCAGGACTATGTTGGATCTGATTGTGTTAGAGGAGCGATTTCTTCTGTGTCTATTGGCTGTCTATTGGCAAATGTGAATTTAATTTAGATTTTAATGGGAAGCGCATGGCAACTCTCACTCAATAGCCTGAAAGTATGCAGCTAATAAGACTCCCTGGGATAGTTGACCTTGTTGTCACAACATTTAGTGTAAGACAATGACTACCATGTCCTACCTGCCAGGAGCGAGAGGAATGGATGACAGCTCACTGGTCCCAATCCGCTCCCTGGGGTTAAATTAATCAGGTAACAGAGGAATAAAAGATGCAACAATGTGTAAAGCCCCTCGGCAGCTGATGGGATGTGACTGTAACTATATTTGCTGTTTCCTCTCGTATAAGCACAATGCACCTCTGTTAAGGTCTGGGGATGGAGAAAGGTAATGCTGGGATTAAAATTGGAGTTTACAAGCTCTAAATACAGTCCATTGTTTGGAAAGCTGAGATCCACTGCGGGAAACTCGGTGGGAAGATTCTGGAATCCAAGAGGTAACGAGTAACTCTATAAAGCCACATACTTATTTATCACACCTGGGTAGATTAGAATTCCTATCCTCCAACATTCACCTTTAAAGGTACAGTATTGAGTAATGCAATGCACGAGGATTGCTAAAATCAGGTTCACTTCTTATCCTCCCCCTGCGTTCTTGTACAATGTTGTTTTTATAACTAACTATTAAAGGGAATGTGAAGTGTAGGCCTTATTGAGAAATACATTGTACAGAGCTGTACTAAGATCAGGTTCACTTCATTATCTACCCCCTGCAGCTCTGTACATGTTTTTCTATAACTGAACTATTAAAGGGAATGTGAACAGTAGGCCTTATTGAGATACTTGTACAGAGCTGTACTAAGATCAGGTTCACTTCATTATCCTCCCCCTGCAGCTCTGTACCATGTTGTTTCCATCTATTTATCTATCTATCTATCTATCTATCTATCTATCTATCTATCTATCTATCTATCTATCCATCCATCTATCTATCTATCTATCTATCTATCTATCTATCTATCTATCCATCCATCCATCTATCTATCTATCTATCTATCTATCTATCTATTAGATAGATAGATAGATAGGATAGATAGATAGATAGATAGATATCCAACCATAATAACATGTAGAGCACTTTCAGGACTTGTTCAAAAAATCTTTCAACTTTTATTCCATATGCTGCAAACAGATAGCTTTCTGTTTGCTGCATATGGAATAAAAGTTGAAAGATTTTTTGAACAAGTCCTGAGAGGCTCTACATGTTATTATGGTGGATATTAAGGAGGAATCTGAGCAGATAGATAGATAGAGTAGATAGATAGATGAGAGGAGATGGAGGATAGATAGATAGATAGATAGATAGAGTGAGATGATAGATAGATAGATAGATAGATAGATAGAGATAGATAGATAATAGTAGAGAGATAGATAGATAGATAGATAGAGAAGATAGATAATAGATGAGATAGTGGATGGATGAGGATAGATAGATAATAAGAAGATAGGAGATACACAGACAGACACACAGACAGACAGACAGACAGACAGACAGACAGACAGATAGATTATAGACAGACAGACAGACAGACAGAGATAAGATGATAGATAGAGAGATAGATAGATAGATAATTGATGGATAGACGAAATGGATAGATAGATAGATAGATGATAGAAGATAGTAGATAGATAGATAGACAGATAGATAGCGACGAAAGACAGATAGACAGATCGACAGAGAAGATGATAGATAGATAGCTAGATAGATAGATAGATAGAGAGATACGATAGATAGATAGAGATAGATAGATGGTATGATAGACAAATCTAATTGTAAGACCATCTCCTAAGGGTGCCCTTAGCCTAATGTTAAATTGTACGGTTCCCTCATTAAAATAACCAGTGTAAACTCTCCCTTATAGTTAGAAGTAATCAGCAGCATGACATGACAAGCAGGTCTGAAGAGGGCGCTGATTGTACAGTTGTCAGCCTGAGATATAACAGTGTCTGCTGATCACGTTCTCACTAGCGTGTTAGATGTAAAACACTGCTCTCTCAAGCCTAATGGGTTGGTTGATGTTTGGTTTGGTCCTGTCTGTGTTAATTATAATAATATTAAATCATTCCATTCCTGCTAGCAGATCCACAGCAGGTGGATTTTCTTGCTAGTCATGTCCACATCTATCTATCTATCTATCTATCTATCTATCTATCTATCTATCTATCCATCTATCCATCTATCCATCTATCCATCTATCCATCTATCCATCTATCCATCTATCTATCCATGTATCCGTATTATTCTGTCTATATATTTATTTGACATACAACATAAGCTTAACTGTAAAACCCATTTGAAGAACTAAAGATACGAAAGATGCACACATTGTACCTTGTCTCTGGAGGCACGAACCTTCCGTTGGACTGGAACATACGTCCTGTGAATTAAGAAATTAAAGGGTAAGTTTTTATCTGATAAATATATTCCTTGTATTGTTTCATTTATTTTTTGGATGCACCATATCATTCTATTAGAATAAATCTTAAAATTCTCTGCTATTGGTAAACGAATTCCTTTAGGCCTGAGACATAAAATTATTATCCATTACAGTTATATTTATATTATTATTTTATTACAGTGTTTTTACTTATAGCATCTAGCAGTGACATGTTGAAATTCCATTTGATCCCCTCTAGAGGGAGACAGAGTACCTCAATTTCCTTTAATTATACAAATGTGGTGAACAGGAAATTTATTTTCCCAGAAGCTCGATCTGCCTGACTGCACCTAGGAAATTGCTGTATCACGGACAAATGCAATGGAAAATGTTACAGTTAGCGTTGCCAGCTCCTAGTGACAGGCGTTCTCCTCTTCTCGTGGATTGCAGTTCTGCCATCCGCACATACAGTATTTATAAAGGTCAAACCATAATGAAGGAAAGATGTTTTATTGCAAAGTCGTGCTGGGCGATATTCAATGTGATTCCATATCATGTCAATTGTCAAATGTCACTTTTCTGGGGACATTCCTGGTGCAGAAATGTGCAACTTTTTAATTAGCAACAATTTAACGACTTTTCAAGAAATGTTGCCGTTTTTTTTGAGCCAAATATTTAACTGCTGAGGACCTGGTTTTATTGCTTAAATTAAAAAACGAAATGCTCAATCTTGGTGAAGGACCCCCTTTAAGTCTATTCTGTGTCTTTACAGTCATCATTTATTAAAGACATCCATAGACTAACACCAATTTAGTCAACTTAAGGGGCTATCGCTCTCTATTGCCCCCTTTAGGCAATGCACTGAACTGATAGTGGCTCTCTGTGCATTGTGACTGGAGTTTGCCTTATCTACTGGCGTTAGAAATTACGTCTTAAAGAGCCGTTAATGGCTCAGTACATTGGTTGCGTCAATTACGTGACACATATTTTGCGTAAAATCGCAAGTGCCGTTAGTTGTGTCTTAAAGTCACATTAACGCTTGGTACATTGGTTAACGTTAAGTGTTTTGGGAGACAGTCTAGACGGTCTCTAGTCTATGGTTCGGATGACCAATACCGGTTGGTCTTTCTGTAGAAATTGATGGGTTTCAATGTTGTACAGATTTGAACATTTCTATTGGACGCCTCATGCTAAAGAGGTAATTATAAAGCAGGAGGAAGAAGGACCCTGACTATGCTGCCCTGTTCAGTGGACAATCTACTGATAGATCTGCCAGGACTATGTTGGATCTGATTGGTTAGAGGAGCGATTTCTTCTGTTGTCTATTGGCTGTCTATTGGCAAAGTGTGAATTTAGATTTAGATTTTAATGGGAAGCAGCATGGCAACTCTCACTCAATAGCCTAGAAATATGCAGCTAATAAGACTCCCTGGGATAGTTGACCTTTGTTGTACAGAACATTTAGTGTAGACAATGACTACCATGTCCTACCTGCCAGGAGCGAGAGGAATGGATGACAGCTCACTGGTCCCAATCCGCTCCCTGGGGTTAAATTAATCAGGTAACAGAGGAATAAAAGATGCAACAATGTGTAAAGCCCCTCGGCAGCTGAATGGGATTGGACTGTAACTAATATTTGCTGTTTCCTCGTATAAAGCACAATGCACCTCTGTTAAGGTCTGGGGATGGAGAAAGGTAATGCTGGGATTTAAATTGGAGTTTACAAGCTCTAAATACAGTCCATTGTTTGGAAAGCTGAGATCCACTGCGGGAAACTCGGTGGGAAGGATTCTGGGAATCCAGAGAGGTAACGAGTAACTCTATAAAGCCACATACTATATTTATCCACCTGGGTAGATATAGAATTCCTATCCTCCAACATTCACCTTTAAATAGGTACAGTATTGAGTAATGCATTGCACAGGGATGTGCTAAAATCAGGTTCACTTCATTATCCTCCCCCTGCAGTTCTGTACAATGTTGTTTATATAACTAACTATTAAAGGGGAATGTTGAAGTGTAGGCCTTATTGAGAAATACATTGTACAGAGCTGTACTAAGATCAGGTTCACTTCATTATCTACCCCCTGCAGCTCTGTACCATGTTGTTTCTATAACTGAAACTATTAAAGGGGAATGTTGAACAGTAGGCCTTATTGAGAAATACATTGTACAGAGCTGTACTAAGATCAGGTTCACTTCATTATCCTCCCCCTGCAGCTCTGTACCATGTTGTTTCTATAACTGTAACTATTAAAGGGGAATGTTGAAGGGTAGGCCTTATTGAGAAATACATTGTACAGATCTGTACTAAGATCAGGTTCACTTCATTATCCTCCCCCTGCAGCTCTGTACCATGTTGTTTCTATAACTGTAACTATTAAAGGGGAATATTGAAGGGTAGGCCTTATTGAGAAATACATTGTACAGAGCTGTACTAAGATCAGGGTTCACTTCATTATCCTCCCCCTGCATCTCTGTACCATGTTGTTTATATAACTGTAACTATTAAAGGGGAATGTTGAAGGGTAGGCCTTATTGAGAAATACATTGTACAGAGCTGTGCTAAGATCAGGTTCACTTCATTATCCTCCCCCTGCAGCTCTGTACCATGTTGTTTATATAACTGTAAATATTAAAGGGGAATGTTGAAGGGTAGGCCTTATTGAGAAATATATTGTACAGATCTGTGCTAAGATCAGGTTCACTTCATTATCCTCCCCCTGCAGCTCTGTACCATGTTGTTTCTATAACTGTAACTATTAAAGGGGAATGTTGAAGGGTAGGCCTTATTGAGAAATACATTGTCAGTCGCTGTACTAAGATCAGGTTCACTTCATATCCTCCCCTGCGCTCTGTACCATGTTGTTATATAACTGTAACTATTAAAGGGGAATGTTGAGGATAGGCCTTATTGAGAAATACATTGTACAGATCTGTTCTAAGATCAGGTTCACTTCATTATCCTCCCCTGCAGCTCTGTACCATGTTGTTTATATAACTGTAACTATTAAGGGGAATGTTGAAGGGTAGGCCTTATTGAGAAATACATTGAACAGAGCTGTACTAAGATCAGGTTCACTTCATTATCCACCCCCTGCAGCTCGTACCATGTTGTTTCTAAAGTGTTAACTGTAAGTGAACAGACACAATTTTAAAATTCTGTTCCATTATTTGTAGGATAAATGGTTTATATGTAGTAACTAATTTTTTATTTATCATTCCCATCTTTGCTAGCAGAACAAAGAAACCTTCCAGTCCCTTTCTGTGTCCTCCGCGACTACATTCTCTGACTCCCATGCGCACTGGCTGCAGCAGAGCCTGGATGCGGATCCAGAAATCCAGACTCCATTCCCAGTTTGTGTAAGCGCATAGAGGGCAAACTGACAGAGATTAGCAAGCTGTTTCAGCATGGAGGTTTTCTCAGTACTGCAAGCATATGGCTTTCTTTCCGTTGCAACCAATATATCGATTGGCCCATACAAGTACTCGCCATAAAAGAACGTCCAGCAGTAGCGATAACCATCGGTAATTTCCTCCGACCTCATTACTTCCCACTATAACCTATCTACAATATATTAATAGGAATTAACCCTAGGTGGGATGGGAGAAATGAATGGATCTGCATGGTGGAGGGAGGGGAAAAGGCTCCCCTGTGCATGTCCCACTGTCTCCTGGAGGCTACAGGAGAGGCAGAAACATTTGGCAGGAAGACACCCCTTCCCTTTACTTTCATAGACTTAAGACAAGCACTGCAGAAGAACCACAAGGAGCAGAGATGTAAGTACAGTGGGCCAAAGTGGTTTAAATTTTAGTTTTGGGGGATGGACATGCCCTTTACGTTAGACCCCAATACAGCACACTTGTGTAGACAGATAAATGCCACATTGGAAACTCACCGATTGATGGTCCCATGAGTGAGGGCGCGTGACAATCCACTGCAAATCTAGAGTCTTGAAAGGGATGAGAATCATAGTGACATTGTCCTGCAAATCCCTAACGCTCTCGGGGTAGACAAAGTGGTGAGTGGTTTTACCTCCGTACGTTCTTTCTCCGTATCGATCAGTCGGAGCGTGGTTTCATCCTAAGGAGCACAGGTATATAGGCAGAGATAGAATTGGCTATTTTCATCACATAATACATTAGCTACAGTACAAAAGGTAGTAAGGGCAAAAATATAAAAATGAAGGTATATAGATGTTCTGTTTAAAAGATACATAAGGGTACACATAAAACTAGTTCATTACAAATATATTATAAGTAATCGATGTAACGGTTCCACACACTAGTTGTCTGTTGGTTTTTTTGAAGATCACAGGCCTACTATATCCTAACTATGTTGACCAGGAATAGTTAGATGGAAACTACTATATCTTAACTAGGAGCATTGACCATGTTAACCAGGTATATTTAGATGTTAGAACTACTATATCCTTAACTAGGAACATTGACCATGTTAACCAGGTATAGTTAGATGGTAGAACTACTATATCCTTAACTAGGAGCATTGACCATGTTAACCAGGTATAGTTAGATGGTAGAACTACTATATCCTTAACTAGGAACATTGACCATGTTAACCAGGTATAGTTAGATGGTAGAACTACTATATCCTTAACTAGGACATTGACCTGTTAACCAGGTATAGTTAGATGGTAGAAACGTACTATATCCTAAACTAGGAGCATTGACACATGTTAACCAGGTATAGTTAGATGGTAGAACTACTATATCCTTAACTAGGACATTGACTATGTTACCAGGTATAGTTAGATGGTAGAACTACTATATCCTAACTAGAGCATTGACCATGTTACCAGGTTAGTTAGAGGTAGAACTACTAAAATCCTTAACTAGGAGCATTGACCATGTTAACCAGGTATAGTTGATGGTAGAACTACTATATCCTTAACTAGGAGCATTGACCATGTTAACCAGGTAAGTTTAGATGGTAGAACTACTATATCCTTAACTAGGAGCATTGACCATGTTAACCAGGTATAGTTAGATGGTAGAACTACTATATCCTTAACTAGGAGCATTGACCATGTTAACCAGGTATAGTTAGATGGTAGAACTACTATATCCTTAACTAGGAGCATTGACCATGTTAACCAGGTATATTTAGATGGTTAGAACTACTATATCCTTACTAGGACATTGAACCATGTTAACCAGGTATATTAGATGTAGAACTACTATATCCTTAACTAGACATGACCATGTTAACCAGGTATAGTTAGATGGTAGAACTACTATATCCTTAACTAGGAGCATTGACCATTTTAACCAGGTATATTAGATGGTAGAACTACTATATCCTTAACTAGGAGCATTGACCATGTTAACCAGGTATAGTTAGATGGTAGAACTAACTATATCCTTAACTAGGAAGCATTGACCATGTTAACCAGGATATGTTAGATGGTGAAACTACTATATCCTTAACTAGGAAGCATTGACCATGTTGACCAGGTTAGTTAGATGGTAGAACTACTATATCCTTAACTAGAGCATTGACCATGTTACCAGGTAATTTAGATGGTTAGAACTACTATATCCTTACCTAGGAGCATTGACCATGTTAACCAGAATAGTTAGATGGTAGAACTACTATATCCTTAACTAGGAGCATTGACCATGTTAACCAGGTAATAGTTAGATGGTAGAACTACTATATCCTTAACTAGAGCATTGACCATGTTAACCAGGTATAGTTAGATGGTAGAATACTATATCCTTAACTAGGAGCATTGACCATGTAACCAGTATAGTTAGATGGTAGAATTACTATATCCTTAACTAGGAAGCATTGACCATGTTAACCAGGTATAGTTAGATGGTATAACTACATAATCCTTAACTAGGAGCATTGACCATGTTAACCAGGTATAGTTAGATGGTAGAACTACTATATCCTTAACTAGAACATTGACCATGTTAACCAGGTATAGTTAGGATGGTAGAATTACTATAATCCTTAACTAGGAGCATTGACCATGTTACCAGGTATAGTTAGATTGTAGAATTACTATATCCTTAACTAGGAACTTGACCATGTTAACCAGTATAGTTAGATGGTAGAATCTATATCCTTAACTAGGAGCATTGACCATGTTAACCAGGTATAGTTAGATGGTAGAACTACTATATCCTTAACTAGAGCATTGACCATGTTAACAGGTATAGTTAGATGGAGAACTACTATAATCCTTAACTAGGACATTGACCATGTTAACCAGGTATAGTTAGATGGTAGAATTACTATATCCTTACTAGGAGCATTGACCATGTTAACCAGGTATAGTTAGTGGTTAGATTACTATATCCTTAACTAGGAGCATTGACCATGTTAACCAGGTATAGTTAGATGGTAAACTACTATATCCTTACTAGGAGCATTGACCATGTTAACCAGGTATATTTAGATGGTAGAACTACTATCCCTTAACTAGAGCATTGACCATGTTAACCAGTATAGTTAGATGGTAGAACTACTATAATCCTTAACTAGGAGCATTGACCATGTTAACCAGGTATAGTTAGATGGTAGAACTACTATATCCTTAACTAGGAGCATTGACCATTTTAACCAGGTATAGTGTAGTATGGTAAAACTACTATATCCTTAACTAGGAACATTGACCATGTAAACCAGGTATAGTTAGATGGTAGAACTACTATATCCTTAACAGGACATTGACCATGTTAACCAGGTATAGTTAGATGGTAGAACTACATATCCTTAACTAGGACATTGACCATTTAACCAGTTATAGTTGAGATGGTAGAACTACTATCCATAACTAGGAACATTGACCATGTAACCAGGTATAGTTAGATGGTAGACTACTATATCCTTAACTAGGACATTGACCATGTTAACCAGGTATAGTTAGATGGTAAGAACTACTATATCCTTAACTAGGAGCATTGACCATGTTAACCAGGTATAGTTAGATGGTAGAACTACTATATCCTTAACAGAGGACATTGACCATGTTAACCAGGTATAGTTAGATGGTAGAACTACTATATCCTTAACTAGAGACATTGACCTGTTAACCAGGATAGTTAGATGGTAGAACTACTATATCCTAAACTAGGAGCATTGACCATGTTAACCCAGGTATAGTTAGATGGTAGAACTACTATATCCTAACTAGGAGCATTGACCATGTTAACCAGTATAGTTAGATGGTAGAATTACTATATCCTTAACTAGGAGCATTGACCATGTTAACCAGGTATAGTTAGATGGTAAGAAACGACTATATCCTTAACTAGAGGCATTGACCATGTTAACCAGGTATAGTTAGATGGTAGAACTACTATATCCTTAACTAGGAGCATTGACATGTTAACCAGGTATAGTTAGATGGTAGAACTACTATTCCTTAACTAGAGCATTGACATGTTAACCAGGTATAGTTAGATGGTAAGAACTACTATATCCTAACTAGGAGCATTGACCATGTTAACCAGGTTAGTTAGATGGTAAAACTACTATATCCTTAACTAGGAGCATGACCATGTTAACCAGGTATAGTTAGATGGTAGAACTACTATATCTTAACTAGGAGCATTGACCATGTTAACCAGGTATAGTTAGATGGTAGAACTACTATATCCTTAACTGGAGCATTGACCATGTTAACCAGGTATAGTTGATGGTAGAACTACTATATCCTTAACTAGGGCATTGACCATGTTAACCAGGATAGTTAGATGGTAGAACTACTATATCCTTAACTAGGAGCATTGACCATGTAACCAGGTATAGTTAGATGGTAGAACTACTATATCCTTAACTAGGGCATTGACCATTTTAACCAGGTATAGTTAGATGTAAACTACTATATCCTATAGGAGCATTACCATTTTAACCAGGTATGGTAGATGGTAGAACTACTATATCCTTAACTAGAGCATTGACCATGTTACCAGGAATAGTTAGATGGTAGAAACTACTATATCCTTAACTAGGAGCATTGACCATGTTAACCGGGTATAGTTAGATGTAGAACTACTATATCCTTAACTACGAGCATTGACCATGTTAACCAGGTATAGTTAGATGGTAGAACTACTATATCCTTAACTGGAGCATTGACCATGTTAACCGGTATAGTTAGATGGTAGAACTACTATATCCTTAACTAGGAGCATTGACCATGTTAACCAGTATAGTTAGATGGTAGAACTACTATATCCTACTGGAGCTTGCCATGTTAACCAGTTAGTTAGATGGTAGAACTACTATATCCTTAACTAGGAGCATTGACCATGTTAACCAATATTAGATGGTAGAACTACTATATCCTTAACTAGGAGCATTGACCATTTGACCAGGTTGTTAGATGGTAGAACTACTATATCCTTAACTAGGAGCATTGACCATGTTACCAGGTATAGTTGAATGGTAGAACTACTATATCCTTAACTAGGAGCATTGACCATGTTAACCAGTATAGTTAGATGGTAGAACTACTATATCCTTAACTAGGAGCATTGACCATGTTAACCAGGTATAGTTGATGGTAAACTACTATATCCTTAACTAGGACATTGACCATGTTAACCAGGTATAGTTAGATGGTAGAACTACTATATCCTTAACTAGGAGCATGACCATGTTAACCAGGTATAGGTTAGATGGTAGAACTACTATATTCCTTAACAGGAGCATTGACCATTTACCAGGTATAGTTAGATGGTAGAACTACTATCTCCTAACTAGACATTGACCATGTTAACCAGTATAGTTAGATGGTAGAACTACTATATCCTTAACTAGAGATTGACCATGTTAACCAGGTATAGTTAGATGGTAGAACTACTATATCCTTAACTAGGAGCATTGACCATGTTAACCAGGTATAGTTGATGGTAGAAACTACTATATCCTTAACTAGGAGCATTGACCATGTTAACCAGGTATGGTTAGATGGTAGAACTACTATATCCTTAACTAGGAGCTTGACCATGTTACCAGGTATAGTTAGATGGTAAACTCTATATCCTTAATAGGAGCATTGACCTGTTAACCAGGTTATAGTTAGATGGTAGAACTACTATTCCTTAACTAGGACATTGACCATGTTAACCAGGTATAGTTAGATGGTAGAACTACTATATCCTTAACTAGGACAGTGACCATGTTAACCAAGGTATAGTTAGATGGTAGAACTACTATTCCTTAACTAGGCATTGACCAGTTTAACCAATAGTTAAGTAGTAGAACTATATATCCTTAACTAGGAGCATTGACCATGTTAACCAGGTTAGTTAGATGGTAGACTACTATAATCCTTACTAGGAGCTTGACCATGTAACCAGGTAAGTTAGATGGTAGAAACTACTATATCCTTAACTAGGAGCATTGACCATGTTAACCGGATAGTTAGATGGTAGAACTACTATATCCTTAACTAGGAGCATTGACCATGTTAACCAGGTAATGGGTTAGATGTAGAACTACTAAATCCTTAACTAAGAGCATTGACCATGTTACCAGGTAAGTTAGATGGTAGAACTACTATATCCTTAACTAGGAGCATTGACCATGTTAACCAGGTATAGTTAGATGGTAGAACTACTATAATCCTTAACTAGGAGAATTGACCATGTTAACCAGGTATGTTAGATGGTAGAACTACTTAATTCCTTAACTAGGACATTGACCATGTTAACCAGGTATAGTTAGATTGTAAACTACTATATCCTAACTAGGAGACATGACCATTTAACCAGGTTAGTTAGATTGTAGAACTACTATATTCTAACTAGAGCATTGACCATGTTAACCAGGTGATAGTTAGATGGTAGAACTACTATATCCTTAACTAGACATTGACCATGTTACCAGGTATAGTTAGATGGTAGAACCTATATCCTTAACTAGGAGCATTGACCATGTTAACCATATAGTTAGATGGTAGAACTACTATATCCTTAACTAGGAGCATTGACCATGTTAACCAGGTATAGTTAGATGGTAGAACTATATATCCTTAACTAGAGCATTGACCATGTTAACCAGGTATAGTTAGATGGTAGAACTACATATCCTAACTAGGAGCATGACCATGTTAACCAGGTATAGTTAGATGGTAAACTACTAATACTTAACTAGGAGCATTGACCATGTTAACCGGATAGTTAGATGGTAGAACTACTATATCTTAACTAGGAGCATTGACATGTTAACCAGGTATAAGTTATATGGTAGAATACTACTATTCCTTAACTAGGAGCATTGACCATGTTAACCAGGTATAGTTAGATGGTTAGAACTACATATCCTTAACTAGCGAAGCATTGACCATGTTAACCAGGTATAGTTAGATGGTAGAACACTATATCCTTAACTAGGAACATTGACCATTTAACCAGTATAGTTAGATGGTAGAACTACTATATCCTTAACTAGGAGCATTGACCATGTTAACCAGGTATAGTTAGATGGTGAACTATAGATATCCTTAACTAGACATTGACCATTTACCTAGAGGTATATTGTTAGAACTACTATATCCTTAATAGGAGCATGACCATGTTAACCAGGTATAGTTAGATGGTAGAACTACTATAATCTAACTAGGAGATTGACCAGTTAACCAGGTATGTTAGATGGTAGAACTACTATATCCTTAACTAGGAGCATTGACCTGTTAACCAGGATAGTTAGATGGTAGAACTACTATATCCTTAACTAGGCATTGACCATGTAACCAGGTATATTAGATGGTAGAACTACTATATCCTTAAACTAGGAGCATTGACCATTTAACACCAGGTATATTTAGATGGTAGAACTACTATATCCTTAACTAGGAACATTGACCATGTTAACCAGGTATAGTTAGATGGTAGAACTACTATATCCTTAACTAGGATAACCAGGTATAGTTAGATGGTAGAACTACTATATCCTTAACTAGGAGCATTGACCATGTTAACCAGGTATAGTTAGATGGTAGAACTACTATATCCTAAACTAGGAGCATTGACCATGTTAACCAGGTATAGTTAGATGGTAGAACTACTATATCCTTAACTAGGAACATTGACTATGTTAACCAGGTATAGTTAGATGGTAGAACTACTATATCCTTAACTAGGAGCATTAGACATGTTAACCAGGTATAGTTAGATGGTAGAACTACTATATCCTTAACAACCTTACGAAAGCATTGTTAACTCCTAGCATTGACCATGTTGACCAGGTATTGTAGATGGTAGGACAATTAAATCCTTAACTAGGAGCATTGACCATGTTAACCAGGTATAGTTAGATGTTAGGACTAATATATCTTTAACTAGGGAGCATTGACCATGTAACCAGTATAGTTTGATGGTTGAGACTACTATATCCTCAACTACGAGCATTGACCATGATGACCAGGGTAAGTTAGTGTTAGGACTACTAATCCTTATCTATGAGAATTGGACATGTGACCAGGTATAGTTAGATATAGGAATACTATATTAATCATAAGCAGTGACCATGTGACCAGGTATAGTTAGATGATAATGCTACTATATCCTTTATCTATGAGTATAAACATGTTGACCAGTTATAGTTAGATATTAGGACTACATATCTTATATGAGTATGATCATGTTGACCAGGTATAGGTAGAGGTAAGACTACTATATTTATCTTGAGTATTGAACTGTTGACCAGGTATAGTTAGATGGTAGGGGACTAGTTATTTCCTAACTATGAGCATGACACAGTTGACCATAGGTTAGATGGTAGTCCGTGAGAAAGAAGGATCAAGGCCCTTACGAATTCATACATGATCTCTTCAGTAAGAAACATCATTGTAAATGTATGAGAAGCAATGTTTTTATCAACCTATACAATAACTGTTTCTCAGTTTACCTTATGGAACTTCTTGGACTGATGAGAACATTGTGTTCCCATTAAATACAAGACTTATTCTATTTGGCCAAGAACATTGACTAATGTTTCTGACAAATGATGTTACCAAAAGCCTCTAGTAAACCCTTGACAACATTTAATGTTTCAGTTTTGAGTGGTGCTAGGTTGAAGCACTCTTGAATAGACTCTAGTTTCTTAAAAGTCAACCAAGACACAATTCATCAACATACAATCTTAAACCATAAGAGCCAGGCGTGGTATGTTAGTTGGTACTACACTTAAATTGGTGTGTTTTTGTTTACTAATTCATTTCCAAACTTCTTAAGTAGCTGTGAATAAAGTTTCTAAGTAATTCTTTAATAAATTAGTTAAAGCATTTTGGGAATGTTCCAAATAATATTACATTCAAGCAGTTATAAACTCCTTTATTTTTGAACCCGGTGCGCCAAAAAAAATACAGATTTCCATAGTTTTTGTTAAATGTAGGATAAAATTTTGAAGGCGTGCTTAAAGGGGTCCTCCACACAAACAATTGTAGGAACAATAAACCCGTACAGTGTGTGGTGCCCGGAAAACTAAACTAGTCTGAGAAAAAGGACAGGCTGGAAAAGTTTGTGAGGAAATATTAGCAGAACAATGATCTGCTAAGAATGGTCTGCTAAAGACTAGGATGAACGAGTAATTAAGGTTGAATAAAGACATTCGTCCATAAGTCCAACCTATGCCCGTTTTTTTTTTTTTTTTAACCCTACCTAACAGTGATCCAGAGGAAGGCAAAAACCCCAGCTAAAAAGGGGGGGAAAAATTCCTTCCTGACTCCAAACGGCAATCGGAAAGTATCCCTGGATCAACCAGATCTATATGCATTATACCAGTAATTCTTCAAAATATTTTTTAGTTTTAGAAACTATCCAGGCCTTTTTTAAAGTTATTCAATGAACTTGCCATTACCACCTCTGCTGGAAGACAGTTTCCACAGTTTCACTGTTCTCACTGTAAAGAAACCTCTCCTAACCTGAAAATGAAACTTCTTTTCTTCCAACCTTAAAGGATGTCCACGAGTCCTCTGATATGACCTATTAGTGAACAATGCACCAGAGAGTCACTGTATGGGCCTTAATTATTTGTATAAGGTTATATGTCCCACGCAACCGCCGCTTCTCCAATGTAAACAGCCCTAACTTGTCTAATCTGCCTGCATATTCAAGCCCCTCCCATCCCCTTATAATTTAGTTGCCCTTCTCTGAACTGCCTCAATTTCAAATGTCCCTTTGTATATGGGATTCCAAACTGCACCGCATATTCCAATGTGGCCACCAGTGCCTTGTAAAGAGGGAGAATAATATTTTTTCTTGATTCCATTCCCCTCTTTATACAGACAATATCTGCTGCTCTAGCTGTTGTACCTGGCATGTTTGTACAGCTAAGTCTGTTTTCTACCAGAACCCCCAAATCTTTTTCCATTTCAGATGCACTTAACACAGAGTTATTTATGGTGTAGGGGCACAGGATTATTAAATCCCAAATGCATCACCTTACATTATCAACATTTGAATCTCATCTGCGCCATTCTGCTGCCCCATTTTGATAATCTATCAGGTCTGCTTGCACACGGCCACATCATTGGAAGTTTCCAAGCTTGCATAATTAGTGTTCATCAGCAAACACAGGGACCTTGCTCTCAATGCCCCCTTCTAAGTATTTATAAACGATTAAACAGAACGGCGCCCAGTACAGAACCCTGAGAACTCCGCTTAGAACTTTAGCCCACATAGATGTAGCTCCATAACCACCACTTCTGTTTGGTCATAACCAGTTCTCTATCCATGAACAATGTTTTCTTCAAGGCCAACAGTCCTCAGTTCAGACATTAGTCGCCTATGTGGCACAGTATCAAAGGCTTTTGCAAAATCCAAATTAACACTCACAAGCTGTGCCTGAATCTACTTCTTACTCACTTCTCATAAAAACCAATTAAATTTGTCTGCATGATCTATTTCATAAATCCATGTGACTACTACTAATAAGATGATCTCTGGAGACAAAGTCAGGATATGATCCTTACAAAGTTCCATCACCTTCCCTACCACTGATGTTAGGCTTACAGGTCTATAGTTACCAGGCTGTGAACGACTACCTTTTTTGATATTGGTTATACATTGGCTTTTTTCCAATCCAGCGGCACATCCCCCAGACAACGTACCCTCCTAGATTTGCCTATGAGCAGGTCAGTGGTACGAAATGGAATTGCCCATCAAAATAAAGTTTTGCAGTAAAGTTAATTATGAACTGTGTTAACATTACAGTAGTTCTAACGAAATTCTTTAAAGGAGAACTAAACACAATTTTATTATCCAGAATCTGAAAACGACCCCCAAAACCCCATAAGCTATAAACATCCCACTTCAGTAAATTGTATTAAGTAAATGTAAGCCTGGTAGAAGTGGATAAAGTATCTGTGTGTATGTGCGTGTCAGGACCACCACCTCCTGACTCAGTCACATGTTCCTGCTTTATCTGTCCTGTAAAGGATTGGCTAGATATTATTGATGGGTGTGACCACTGTAAAATTTTGCATAGCTAAGGACTGAGCATGGCAGAACATAATGTCTTACCAAATTGTTACTAGAATGCTGGGAATAAAGCCAAAACCCTATGTTATTTATTACATTCCAGTCGCACGTATCAAAATAAGGTAAGACACATAAGGTAACTAGAGGTGTCTGACTTTGTTGTTATTCTTATTTCAGTAGCATTCCTTGGCATTCAATTACAGTTGTTTCTAACTTTATTGTCATTCATTCATGCTTTGTTTCTTCGTCAGTAGTTTGTTCTGTGGCTTTAGTTGTCGTAAGTAGTTTGGCCATGCATTTCAAAAGCGAAACCATTCTTTTACCCCAAAGCCACGTTTGTGTCGATCTTGAATAATGCTTTTTTGACCAAATCTAAATTATATTATATCTTAAAAATACGGCTTAATAACACAACACGTAGCCTTACCAGAGGGGCATATGAGGCCCATTTCTAATGCTCACCTTAGGACAAGATACGTGGCTATCGATTCCGGTCCATAATGAGAGTTTTCAGGTTCCCAGAGTTCCCCACCACAGCACAACTCCTACATCGATAGGACTGTGGTCCATGAAGTCCAAATCCCCAGGGATGACTTCAAATAATTTCTCCAATCAACTTGGTAAATGTCTTTTAGATTGTTTCACCTTGCAGTGTCTGTTTAAAAACAAACATCAGTAAAGAATGGTTTCTTAATCTTAAATAATCTTGGGAATAATTGTAAATGATCAGATACAGTAATTGTGTTTTTCATATGCACATCCAAACCAAATACCATTTAAGTTCACAAGGACATAATCTTTGTATTCACTAATTAATGGCTGTTCCTACAAGAGATTAACCCCATGCCCGATCGGGTAATAACGAGTTGTTGGGGTTAGCTGCACATTCACCCCGGGCGCTATTGTGATTCGCTACATCAGTGGAGAGACTTTCCATGGAGAAGCACTCGGGACTCTGTGTACTCTATTGCAGAACGAGGATATTCTAGACATCCCGATTTTTGGCTAAGACAGATAGAGCAGTATCTCCCAGGAGCTCCTGTTAAAGGAGAGAGTCAAGTGACAATCACTTTATATGAACTGGTGTTAGCACTGTTATAATTTAACTTTAGCTTCGGTTAGAAAAGTAATGGTAGTAAATAGCACGGCCATTGGTATGGGATTACGTGAACTTGTTAATGAATTTTTTAAGCCTGAAGATCCCAAAGTAATAGCTTCCGGCCTTACTTTTGACACGTATTAGAGGCAGCCAACGAAGATTGTTCCCAGGTATGTGAGATATCTGGATGACAACCTGTTAGACGAACAATGAGCAACTTTGACACTGTGGATGACAGTAAATAATCTAAAATTAAGGTAACATTATACGGGAACGCTCGGACTATGTGGGGACGCACATTTTCAATGACCACAACAAAATTGGGTTCCCCTTACCACTCTGTAGCCAACCGGAGCAAATGTTTACAGACCCATAGTCGTATTGGGACCTATTGAGGAGTTATCACAGACCCAAGAAAAAATATACTACGGTTCCTTGGGAACCCTGTGGTAGAGACAATGTTTTTACTAGACCAAAAAATTATGCTATTTAACGCTCATAGGACCGTGAGGAGAGACACTGTTTTAGCGACAAGCAAATGCTTGGGTCAATCTTTCTTGGACCTGAGGATGGAGACATGTTCAGACCCAAATTGGTCTTCCTTCGGAGAGGAGACCAAGTTTCAGGTTCCACCCAAACTTGGTCCTTCTTGGATTTGAGATGTGGAGACACTGTTTCAGACCCAAATGGTCCTTCCTGAGGATCCTAAGGGCAGGATGTCAGACTCCAAATTGGTCCTCTTTCTAGGGCCCCAAAAAGAACACCACCCGATAGAATCATCTTTCAGACTAGAAATTGGCCCTGTCCACCTAGTAAATACAAAGGAGCCTTAATATAGGCCTGAAGCTCCTGTGTCCTTTGGTATTTACTATACCAGTGAGGCTCTGTAGGATACTTACATAGGAGACCCTCTAAAATTCCGGTAAAAAGGTGTGTGTGAGTCAATTTAAACTTGGCAAATTGGCATCTTCTGTCTAATTGAAAAAAAAGGTAAATCCTAATATCAAAATGTTACACTTTTCACTTCAATGTTTTTTTGGGGTTGACGACACCCATAATGATGTCATTTGATTTAAGTGAAATATAGCAGGCACCGCAAGACTGTAAAGAGGAGAATCAATCATCGAGTACGACAAATTCCATTTCTAGAACCAAAAATTATTCCAGACATCATTCTCTGGCCCAAAACCATGGAGTGTTATGTCATGCCGCAGGCATTAAATTCTCTCTCCACTCGTATACTTCTCTGCCCGTTAAATCTTTTTGATAGCACTAATTAAACTGAAGCAAGGCAATCGATTCATTGCTTGCACCGTTTAACGGGCGATGAGCCAGTGTGACACCATTAAGTACCAGCCACCACTTGTAAACACTCTCCGGGATGACATATTTTGTTTGGTCAGCAACGGCGAGATGGAAATATTGAATCGCTCGTCAAACCAGGAGGATATTTCCTGATTGGCCACGCAAAGTTCGAGCCAACGGCCTTTTGGAGTTCATCATGAACCTTCGGAAATGTTCAGAGAACTTGGACAACACGGTGGACCCCCGAGTTCTGAGTATAATTCATAAAAAACGTAGTAATGGAAATAGCAAAAAAAACTCCAGGCAACAGTAAACAGCTTTAAATTTCTCTGCGTCTTAACACCATTTTGATTTATGTAAAAAGTTCCTTGGTCAGGGGCGTAGGAGTAGAAAAGTAATCGTCAGACCAACGCAGATTGTCGGAGGCAATCATATTATTATAATGTGGGGTGTTCTCGAATTCCAGACAGTGGTCTATCCTATGGCGTCTTCAAAAAAAGAAAAAAAAACTCCGGATTTATTCATCAACCAACTCTTTTTATTTTTTTTTAAATTCCTTGAAGAGAAGCAAAACCTTGTTTTCACAATTTTTCAAGATTATTGGTGCCTGAGAAAAGAACAGAAGGGGATAGTTATTACGTTTATAACGGAGAGATAAAAAGTCATCAGCTTATTACAAGTTTCTCTTTCAACAAAATCTCAAAACTTTTTCAAATCCCGCAGATCATTCCGAACGGTGTGTAAACTGAAACATTCGCTGACGATAGACAAAAGGTAAATTAACCTAAAACGAAACTGATTAGATTCACATTTAACACTATAGCAATATAAGATCTCGCAACTCAGCTGTTGCTATAGAGTTATATTGTGCTGAGTGTAAGCAAGTGGCAGCCAAAATGGAAAAAACTGTGAACTTAGATTTAGTAGCACTGGTACACTTTTTAAGTGTATTGCTTTCCACAGTCTCTGTGTAAACAGATGCACCAGGGCTGTGTGGCTGTCTTCTAACCCTTGTGTGACTTTAAAGGGCATGTCACATAAACAATCTTGCTTTTGTCAGTAACCTGCCCCCAACACCCAACGATATATTCTGCAAGTTATTACCTGGGTAACCAGATATTAAGATGAGTTATTGTTCCATTCTGGCAGGAAGCTGGCTCCCCCATCATGCAGTCAATCAAGTCAACTGACACACAGCCCTGATTGACTGCTGTTTCACCTGCTTCCTTCTTGCGCATGCTCAAATATTTTAAAGCTCATTGAGCAAGAGGGATATTATTATTAAATATCCGGTTAAAAATACATGTAATAAACTGGTAAAACTAGCAGTTGGGGTTTCGGGCCAGTATTGTTAGGGGTGGACATTTGCTGGTGTAAAAAAAGTTTATACAAAATGGCTGCTAAATCTTTGGTAAAATATTGAGCAACTTTCCTTAAACCTTGTCTTTAAAGCGACACTAACCCTAGGTACATATTGCAAACAGATAGAGTGCATGGTCTGTTGCGGTTGGAATGACCCATGCACCAAGTCAGTGTAGACCAGTAGAAAGTAGCTTCTGGGAACTCTCCAGCCCGTCTCACTTTGTACTTTCCATTTGTGCAATAGATTGTTTAATGTTAATAAAAGGGTTATATGAATTATATGAGAGCACTTCACTGGTTTAAACTAGTTTGCCATGAGGAACCAACAAAAAGTGAGTAAAGGAGTTTGCTGGTGTTGTTGATTAAACACATGGAATCCCACTAAGTGCGCAAGCTTTGCTTCCCATGCCACAAGGTTCAGTACTGAACATCCATATGCTGAATTAAAGAGACATCCAATGAGATTTATAACGTATGTCTATCTAATGTTTCTATTATACCCCCTGTGTGGTCATTGCCACCTTTCCCTAAATATCAGCCCTTCCTAGGGCCCCGAATTATCTCAATCCATCTCTGCTTAACGGGAAGTGGGAAAAGAAGAAGGACTATACAACTACAACTTTCTTTCAACTGCAACTTTTAAAGGACAGCTATGCTGTATAAATTTACTTTTAGAACTTAAAAGTACTGGGGCAGGGAGGTTGGATTGATAATTCCTACCTCTCAAAATGTTGTTGAGGAGCACAGCACATGCAGTTTATCTGCCAGGTTATTCCTGTTTAAAAGATAGTGCTGTGAAGCACACCAGGAAGCCGGCAGAAGCAGTTTTTTGTGCTCCTCATAGAAACAATTTTGGGGAGAGGTTAGAAAGTACACATCTTACCTTCCTTTACCTTCTGCCCCCTGGTACTTTTCATTTAACTGATTGGAAAAACTTATACAACTATAGTCTCCTTTAATCACAGACCCAGGAAGGATGATAGTTTTAAAGGTATCAGAGAGGATTTCATATGCTGGGGACCACAGTTGCCTCCAGTGAAGGAGATGTAATGCAGAGACAGAGTTCTCTTCGTTCGATTCCCACAGCAGTTGTTTACTTTATGGGGGCTCCATGTGACATTTATTGACAGCCTGTTTCTTAAAGGACAATTATACTCACCTTTTCCCCCGATCCACTGCAGCATGTAACCAGGGTGAGGACCTAAATCTCAAAAGTCCTCACCGGGTACTTTCCCTAACTCCTGCATACTTACCGCAAATCTGCTTCGGCGATCACACTGTTCACCTTTCCTACTGTCATGACAGTCGCGGGCAGCCAATTGGAAGACACGCTCCTTGCAGAGCGTTATCTTCCTATTGGGTGCCTCGCGATCTGTCATTGAGCAGAAGAAGAGCGGAGGAATGGAGCGATCGGCGAAGCAGATTTGGGTGAAGTAGTGCAGGAGTTAGGGAAAGTACAGGTGAGGACTTAGCGATTTTAGGGTCCTCACCGGGTACTATGCAGCTTGGAGGAAGAGGAGCGAGGGTGAGGTGAGTATAGTTGTCCTTAAGTCCAAACACCAATGGGATGATGCAGTTACAGCAGAAGCAAACCTATGCACCTCTAATTGGCATCATACCCTATATAGATCTTCCATGTTGAATATATGTCTATGGGCTGTTGTGTTGTCTGTGCTGTTAATTGCAGCAACCAATCAGATAATATCTAGTTACTAGGGGCCATCTTATAAAGCTGCAGTATCAATTTTAGCAACTGGTCGTAATGTATGAGGGTATATTAAATTTACGATCTTTATCCGATCGTTAAAACATCCTAAATTTACGATACTGATCGTTAAAGGCAGGGTATCGCTAAAAAACTATACCGCGGCTTTATAAATATGGCCCTAGGTACTACACTTGGTTGGTGCAGATTAATAGCACGGTGAACTTTCGCACCTCTCCTTAAATAGCTCCACATTACGCGGAGATTCAATAAAGTTCTTTATCGTTGAAAAATAGAGCTAATTTTGCCCCAACCAATCAGATTTATTTAACATTTGAAAGTTAAACATCTGATCGGTTGGGGGCAAAATTAGCACCAATTTTTAACGATAAGAACTTTTATGAATAACCCTGTATAGTGTTTATTCTGCATGAATCCTCCCTTAGACAGCACATTGCAGGTTCTAGAAAGTTCACACCCAGACCAACTGTTAATGGAATCAGCAGCAGACACACGGCACAGCCACCTTGTAAACATGCTATGTTTGCAGCCATGGCAAACAGAAACATTGCAAGCAGTTCACCGTTTACAGTTGTGTTACACAAGTGTTATTTTACGTTAATGATTTTGTTTACCCCTTTAAGAAGCGACATGGTTGCAGAAATACATGATCCATACAAATGTATCCTCACAGTGCGCCAAAAAGTCTGTTCACAGTGACGGCTCCCAGAAATTCCAATGGTGGGCGAAACTTTTTTTTTAATGTTTAGCGAACAGGAAAGATATTCTAATCAACTTGCAAATCCCGCAATGCACACAACCGTGGGCAGCCCTCCGTGACACAGCGTTCGAGCCAAATTGTCCGGCGTCCATGCATATTAATAGCATTAGTTATAAGTTAGTTTATTGATGGGAAATAGAAATGCTGCAAGGTCAATATTGATTTATTATAGTGCCTCCTGGGAGAGGGATGAACATCTTGTATAATATTGTAATATATATACGGTGCTGTACCTATGTCATCGGTTATATCTAGCTGTTATAGGAAAATAAAAGCTCTTCTACTTTAAAGTGCAGTCCACCCCTGACTTCCCGGCATTCTGAACTGACTAACTGTACTCTATACATCCTCTAGATTGTTGCTGCCTCCTTTTAAAGACCGCAAGCTTGTTACGAGTTGAGCTTGCCTCCCAGTCAGCCGCTGGTATATCATTGGCCTGTGACCGTGAAGAAGGGTGGACACGCCCTTTAAAATACCAGGATTTAAGGATCACCTTGGTTCCAAGA
Organism: Hymenochirus boettgeri; assembly: GCA_019447015.1. Taxonomy (NCBI): domain Eukaryota; kingdom Metazoa; phylum Chordata; class Amphibia; order Anura; family Pipidae; genus Hymenochirus; species Hymenochirus boettgeri. The sequence continues at coordinate 277,712,443 of CM033474.1, forward strand.
CTGCGCTATGGCCTGTGCTTTTCTAGGTTATGGAACGCGTTGGTGGCTTTTTACATTTCAATCCTACATTGTAGAGGGTACGTGTTTGTTGATTACTTTTAATTTCGAAAACTATAAGAATCCTAAAATTGTACTTTGAATAAAAAAAACAATAAAAAATGGAACAAATTAAACCTGATCCACAGACCAGCAAAATGAATAGATCACGCCTTAAACCTCGTGTATCAAAATGTCTAATGAGACCTTTGCAGACTATTACAACATATTACAACATAATAAGGCAAACTAGACTAAGTGATTTTCAGGAGACCAACAAGCTGTAACTTGTTTACCACAGATGTGATATTTTAGGAAAGGAGGTCAAGGCGTTTGGGTCCAGCCCGGAGACTGGTACAAGGTATTGTCAAATTGTGTAAAGACAAATTGGAAACATGATAGGAGACTCAACTAAAACAGAGAAAGAAATGTTCAGAAGTTCCATAACAGAAGTTGGATTGAATCTCTCTTTTAAAGACTATATTTGTTAGTCCCTCCCAACTGTCCGAGACCCCAGGCCATGTCTCAGAATGAGAGTGGCTGGACAGGCACTGGACGTGGCTTGGACGGCGCCACTATTGGGGCAGGAAAAGCCTGCTCATTTCCTTGCCTTCCTCAGGGTCAAAGCCAAAAATAATTTGAGCCCATTCAGAAATTCAAAAGGCAGCAAACAACCCAAATGTCAACTAGTACAACACAGTCTGGTCATTCTCCACCAACAATGCTTAGTCCTGTTAGCGCAAGCTCAGTCCCACCCAGGTCTCACCCATTTATTAGGGTAAAGTCATTAGAATCAAGGGCAGATGAAAAGGCCTAAACACATGACTGCCCCATTCACACATGGGCAAGTTCCACCTGATAATGTCACAACCAATCATTAATCTATTACTGATCAATATACAGTATATATAGTCTGTTGTCTGTCATCAAAATGAAACGCATACCCCAACATCCAGTTTGGCTGGGAAGACAGATACGATGCTTCTGTGGCAGCATGTTGGAACACCTAGCTATGTTCCACAGGGGAGGGTACACTGGGCATTGCAGGGGCATATCCACAGGCATTCTGTGGGGGCTGGATGGAGTACTTAAATAGAGCCCTGACCTAAAGCCTGACTATGGGAGGTGTAATTAAAGTTACACAGCCAATATATTAAGGCTGTTTGGCAGATGCCTGATGGCCCCCAAATTAACATGCATTTAGCCTTTTTGTTACAATCCCTTATGAGTGGATATGAGCGAAACTGGTTAGATTCATCCGTCATGGTTTGAACCTTGTCAACCCCAATGGAATCTGAACTTTTAGAATTTTTAACGTAAGCATTTCGATATCATTTTGTGGTTTTTAATATTCGATTTTTGGATGATAAGTTACGAAAATTTCTAAACAAACTCGTTAAGATCAGCGGATTTCCCTATTCAAGAGAGGGCTGGCCGGTTTCGTGGATCCAAACCGGATCCGCCGCGAATGTTTATCCCGTTCGCGAATGGCGGATTTTTTCCGGTTTTTCCGCCTTCCGAACCGTGGATGGATTCTCATATTTTCGAAAATTTTCGAAATTGATGAGGAAGTTCTTGATTTTCGAGTTTTTTTATTTTAATGGGTCCGCTCGCGGATTTTAGAATTTTCTGATTTTCTCAAAAATTTGGGGATCCTCGAGCAGACCTGATTTTGCGAAGTACGGACATCTCTACTCAAGACATGCCGTACCCATAACCCATCATATTATATTTCCCATATTGAAATATAAAATAAGGACCGTAAAAAGGGTTAACTCGTCCTCAATCCGAACAACCAAAGAAAAAACCTATTTTCAACACTGTGTGCGATATCCTCCGTTTGAAAGCAGAGGGAGCAGTTTGTCTCAGGACAAGACCTGCGAGTTAGTGAATATTATTCTTCGTGTAATATAATTTGTTTTATTGGAAGGATGTTTGTTTTTCCAAGGCCCTTCCTACACCAGGGACGACGAATTAAACACCCTTTTATTAATGCGGCAAGTTCCAGTAAACTTTCCTTCCGAGCCCTACCAGGCAGTAGTTATCACCAGTGAGAGATCTTCAGCAAACAAACAAATTCGAGCATTAATTATCATCTCTCGCTCTCATCAAGGTGTGTTAAAGGTCCCATGTTTATCACTATTCTACTGCCAACCATTCCACTGGCTTCTCTGTACCAGGGTGGATGGAGCTGACATTTGGCTAAGCCCCTTCAGTGGGAGTGTTTGCAATACGGTACAGAAGGAATACATATACGCCAACTGTTAATTTCTATACTTAAAAAAACACGAGGGAAATAATGGATTTGGCTAAAACATTGCGATTCCCCCACTGGTCTGTAATAAAGAAATGTGTACTATCTATCTGGCCTCCTTGACATGCCCCTTTTTTCTAACATCGGCTAGAAGCTCGGACGAAAGAACAGATGTTAGGATCATTTCATTCAGTGGTGTTACTAATTAGCATTATCTAATTAGCTGTCAGTTGCTAATAACTTATTTGGTGTAGAGAAGGTTAAGGGTAGACGATCAGGATTGAAGATTGCAGGACTGCCTTCTATAGCACAATTAGATCAAAGAACTAAAATCCACTAGTATATACCATTTTAAAGTTAATTTTAAAGTTAAATTATTTCAAATCTAAAGGTTCGTAAACACGTGCGATCGCGGGTCCCGATGAATTGCCTTTAAAGATGAAATGGGGATCCGTCAAGTTGGATGTTCAGCGATCCCCGAGCCCGAAGTCCGTTCGACTGATAAAGGCCCTAACACAGGCTCATATCGGCTACAACGAACATTCATCGGGACCCGGATCGCATGTGTGTACGAACCTTTAGTTCTCATGGGAAGTACTGAATTAAAGGTGGCTGACTTTAAGTGGCTCAAAACACGTACTGGTCTTACCACTGACGAACGACCCCATGGCACACGGGGGACTTAATCGCACTGTGTAGCTTTCGGGGTCGGGCGTGTCGTTTATTGCCTTGAATCGCCGGGTCGTTCGTCTGCCATAAGTATTGTACGTGTGTACGAAGCTTTAGAAAACATGTCATATATTAACTATATTACATTACACCCCCATCCTCTGGTCAAAATAGTAGGTAGGGTTAAAAAAATAAAAAAAAAATAAGTGAATAGGTTGGACTTGATGACGTTATGTCTTTATTCAAACCTTAATTACTATGTTACTAATACTATATAATGATGAAGATGTATTATAGTCAGTTAAAATATTTTCCATTATGTATATTGATTGCTTTGGTCTTCCGACAATCTACCAGTCAGCTTGCCAGCCAGTCTACTAGGCAAAACCAACCGCTAAATATATTCACCAGCAATAATTATTCCTGGATTTCCATCTATTTTTTGTTTTTATTTCGTTTGTTGTCAAAAGAACGAATAAATAAACTGCACAGAAACTATAACTTCAATGAATGTGCCCGGAAATATCTTTATTAATTTTTGTAATTTATTGTAAAATCTCTTGGAGGGACATACCATAAAACCTACCAAAGCTGGCCATACACAATATAGAGCAAACGGATGTATGCATTTTATTTCTTATAGAGTGCGTCATATCCCAACAGGATTGCATGTGAACAAAGATTGTTTCTATTGAAAAGAGCCAGTGATTAAGGAGTTAGCTCTCACTATTTTCCTAACACTACTCCCATATGTTTTCTCGCTCGTGAGAACTTGTTTGGATGGCCGCAATCTTTTTAACGGAAATGACTGAAATATTCTGGAAACTGTTACCTCATTTGGAAAGCAAAGAGTCTGGCACAAATGTGCCGTGTAGTCTTAGTCCCAGAGTCTCTAGAGCCTCAATAGCTTTCTACAATTTCCTTTAATATTCTAAGTAAAAAAAAAGAATCCATTTCAGATATTCCTCCATCAGGTCGAATTCAGTATGAGCTTCAATCCTTTATAAAACGCCAGAACAAGGGAGGTGTGTTTCTTCAAAAGATTCAAGGCCATAAGTCAGCCATTGTGTATCGTTGGGGGGAGAGATCAAGCTGGCCATACGCTACATTGGCATTACACTGAATTAGATATTCGATATGAAATGAAGGTGGAATTGAATGTCAAGTGGAGCAGCTGTTATACATTTCCAGGCTGGCTCAAGTTAATGATCGTAAATACAATCAATATTAAGCCTGGTACACACCATAGTGTCCTTCATCCTGACTGGCCTTCGTCCAGCACTTCGTACCAGTTTGTCAGGAAGAAGGATTGTTGGTTCGCAAAAGTAGCCACAGGCTTGGGGTCCAAGATGATTTTTGGTTGTCCAATGGCCCATTCATTTATTTCGGACAAACGAATGGACGGACGTCAGTTACTCCGCCCCCCCCCCCCCCAAAAAAAATTCCAATATTTCATGCTGACCACATATACACTGAAGCGTGGTTGGCCGAAATATTGGATGGGTGTACCCTGCTTACGATCATAATATCATCGTGTAATGATTGGCCCAGGGGGTTGTTGATCTCTCTCGGAGTTGGGTTGGTGTGTGGCCCGTTAAGGCAAATCATAAACACAATAACTATGTATAATATGGCTGTAAATAATGGATGACTCTGATAAGGATTGCTTTCTCTCGTCTTAACGCACACGCTTTTCTTGTCCCCCCTTTTTTCCCGTGATAAATGTCGTTCCCGTCTTTTTTAAAGCTCTTCACTAGCGATGTTACATGGTCTGTTCTGCCCGCCCCCAGTCCTTAAGGCACGTATGTTCCACTTCAGTACCCGGCCAGCAGCGGACCTGCAATCAGTCATCGAGAGTGTCGACTACACCCTGGTCGTATCCTTCGTCCGCGCTCTTGAGTTACCAGACCGTGTTACCTTAAAACACAATTCATTCCCTATAACGGGTAAACATTGACAGGGACAAAAACAGTTTATATTGCTATAAGATAAACGCAACATCCGAATTTTCAGGCCGCTGACGATATAGTGTGTATTGGTGCGGATCAGCTCTGAAAAATGATGGGTACTTCAAGTGCCACTAGCGGTCAATCGTTTGCCCATCCGTCCTTCAACAAGCGGCATGGCATGGTGTTGACCCGGGGATGAACAATCTGATGGTGTGTACCCATGGCAACGGAGGAGATTGGCTTGGATTGTGCCTAATAAACTGATTTGGTAGTCGCAGGCCACATACCAGGGGCACTGGTCAAACGTGCGTACCATTAAGGCCAAGAATTGTTTGTGTCTAGAAGTGGATTCGTTATGATTCTGCGACCAGGGGGTCTCTGTGGTGTTTGCCACCTGAACCAACTTTTGAATGCTTGTCCCTTTGTACACTAGCCACTTGTTTAGTTCTTCCCTTCTTTATTTAAATTAAAGTGAGCTCTGCCTGCCCGCCTCTCTCATTTTATCAGGGGTTCTGCCCTGGAGCATTTTGCTCCCCAATTTTTTTGCCTCATAGAGAGACACCCCTGGATCGACCTTCCGAAGTTATGGGCGAGAATCAGTATATAGATAATGTTGGGCTTCATGGTGATACCGACCGAATCGTTCCACACACAAACTAATTCTTTGCCCGTTAACAGGCAATTTCCTATTGGAAACCATGTGACAAGTTTTAACGACAATATGATCACTTTTTGTGACCAAATGTAAGAAAGAATCAGGTCCAAAATATATTGGTGATATGAAAATTCCACCGATTCTTCAACCCCAATCAACAAAACCATATAAGGTCTATTCCTTATATAAGGATGTATTTTACAGGATGTTATAAGTGTAGAAGATAATAAAATACTAATATAACCAAGGAGTCGTCAATATGACTCACAGAAGACTTAATTCTAGCAATATGTAAATGCCCACATAGGTCACGATAATTACATTTTACACCTATAGTTTGGACCGACACTCCATAAAATTTCTAACACCGAACATACTGTTCACTATTACAGGAGATGTATAGTTGCTTAACTGTCCCCAACCAATCAGATGTTAGCGAACATGGATCCGTGAAACGCAGGGTGTAGATTCAGAAACAGCAAATATTCCGGTGGGAAACTATTTTAGCTCGTTTCCTTATATTTCAATTACATTGCGATTCACAAACGCCACGGCAAAATGCAAAATGGAACACAACCAATAGGGAGCAAACGCCAGGGACTAAACCCTGGACGTAGAGTCTGAGATTCTATCTGTATCTTTCAAAGGACTAGCTGTACACAGGTTCCCAGCGTATTTCCCAAAAAGTACTGTGTAGGTAAATCATCGAGACTGCAACGCAACCAGCTCCCTATACTTGTAACTATGCAGTGGGCGATCCGGCCCGAGGGACATTTTTTGGACATACCAATCGTTTTCTCCTATGCTGACTCTGAAGATTCATTGTTATCCCAAAATGTCATTTGCAGGGTACACACTGTATGTAACAAGGACTGATCCCGTCAGTACCTTCGTTGAGGTGACACAGGTGTTGTAAGTTTGATGGATAGAAATAAGACAGGCCCCTTTAAATTTTAAGCCTTTTGTCTCCTTTAATTTTATATTATAAACTGCTATGGATCGCTATGTCACAAACTAAGTGGTTTTGCAACTGATCTATGCCGAGTGTGGTGATAAACTATGTTAAAAGTTTACTGAAATCCTTAGGGGAATGGGAAAATTGTAAATGCCCTTTTTTAATCCCCTTCAAATCTTAGTCGTAAAGGCTTAGAAGAAAGCCTTTCTATGTCCTGTTAATACTTCTTCAATCATGGTACCACTGGTGCAGCCACAAAATTAACCAGTTGTGTTTACAGTCCTGTGTTATTATAACGTATTCGTCTCGTTCGATCACCCGTCACATTCGTGTCTCGTATATTCACTTGTGTTGTTCAATGTATACTGATAAATACACTAATACTACTAAGTACATAAAAAAATAAAACAAGAAACCACAGTTAAACATTGAGAAAAGAAACATGGCAAACCAACTCAGCATCAGCTCAATTTTGTGCACTTCGACTAAATAATGTTATCCTGCGCCTCCTGGGCTATTTGCATAAACACATTTGCTAGTTTGCTCTGAAATTGATTGCAATTTGTTCTGGAAGAAACTTCTTCCCCAATAAAACTAGTGCAATGTAGCAAACTTACTTCCCAGTAAACATTCAGAGATTTATTTCCAAAGTCTTACTTTAAAAAATGGCGTTGCCTTTTTGAGGATATACTAGCCTAACTTAAAGTGCCTACTAATAATACAATTTTACTTACCCGGTACTAGGAGCGTTTCCTTGCCGCATCTTCGACCGATTCCTGCCGGAACTTCCAATCACCTTCATTTGCGATCGCATGGTCGGTCCACATAGAAGAACGGAAGGAGGTTCCGGCAGATCAGTCGATGTCGCGGGACGCGCTTCGGTTTGTAAAATCGACTTACATATGGCCACCTTTAGTCTGCACGGTCACACACCCCGTCAAACTGTATTACCCTCGAATCAACACACCAAGGTGCATAAACCCAGATTTGCTGCCAGGGTTAAATGTGATGTGCGGTGGGTTGTGGCTGGAGGCTGAAGTGCCAGGTGTGTATGGCCGGGTGTGGGGGGGTGTACAGACGTCACGGAATTGCGCCAAAGGGTGGGTGGGGGTCAGGGGGTGGTGGCAATTCTTAAGAATAGGGGGTTTTCTGGTCGATACGAATCTAGAGAGCAAGAGCTCTTGAAAGGGCAAGTCACCCTGCTGAAATGAAAACTTCACGGAAATCACTCCCCTAAAACCCAAAAACAGTAATAGTTTGAATATATGCAGTAATAATTATAGGAGAGGACCTACATCAGCAACCCCTTTGAGACAGCACCTCTTCCCCTTGCAAAACCGATCACAATTAATTCATGAACCATCATTCAATAGTCCTGTGTGAGAGAGTCTACAAGAAAATGAAGCAGATCCAATAATTACCCAGTATAAAAAATAACTTATTTACAATATCAGAAAACCATTCATACTAAAAATTCGGGCGTTCCCCGAATACAGACTAAACTACCCCTCAAACGCAATTGCCTGTGTGCCGTGCAACCAAATGTCCAATATATATATGCGAACTCTGAGTCACTATTCTTATCAGTTCCGTGAACCACTGTGAAATATAATAATCCAAACTGGAATTGCTGACCCATCTCTAGGTTATTGTTCGTGTTTAAACAGAGTTATTGTAGGGAATCCCACGATGAAAAGATTACTAATTGACACTTCCAATAATATCTAAACCGTTAAACACCTGGGCTGTTAAGTGCCTGCACAACACAATATATTCGGGACCTTATCGTGGCATAACTGAGCACAACTCGCTCCGACCGCGTATTGTTTCCTTTTAGCCTCCACTCTAATAGGTTCGTATTGCTTAGGACAAAATGTGGTGACACATGTTCCTCAGGCGTTGTCCGTTTGTATCCACTTTACTTGGTGGGTTCATTCCCACATCCGTTTGTACCATGGTTTAGTGGGGTTTTTCCAAACTCCTCCCCAAGTTCATCCAAGGTTGGTTCCGTCCGGTTACCCAGTCATTGCGTCAACCGACGTAACGTTCGCGTTGATTACGCGGCTTACCTCTAAAACAGAGCAGGAACGTGCTAGGAACTCCAGTAAAGCAAGTGGGCAATCAGGAACATGTAAAAATTGTATGTGTGTAAATATATCAAAGTGATTTCTTGAAGGAAAAGAGGGCAAAAAAATAAGATTAAAACACTAATATGCAGTCAACCAGTATTATATTACTAGAATGTAAATGTGGTACAAAATATCGTGGTCAAACAAAAACGGACCCCTAACGTTACGGATACAATACATGTAACGAGCAACTCGAAAATGAGGTAAGTGAAAAAGTGCCATGGCTAAACACACTAAAAGGGTACCCCCCCACAAGTGTAATAAGATTCGTTCCTTTTCAGGGAGATAGAAAGTTATCATTAGCCCCAAGTAGAAGGTGGGAAACCATGTGAAAGAGGAGTTTGATACCAGACTGTGAAGGGGACCTGGATATTTAATCTGGGGACCGAAGAACCTTATGGCTTAAATGAAATGATAAATTATGCTGGTATCCATAAACGAGGATATAATGAATTGTGCCTTAACATGTGTGTAACAATAATTACGCAAAATGGATCTAGAAATAATTGCAATTTTTCAATGCTGTTTCAATTACCTGAGAAAGTAGACTACAATATAGACATTATAAAATGATATATGAATCATAGCCAAATTATAAGTTCTATTTTGTACATATATATATTTAACAGAAAGTCTCATAAAAATATACGTTTAGGCTACCGAGATGGAGAGGGAAATGCAGGGGTGAGTGGATCCAGCACATAGTGAGTTAAATACGAATGTATTCACGGGTATCGATGTCAATTCGCAGAATTAAAATTGTGGTTAAATGGGAGGAGTTTGACATCAACGTGAGACCCTGTAGAAGCCGCATAATCACGTGCGAAAGTACGTCGGTGACTCAACTGCTGGTAAAACGGAGCGGAACCCCTTGGCATGACACCTGTGTAGGAGTTTGAAACCACCACTAACCCAAGTGGATACAAAGAGTTGGAATCAACCCCACCCAAGTAAAGTTGATAGCCAAACTGGAAACACTGAGGACTGTCACCAATCTTTGTCCTAAGCGATACGGAACTATTCGGTGAAGAGGCTACACAGAACAACACACCGGTCGGCGGAAGGTACAAGTATACGGTCACTAGTTGGTGCCCCACGAATGTGGAAGCGTGTTATTCATTAATCTGTTGACTAGTAGCCAAGTAATCCCCGATATATTGGGTTGGTCGTGCCACTTAACGACCCAGGTGTTTTACGGTTTAGATTTATTGAGAATGTCATAGTATTTTTTGTCATCATGGAATTCCCTCATAACTCTGTTTTAAACCCGAAAATTATAACTAGAGATGGGTCACAATTCCATTTTGGATATTATATATTCCCACAGTTGGTTCACGAACGGTAAGAAAGGACTAGGTTACCAAATATATTTGACATTTGTTGATCCGGGAAAACACAGCAGTTTGACGGTTGAGTTGGTAGTCTTTAGTCTGTATTCGGTGACGCCCACATTTTGTGCTATGATGTTTTTGATATTTAATAAGGTTATTTTTATATGGGTAATTATGGATCCGCTCATTTCTGTCTGTATACTCTCTCCCAACCGAGGACTATGTGACTGAATGGTTCATGATACTAAGGTTGCAAGGGATATGGTGCTGTTGCAAAGGGGTTTCTGATGTTAGGTCATCTCTATCATATTCTGATATTATCTCATTGGTTGCTGAGCCCATAGCACCACCCTCCAAAGAGGGTACTCCCTACCATTTCTAGTTAGTGGGTGTAAATGCATTGCGGAGTATTATTAGTAATAGGTTTTTGAAAGCGAATATCTAAGTCTCAACCTGGAAATATAGTAAGTCTAACACCTGAACCTGTTACAAGTCCGTGACCCCTTCGCCGTTTCTGCTTCTGGTTCTTCACAGTTTTTGACATCACTCCAAAAGACCATGCTGCATGTTATTATCCCCTGTATTGCGCCACTTCTTGAGCATAGCCCCGGCGTCAGTACAGGCTCAGTAACAGGCTTTTCTAATATGATCAGTTTCCATGAGACATCCAGAAGCAATTAGCATGTGCATCAGTAATGATTCATATGACAAACTAGGAATATTCAACATATTTTAAAGGAGCCATTGTTCTACAAAGATGTTTATATGGAGGGTGAGTTGCCTCTCAAAAACTTTAAGTGTTACCTTGGACCTCCTGACCCTTGCGACCTAATGAAGGTTCCTCTTGTTGGTCGGTCCATCTGGTATGGGGTACCTGCAAATCGTTCCTCCGAGAGGTTTGACTGAGTATAAATGGGGTCTAGATAAGGTGGGGTCTAGTAGTTGTGCTGCTACGAAAAGTAAAGCTGGCGCATACCAATAGCGATCTCCACAGCATGTGTGCGACAGATCAATGTGGTATCTGACGGTTACCCATGCTATGGAAGTGCATACAACATACCCAAACGATCCCCTATAGCGGGTCCTTTAATGAGTGATCGCGTCAGCCGTTGTGGCATGACACCGTTACAATTATATCCGGGTCGCGCCTGCTTCAAGTATAGGGAGCGATAACCGCGCTATAGAATTGTATGGCATTCCCGCTCGCGATCGGAGTGCCCGACTACATTCGTTCTGTCAGCACTACCGATGGGTCGGGAAAGCTCTACACATGATAATAGTAATCTCCGTCATCCCCAACGTACCCATCATCCTTCATAGACATGTCAAACCTTAGGCCCACTCCGGTAATACCCAGCAAAGCAAAATATGGTATTAACTATGATCATGGAGAAAGTGAAATTTAGTTTGAGGTCTACATTACTACTATTGTCTGTTCCTGTATGTAACACAATACTATATCTGTTAATTATACCCAGCAAAGACCATAGGTTTCACGTATTCTCATCCCAGAGCACCATTTCTCTCCATTTCTCATAATTAAGAAATACCAACTTGTCTCATTTCTTTTTCTACCGTTTAGTAATAATGTCCCTGCGTTCCACACACAGGTGCGGCTGCGACATAGATGTCACATCAAGCTGGATTCGATGAGCAAGCCTATTAAGGGGCGAACCAGAAGCAGGTGGTGGTGCTCTCTTGTGGTTAACGAGTGGTTATCTAGTCTTATGACGGCATGCGCATTATCCCACAATTTAAAAGTAAACGTATAGATTTTTGGGTTTGACTAAATTGACCTCTCCACACATCTTATTCTTCCACATGTACTCCAGGAAACTTAAAATAAAAATAAAACTCACTCCAGTCCATGTAAATCGATTTTCTGTTCCACACATACAGAAAAGTAGGCTTCGGCTTTGCCCGTGTCTTTTCCATGCACGGAAGAAGAAGTAAAAGGGACCGGAACCGGCAGCCAATGAACCCAATTACAGCTTCTTCTGTAATTGGTTGAGACCACAATGCCATCTATTAAAGGGCAATGTCCACCCCCACAACAAAATCTAAAGTTACCTTCCCACACCCCCACATTTTACTATCTGTGATTATCACTACTGTAACGTAATATTGTGTGACTGTCCGTTTCCTGATATAAACAGTGTCATTCACAAAGTACCATAAAACTTACATTCTAAAGCCCCACACTGGGTCGGAAAAACAAAGATCGTGGCCAGGCTGACCCCATTTTCAAGTGGAAATCGGAAGCACTCTAATCGGAAAATCCGATTGGATGAAACATCTGGCCATGTATGGCTAGCTTAACCGTACCAAGTTCTACTCTGTTTTATTTTCTGTTTACGGACAATACTTCTCCTATTTATATTCCCCGACGACAACCAGGTGTTATTCAATAAAAGTTTTATGGTTTAAAATGGCGCTAAATTTTGCCCCAAAACCAATCAGATTTATTTAACATTTGAAAAGCTAACATCTGATTGGTTGGGGCAAAATAGCTGCATTTTTACCGATAAGAACTGTTATTGAATCTCCCCTGTTTATCACGGTACATGGCAATATACATAAAAATGAATGGAGAATAAAACGCTTTTATTATATAACATTGAGATTTACATTTATTTAATGCAACAAGGCCAGGAAGCAACTTGCAGAAATCCCCAGATTGTGTCTGACTTGATGGCGTCAGCTAAAACTCTTCTGGTACATCTCCTATATTTTTCTTTGATTGTCTGAAGATCAATCTTCCAGCCAGAAAATAGAATAAGATTGAGCGATTGGTTGTCCCATATCTGGGCAATAGGGTCACTTGATAAAGACAAATACTGTGTGAAAGTACAACATGAATAAACATCATAAACAGGGCCCTTGTACTTTATTACCCAGAATTCCAGTATAAACAGTTGTGGTCACTGACTGTTATGTTCTTTGCACATGCCCATTCCTGAACTACTGCAGGAACTTGTTACGGCAGTTCACACCCACTGGTAGCCTCTAGCCAATCCGGTTACAGTTTAAATTAGGCAAGAGAGCATGCGAGCTGTTTTCTGTCTATGAGCTAATCCTGCTACTAGATCAGAATGGACCCTCCAGACCCTCCAGAAATGGACCCTCCAGATGTTTGACACCCAGCATTCCTTGGTTTCGTCTGCAATGGAGGAATGCTGGGAAATGTACAGGGTTTATTAAACAAAAGTTCTTATCGTTTAAAATGGTGCTAATTTGGCCCCAACCAATAGATGTTATTAACATTTGAAAGCTAACATCTGATTGGTTGGGGCAAAATTAGCACCATTTTAAAGGATAAGAAATTTTATTGAATCTTTCCTGTACATTCCCAGCATTCCTCATTGCAGAACGACCCCAAGGAATGCTGGGAGTCAACATCTGGAGGGCCGCAGTTGGACATCCCTGTACTAGGTAGTTACGTACTACCCTACAATATACAATGGGCTGCTGTGGTTATAACTACAGATCCGCTCAGGTCTATTAAGAGAACAAACATCTTGGAAGATAAAAACATTATAACCAACATAAAGAAGCATAAATATAAATATAATATATACTATTAATTAAATTATTGGTAATGCCAGAGAATTTATGTCAATATTAAAACTTCATTCCTTTGGCCGCACTAAGGGAACATTAACGTCATTTTATTAAAGTTTCTGGATTTCATTTCCATTTGCCCAGTGTTTACATTAGGAAGGTTGATATAAGGTGATGGCAGATCCAGGGTTCTTCGTGGGTGTAAAGGGAACAGGGGAGACTTGGGGGACTGATGCAGATATCCCAATAAAATGGAAATATTGCATCACCTCTAGGTTTCATTCTGGGAATTCATACTGGATGTCCGGTACCCCCCTTACATAGATCAGGGCTGTATTCATTATGCTGGGAACCCAGATTCAGAACAAGCCATTGGCCATGAAAAGCTTTTGCCACACTAAGAATGGCAGGTGTGACCTCCTTACCCTATAGTGAACACCAGGATCTAACACACCATCTAGCGGATGGGATTTTATAAATTACAGGTATGTACCCTATAGCTGGTATGGCCTATGGCTGATTATGTGCCCTATGGCGGTATGTACCCTATGGCTCGATTATGTGATCATAGCTGGGGTATGTTACCCTATGGCTGATTATGTGATCTATAGCTGGGCATGACCCTATTGGCTAGGTATGACCCTATAGCTGGGTATGTGCCCTATGGCTGATTATGTCCCTATGGCTGGGAATGTACCCTAGGGTGATTATGTGATCTATAGCTGGGTATGTACCCATGGCTGATTATGTTGATCTATAGCTGGTAGTATGTCACCATGGCTCATGATTATGTGATCGATAGCGGGTATGTATCCTATGGCTGATTATTGCCCTATGGATGGGGTATGTACCCTATGGCTGAATTATGTGATCTATAGCTGTGGTATGTACCCTATGGCTGATTATGTGCCCTGATGGCGCGGTATGACCCTTATGGCTTGAGTATGTGATCTATAGCTGGGTATGTACACCTATGGCTGATTATGTGCCTATGGATTGGGTTGTAACCCTACCTATGGCGTGATTATGTGATCTATAGCTGGGTAGTACCCTATGGCTGATTATTGCCCTATGGCTGGGTTATGTGCCCTATGGCGCCCTAGGGTATGTACCCTATGGCTGATTTGATTATGTGATCTATAGCTGGGTATGTACCCTATGGCTATTATGTGCCCTATGGCGGTAATCGTACCCTATGGCTGATTATTGTGATCTATTAGCTGGTATGTACCCTATGGCTGATTATGTGCCCTATGGCTGGGTATGATGCCCTATTGGCTGGGTATGTTACCCTATGGCTTGATTATGTGATACTATAGCTGGGTATGTACCCTAATGGCTGATTTATGTGCCCTATGGCTGGGTATGTACCCTCTGGCTGATTATGGTGATCTAAGCTGGGTATGTTAAGCCCTGATGGCTGTTATCTATGTGGACATGGTCATGGGATGTACCACTATGTGTGGGTCTGCACTCTATGTGCTGTATTGTGTGCCTATGGTTTTGATTATGGTGCCCTATGGTGATATGGGTGGGTCATATGTACCTTATGGCTGATTATGCGCCCTATGGCGTGGTATGTACCCGATGTCTGACAGTATGTACCCTATGGCTGAGTTATGTACCCTAAGGGCTATTATGTGCCCTGTGCTGTGTGATTTGCTATCTAATGGCTGGTATGTGCCCCTTGGTCCTTGGCATGTGCTATATGTTGTGGTGTATGTACTCTATGGCTGGTATGGTTGTACCCTATGGCTGGATTGTGCCCGGTATTAGGGTATTGCCCTAAAGCTGGGTTATGTGCCCTAAAGCGGGTATGTGTACTAGGATGGTTATGTGCACTTATAGCTGGGTTATGTGCCCTAAGATGGGTATATACCTATGGCTGGGTACGTGCACTATAAGCTGGGTACCCCTGATGGGTCAGTGTCCCAAAGATGGGTATGTGCACTATGGCTGGTTATGTGCCCTATAGCTGGGTAGTGTCCTCAAATTGGGTATGTGCACTATAGCTGGGTATGTGCCCTAAAGAGTGGTATGTGCTACAATGGCTGCTGGGTATGTACCCTATGGCTGGGTATGTACCCTATAGCTGGTTAGGTAACCTATAGCTGGATATTGTGCCCTATAGATGGGTATGTGACCCTATGGCTGGGTATGTACCCTATGGCTGGTATGTTGCCTATGGCTGGATATGTAACCTATGGCTGGGTATGTACCCTATGTATGGGCATTACCCTATGAGCTAGGTATGTACCCTAAGCTGGCGTATGTACCCATAGCTGGTATGTGCCTAGGTTGGGTAGTACCTATGGCTGATTATGTGCTCCTATTGCTGTGTATGTCCTATGTCTGGATGTACCCTATGGTTGATATGACCCAATGGCTGACATTATGAGCCTATGCTGTTATGTCTCTATGCTGGATATGTGCCCTACACGCTGGTAAACACCCTAGGCTGGATATGCCCTATGCTCAGTATGTACCCTTGCAGCATGTGCCTATGGCTGGATATGTGTCCTTTGGCTGGTATGTACCCGTGTCTGGCGTATGGTGTACCATAGGATAGATGTTGCCCTATGGATGGGATGTGCCTGTCTGGGTATTGCCCTATGGCTGGGTATGTACCTATAGCTGATATGTGACCCTATGGTGGGTAAGTACCCTGTGGCTGGGTTGAGTTCCTATGGCTAGTTTGTACCCTAGGCTGGTATGTGCCCTGTGGCTGGTATGGCTGGATGTGTGCCCTGTGGCTGGTGATGTGCCCATGGGGGTATGTACTCTATAGCGGTATGTAACCTATGGCTGGGTAGTTGCCCTGTGGCGTGTATGTGCCCTATGGCTGGGTATGTCCTATGGATGATGTACCCTATGGCTGGGTATGTGCCCTGTTGCTGGGTATGTGCCCTATGGTTGGTATTGCCCTATGGCTGGTATTACTTATGGCTGGTATGTACCTATGGTTGGTATGTGCCCTATGGCACTGGGTATGTGCCCTGTGGCTTGTGCATTGTGCCCTATGGCTGGGATGTGCCCTATGCTGGGTATGTTCCTATGCTGGTCTGTACCTATGGTGGGAATGTGCTGTTGGGGGCTCGGTATGCCTTATGGTTGGGCATGGCCTTACCTCTGCTCGGGTTACCAAAGGCGAATTAGCATCTCCTCATCTGTTCCTGCTCCTTTCAATTGCTTTGCAGCTTCGTGGCGAAGTAGCCCTGACAGTCCCTTGTGATTTTTACTACAAAGAAGAAACATGAATGGACAGTCAGACTTTCTATTTAAACTGCAGAACGCTGACCTGTGACATGGAGGGAAGTCCAGCCCTGAGATGAAATATTATATTCAGGTAAATTACCCCTCAACCCCCAAAACTGCAAAACAGATTAGAAAGCTAAAAGGTATAAAATATACCAGCTACCAGAGAAACTGTCTAAATCAAAGGGTAACAGAGACATTGTTCCAATATTCCTTTATTTCCCCCCATTTAGTTTTACAGATCTATCCAATCTGCATTCAGTCCTTTCATTAATATTCCCTAGAAGATGGTGCTTCATAGAGACTTTGCTATCGTGCAGGAAATGTGAGGCTACATACATGATGGTGCCATTGAAATTTAAAGGGAACTGCGTAATGGAACAATGGAATACTGTGCCACGTATTGATTACCTATGGTGGGAATAAGCTTTATTCAGATCTCCCGAAGTTTCACATATTAATCACGTCCAAAATTCTTTCCCATGAAGCTAAAGGAGACAATAAAAGGACAAATCAATCCATTCTGTGTGCAGGTGAGACAGGGTTGGATTAGAAAACACTGGGGCTTATTTTAAAAACCGTTTGCAACCAATCAGAAGTTTTTGTTGTGTCTATGCAGTTTAAAATCACACGTGATTGGTTGTGCTGATATGAATAGACATGGAACACACTTTTGCCCTATTAAATAAGCCTATGTATAGTTATATTAGGGGCTTATTCAAAAGAGTGTTGAAAAATGTACCCATGCTCTTAAGGGTCACTATACTTGCTCAAACAACTATAAATTATCTGAAAACTACAATTTGAGACAAGTAAAATGATGGTACGCACATATTTTATCTGTGCTTGGTTTGTCATTAAATTATTAATGTTTAGTGAGTCTGCTAATTTTTCCCCCCACCTCCCTTACTCCACTTGCCTTCTTGTAGTGCTGCGCACGCTTATAAGTTCTGCACAGCCTCACCATAGACACTGCTCTGGTTATAGATCTCCCCTCCCCCTCCCTCTCTTTTTTTCTCTGTTGAATGATGCAGAAAGATGAAGAAAGTGTGCTGGCAGGCAGCAAAGATCCTATAAGAGGTCAGGGATGGGACATATTAATTTCTGCTTCTGGAGGACAGGTCTTTCCCTGTAATGCTGTGATTTCAAATGATGATTTCTTCATGAGATCTACAGCTCAGATTTAAATCCGAAAAAACTTTTTGTGCAGCAGGGAATCATGCTGTATCCAACTTTAGAAAATTTTATTTTTTCAGTAAAGATAACCCTTTAAGTACGGATACACCATTATCGATATTTTGTGGACAATTTTATAAATTTGATCGAACGGCAAAAATATCGATAACCGGGATGACTGTTTTTATAAATCGGCCACTCGAATAATATATCGAAATCTGCGGAGATTGGCAAAACAATGTGGGGAACTACAAAAGTTTTCTTCTAATTGGATACGATTGTTCTGAAACTAATAAAATCTAATCTCCCTGCAGTGTATGTCCGTTTAATCTGTAACTAACACTACAAGGTGCAGGCTATTTATATGACATCACACTCTCATATGCAAAACTCTGCCTCCCATTTTGAAGGGCAAAAAAAGTGCTAATGCAATAAAAGTGCAAGGCTAAGTAAATACAGTATCAAATAGTACCATCAACTATTACTGTGACCTTTCAAAAAATAAACAGGGAGATTCAATAAAAGTTCTTACTTTAAAATGGGCTAATTTGCCCCAACCAATCAGATCTAGTTAACATTGAAAGCAAACATGATTGGTGGGACAAAAAACCACCATAAACGATTAAGAAACTTTTATTGAATTAACCCTGAAAATGTTGTCTATATGGCTCATAATTGAAGAAATGCGAAATGAAAATAAAAAATTGTAATAACATACTGTATAAAAAACATTCTATGTACTAAACCAGGGGTGTTGCTAGAGTTTTGTCACCTGAAACAACTTTTAAATACCGCCTATCGCAGACGGGGGACGACAAGGAAGAGGGCGTGGTTTCATCAGTGGAACCATAGGCGTGGCTTTGGAGGTGGGTAGTGGTATGGTGGTCTGACTTACAATGACTGGTGGCTCGACTTTACACTGATGGTGGTGACTGGTGCTGAAATGCGGTATTGCAGAAAGGATTTTTTTTAACTGACGCCTTTTAAGTGTTCCGCAGGGGTGCGCCCTGACAAATGTTTCAGTTTGCTTCATGGTAGGGGCACCCCTGACTAAAACATTAAACCATTGCTAAAAGGTGAATTTCTTTACAGGAGCATGTCCGCCGTGTAGTGGATCTTTAAATGAACTACCCATAAGGCTTGCTAAAAGAATGAACTTCCTCAAAAGTATTGTTTAGAAAGATGGGCATATTAGTTTACATAGATGAAGATGACAGACCATTAGAATTTAATAATTATTCACATGTTTTTTATGTGATTACATTCACTTTTAGCAATGTGCGCGAAGCTCAACCATCAGAGAGTCGATGAAAGAGTGTGGGCAAAATTAGCACCGATTAAAGAAGAAACTGGGTTATTAAATCCCGACAAGTGTTTTATGTAGACAGTATGTTATTAATAGCATTTCTATTTCTTCAATTATGATCATAGCACATTTTTTATCATGAAAGGTCCACAGTATATTGATGGTACTATTTGACTTGTATTTATTAGCACTTCACTTTTATTGCATTAGCACTTTTTTTGCCCTCTAAATGGGAAGCAGAGTTTTTCATTTTTTGAGAGTGATTGTCATTATAAATAGCCTGCACCTTGTAGTGTTTAGTTACACCTGAGGAAGGGGGTTGGACATCCAGAAACCTTGTGTACCGGTTTTCAGTCACCCTGAATTAAGATTAATTTATTAGAACTGCATGAGCTGCCTCCCCTTCAAATTCAAATACATATTTGCAACTTACCAGGTGTGGCACGGACTGGGGAGGGGACACCTCCACAATTTACCTGTTACGACTCCACGGACTTTACTTATATTGGGATCCCATTGGTGTGGGAAGAGGGAAGGAAAGCGGGAGGCCCAGAGGGTCCAGGGGTTTAAAGACATTCAGTAAGGATGCCAATTTGTGGACAGAATATTGACAGAGTGCCCATGAAATGGTACCAAGCAAGAATCGTTTTGATTGGATTGTGGTGGGGTAGGTCTTTCTCTGTGAGAGTTGTTGCCTACCAGGTGGGGGGGATCATTACGTCTACATACACACTCCTCTATTCTTACAATCTCATGGCTTTAAAAGTGGCCCATCACTGCATATAGTTCCTTGTAGCCCAGGACAACTTGAATCTGGGATTCATCGTTTCCCCATCGAGATTCCACCGACCTGAAAGGAATAAACAACCCAAAGATAATTATGCAAAGATATGTGCAGTAAGTTAAGATGCTTTAAAGAATCAAACTCGCCCATCTGAGTCCATTGTAGACTTTAATGGGGATATTTATTTACTTCATAAAGTTTTTGGCATCCTGACCAGCGAGATCTTCATTAATATTAAGACCCTCATCACGATTAGCCTGAAAGACAATCAAAACATTATTATTGTTTATTTTGGATAAGGGGCATTAATTGTCCATAACACATAGAATGTGTATGAAGAAGGTTTAGAATACATTAGCGTTTTTCGTAATTTTGTCTATTTATAACTGGTCACTCTATGTACTCATCTGTCCACTCTATGTATCTCAGCTGGCCCTCTATGGTATCTCACTTGCCCACTCTATGGTACATTACTGTTCACTCAATGGTATCTCAACTGCCCCCAATCTATGGTATCCTCAACTGACCTCTCTATGGTACATTATACTGTTCACTCAATGGTATCTCACTGGCCACTCTATGTTCTCAGATGGTCACTCTATGCTATCTCAGCTGACCACTCTATCGTACATTAACTGTTCACTCATGGTATCTCAACTGGCCACTCTATGGTATCTCAGATGGTCACTGGTATCCTAGGCACTCTCATGGCTATCTCACAGGCAACCCTATGGTATCTCAACTGTCCACATTATGGTATCTCAACTGGCACCTCATGGTATCTCAATTGGCCACACTATGGTATCTCAGTTGGCCAATCTATGGTATTTCAGCTGTCCACTCTATGGTATATAAAACTGGCCATCTATTGTATTCACTATGGCCACTCTATGGTATCCCATCTGGCCACTGTATGGTATCTCAACTGCCCACTCTATGGTATCTCAGCTTGCCACTCTATGGTATCTCAACTGGCCACTCTATGGCATACTCCATCTGGCCACTCTGTTGTATCTCAGCAGATTTATTTTCTCAATGTATTTGATGGCTTCCTATGATCAAAAACACAAAAGGATATCATTTTACTTTAAAGGACAAAAAAACAGTCAAGTCTTTGGATGTAGGACGTAATCTCACACTTAGAGATGGGCCGAACCCGAGTCTGAGCTTGACCCGAACTTAAAATAGTTCAGATGAACTCAAACTCTTCTTTGAACTTCCCGAACTGGTTTGTGTTTTTTCAATCTCGCAGACTTATTTTCGATAATTATCGAATTCTGAATTGGAACCCTCGAATGTCCTCGATTTCAGTAACCCTCGAATGTATCCTTCGATTTCAGTAACCCTCGAATGTATCCTTCGATTTCAGTAACCCTCAATGTATCTTCGATTTTCAGTAACTCTCTAATGTATCCTTCGATTTCAGTAACCCTCTAATGTATCCTTCGATTTCAGTAACCCTTGAGTGTATCCTTCGATTTCAGTAACCCTTGAATGTATCCTCGATTTCGCGTAACCTTCCAATGTGGCATTCGATTTCGGTATCCCAAAGTATCATTGGTAACCCTTGAATTTAGCGTCATTTCAGTACCCTCAAATGTAACTTCAATTTCGGTAACCTTCAAATGTATTTTGGTAACCCTTTGAATGTAGTGTTGGATTTCGGTAGCCCTCAAAGTATCATTCAGTAACCTTGAATGTGGTGTTCGATTTCAGCAACCATTGAACGTATTGTTCTGTAACCCTCAAATGTATCATTTGGTATCCCTCGATTGGCCTAACCTCGAATGTAGCACGTGGAACCCGACAATTGCATGATTGTAGGGTAAGTTAGTTTTGGTGATATGTACGTGTTCCCCAGACCATTTCCCAGGGACCACAGCATTTACAGTAAGTCACCGTTCTCCCCATTTGATTTTATGGGTACATTTTTGAACTACAGAACTTACTGAACTTCTGAAGTGTATGCCATCTCTACTCACATCACACGTTACAGAATTGGCAATAAGTATTTATCCCTATATAATGTTTTTCCAACACAAATTCCTTCTTGGTTAGTTCAGATGAATAACCCCACAATCTGTAGAGGACATGACACCCCACACTGAATCTCTTGTTCTTACCTGTAACAATGAGATGAGGATTTTCTGGAAATATCCACTGGTTTCACTTTTAACATCTGACTCCAAGTCTCGGTCAAACACTAACACGAACATGAGAATATTGGTTACTAGATAGACTATACATGTCTGAGTCACACGTACATGTATTTCAATTTGACATCAACACTTAGTCTTTTGTACGATTCTTTTATTGCTTTTATTTGCTGAAAAAGAAAATATGGAGGTAAGAATAAGTAATACTGTAACTGTAGTGCAAGGAATCTGCACTCACACTGCACTATAACTGTCAGGGATATTCTAGATAAATTACATCTATAGATAACAAGAAATCGCACTACCTGCACTATAACTGTCAGGGATATTCTGATAAATTACATCTATAGATACAAGGGAATCTGCACTACACTGCACTATAACTGTCAGGGATATTCTAGATAAGTTACATCTATAGATACAAGGAAATCTGCACTACACTGCACATAACTGTCAGGATATTCTAGATAAATTACATCATAGATACAAGGGAATCTGCCACTACACGCACTATAACTGTCAGGGATATTCTAGATAAATACATCTATAGATACAAGGGAATCTGCACTAACACTGCACTATAACTGTCAGGGATATTCTAGATAAATACATCTATAGATACAAGGAATCTGCACTACACTGCACTATAACTGTCAGGGATATTCTAGATAAATACATCTATAGATACAAGGAAATCTGCACTACACTGCACTATAACTGTCAGGGATATTCTAGATAAATTACATCTATAGATACAAGGAAATCTGCACTACACTGCACTATAACTGTCAGGATATTCTAGATAAATTACATCTATAGATACAAGGAATCTGCACTAACTGCACTATAACTGTCAGGGATATTCTAGATAAATTACATCTATAGATACAAGGGAATCTGCACTACACTGCACTATAACTGTCAGGGATATTCTAGATAAATTACATCTATAGATACAAGGATACCTGCACTACACTGCACTATAATTGTCAGGGATATTCTAGATAAATTACATCTATAGAGACTAGGAAATCTGCAGGTTACATACAATAGGGTGCCCTAGTTCAGATTAGCTAGAGTACTGTGTAGCTAGAGGGGTATTGGGATAAACACCTCCAATTAAAATAAACCCAGTAAATTGGGCATGTATTATAAATTGTTTCTATAACTGTAACTATTAAAGGGGAATGTTGAAGGGTAGGCGTTATTGAGAAATACATTGTACAGAGCTGTACTAAGATCAGGGTCACTTCATTATCCTCCCCCTGCAGCTCTGTACCATGTTGTTTATATAACTGTAACTATTAAAGGGGAATGTTGAAGGGTAGGCCTTATTGAGAAATACATTGTACAGAGCTGTACTAAGATCAGGTTCACTTCATTATCCTCCCCCCGCAGCTCTGTACTATGTTGTTTCTATAACTGTAACTATTAAAGGGGAATGTTGAAGGGTAGGCCTTATTGAGAAATACATTGTACAGAGCTGTACTAAGAATCAGTTCACTTCATTACCTCCCCCTGCAGCTCTGTACCATGTTGTTTATAATAACTGTAACTATTAAGGGAATGTTGAAGGTAGGCCTTATTGAGAAATACATTGTACAGAGCTGTACTAAGATCAGGTTCACTTCATTATCCTCCCCCTGCAGCTCTGTACCATGTTGTTTATATAACTGTAAATATTAAAGGGAATGTTGAAGGGTAGGCCTTATTGAGAAGTACATTGTACAGAGCTGTACTAAGATCAGTTCACTTCATTATCCTCCCCTGCAGCTCTGTACATGTTGTTTATATAACTGTAACTATTAAAGGGGAATGTTGAAGGGTAGGATTATTGAGAAATACATTGCACAGAGCTGTACTAAGATCAGACTACTTTATTATCCTCCCCCTGCAGCTCTGTACCATGTTGTATAAACTGTAAATATTAAAGGGGAATGTTGAAGGGTAGGCCTTATTGAGAAGTACATTGTACAGAGCTGTACTAAGATCAGGTTACTCATTATCCTCCCCCTGCCAGCTCTGTACCATGTTGTTTATAATTGTAACTATTAAAGGGGAGTTGAAGGGTAGGATTTGAGAAATACATTGCACAGAGCTGTACTAAGATCAGACTCACTTTATTATCCTCCCCCTGCAGCTCTGTACCATGTTGTTATATACTGTAACATTAACGGAGAATGTTGAAGGTAGGCCTTATATTCTATATATGGCCACTCTATGGTATCTCAGCTGGCCACTCTATGGTATCTCATCTGGCACTCTGTGATATTAACTGGCCACTCTATGGTATCACAATGTGTCCACTCTATATTATCTCAACTGGCCTCTGTATGGTTTCTCAACTGACAACTCTATGGTATAACTCATCTGGCCACTCTATGGTAAATCAGTTAATTCACCAGTGCAGATAACTAAATGTCAACCAATCAACGGGTAACAATGATTAAACAAACCAGTATTAAGAATAGAAATAATCTGATTGGCTGATATTAGATACTATGACACAGGCACACATTTCTATTGTGTTCCTACATAAGTTTTTTAGAAGATCTAACAAGCCCCAACTCCAAGGTAACATTACCCTCCATATATCAGACATGCAATAAGGAACAAAGCTTCTGGAATTTACCATGTTTCCAGGAAACGCTATATCTTTTAAAAGACTTTTACAGCATTCCACAAGCTAAATGCAAAACCAGAGAGTCCAACTACAGACCGGTTTCGGCTTTATTGAGCCATTATCAGTGAAGTGTAGGCCTCTGGTTTTGCAGTGTGAAGGGCCTATAGACAGACGTCACTAATAAATGAAATAGGATAGGAGAGAATTCAGGCTTTGAGCCTATCCTATTTCATTTATATCAGACCATCTAATGGTAAATCCCTATATTTACCTTGTTGGCTCTAGTACATAAAATCTGTAAATAAGGACTCGTTGGTTCCGGCGCCCTTCATGGCTCCTCTCAGTTCCCTGGCATCATATTCACATGGACGATCCAGCAGGGCTAACGCCAACTTTTCAAAATTTCCACTTAATTCGCTTTTTAAAACCTGCTCCAAATCCTACATGGGTCAAACAGATGAAACAGAAATAAAACAGTGTATGTGCGTTCAGCCCGACTAGTCAATCTGGGAAAATTACTTCAGATTAATCTTGTCTCTTTATAATTGTAATTGCCATCTATTTAGAGTAGGCAAGGCAAGTAGGAGGGGCAGAGCATGGTGGATCTTAGCTGCAGGGTGGCCGGACTGGGACTTAAAGGGCAACAAAAGTTTCAGAAAACAGAATCAGAAGGCAGAATACCTTCACATGATTGCAGTTATCTGTGCCTCACCTCACAGTTTGATGCGGTTGCTGGGAAATTGACCTTACATGGAAATTGTGCTTTATTTGCTACCATTCATTTGGTCCCTGACTGTTATGTTTATGCACATGCCAGTCTTTAAGCTGCGCAGAATGTTGCTACGGCGGTCACACCTACTATTAGTCTCTAGCCAATCCTGTTAAAGTCCATATTAGGCAGGGGATCATGTGAAGTCAAGAGATGAGGCCAGACATTGCACATGGACAGTTATCTATCCAGTTGTTCAGTGGGGTTTACTTTACTTTAATGTCATTTACTGGAGTGATAGTTTACAGTTTATTGGTGGTTCTTGGGGGTGTGTTCTGCTTTAAGCCCTTCCTTGCAGTTGGGACAGTCTCTTCCAAATATGGATGTCTGGTAACCCTAGATAGCTTTAATCTGGATGTACTTGTGGTGCAAAACAAGTTAAATGACTCCCAGATTGAACAGGGATTCCTTGTAAGGCTGACGCATTGTTAGATTATTTGGATGGATTCAATCCCTTTAAGGAAATATGAAAAAATGATTCCCCAAGATGTAATCAATCGATGACGTTCTGTACCTTGCCGTACGAACTCTGTATTTCTGTTTCACTTTGCTTTGTTCAGAAGTCCTATTGCAAGCACCTCAATAATTGCTTTTTCATCAGTCCCTGTAAGTAGAATAATTAAAACAGTTATTTTTGACTGATGGCCACTGGATGGCGCAGTCTCAGTTTAAATCAAACAAATTCTAAATATTCGCCAAATAATGCAGAACATAGACTGTATATTTTTGCTTGTAACTGATATCAGCTACCACAAAATGAATTCAATATTGGGTAATTCTTTTTCCCAACCCCTCTACTGCTGGTAGGATCTTCTAACCAGCTAAATCTTCATTTCTCACCAGCCTCACAAATGTAAAAGGGAAATGACATCACTAACTGCACAGCACCATGGGACAATTGAAAGATTGGCTTTTAGTATGTATTAGAAAATATAGCGTCCAGATTATTTTTGTAACTTGTAAAATTCACCAAATAATATTGGACAGTTCATCTCTTTCTCTCCCTGTGTGATTACATTGAGCGTGTCTAAACTCACTGAGCTAGAAAGGTGGTAGTGACTTCAGGGGGTTTCTGTAGTAAAAGCTAGTACTTGATTAGAAATTACATAAAATGACATTGGTGTGGTGTTGGTAGGAACATATGTAATGGCCGTTTCACCGCCCAACCCTGCACAATTATGATCGCACGTGTGTATGAGACTTAAGTTGCAAAAAAAAAAAATAACAAATCAAGTTGGAATTAAGGAGAAAATATCACACCACTGCCCTGCACCACCAAGTGGCCCATCTTCAATATTGCCCTTTTATAGAGGTATATATTATATATAAATAATTGTCAATGGCTGGTAATGTTTTGAGCACACATAGACATCTCTTACCTGCACCTTTGCAGGCTTGTAAAGTTTTTGGCATCTCGCTCGGCATTGAAGTCCTGATGATGTCGGATAGTTGGCTAAAATAACAGAAGGAAAAGAAGTTTACAACCCCATAGAAATAAATGAAAAACCATTTCACATCAGTCACAAGACTACAGGTCTATTACCAACAATTATACCGATTTGACTGCCAAGTGGGTGTGCCCAGAAAGAACAAAACTGGCGCCAGTAGTTTGTGTGGAACGTATTAAATCTGGATAACCGAAAATGTGATTCAGACCCAATTGAAAGGGAAATTTTCCGATTTTTCAAACTCGATTCTCATTTTATTTAATGACAATTTTAGACTATTCAACCGAGATTTAAAATCAGTCAATTCCGCTTTCGAAACTTAGTTTAGAAACTGGACTCATCTCTAGTTGTGTTGAAATGGTACATTGTGTGTACAAAAATAATTCTGTCTACAAAAATAATCATTTCCTTCTGAACAGTGAGGAAGAATTCAACCCTTGCCAAGCAAAGTCTCGAACAGCACCAGCTAGCAATGGAGAGACTATTGAAGGATTTGGGGAGATCTACCTTAAAGTGTATGTATACAAAAAAAATGACTTTGCGTCATCGTAATCTATAAATAATACATGTAAGTAGCACTTACTCTGAGGTGTTGTGTTGCTGCATGCCTTCAATACAATACTTGTTTGTCAGGCTCTGACCACTGACCTGACTATTTTCCCCAAACCAACTGTCAATACTGTCAACTGTACAGCATACAGCACACAAACTGTCAATACTGCATACAGATAAAGCAACAATGTCAATACTGATACAGCATCAGCAACCAACTGTCAATACTGCATACAGCATACAGCACACCAACTGTCAATACTGCATACAGCATACAGCACACCAACTGTCATACTCATACAGCATACAGCACACCAACTGTCAATACTGCATACAGCACACCAACTGCCAATACATCATACAGCAACAGCCACACAACTGTCATACTGCATACAGCATACAGCACACCAACTGTCAATACTGCATACAGTATACAGCACACCAACTGTCAAACCATTCCAGCTACAGCAAAATGATTACAGAGATGGTGAAACGTAGGTTTCAGATTGGTATCTAATGATAGGGGGCGATCACTAAGGCACGTGTAGTTGGGGTTGAATTTAGTTATACAATGGGCATTTAAAAAAAAAAAGTTCCGTGTACATACCCTTTAAACAAACAAATGCAGAATCACTGATGGCATGGAGACTGAGAAGTAAGGTAACACCAAATAAACTAGGTCACAAGGTAGTGAGCCCATGTTTGTCTGGCTATGAGGCCATGGGCTGTGTTTTATACATGGCAATGCGAATAGGGGAATCCAACCCACACACAGGCAGATGCAATAAACTTCCCTTTCAACCTACCTTTACTGGTTCTGATGCATTGGGAAACGTGGAAGAATTTTGCAACCTTTTGTTAGGCTTATAGTATCAAAAAGGCATTCTTTTTGTGCAAAATCACTCCTACATATTGCATCATTTGTGCAAAACGTGTACAAATCCCCGATGTCTCCCAACATCAGGGCCACGGGTTCAAATCCCCCCAAGTCCCCATCTATGGAACGGAATATACAGCGTATTCCAGGTTCCCCGAACTTTTCAAGATGGCGTTTATTAAGCAACATTGATGACGTACCCATTCTACAATTAACAAATGAAAATAAAGATTGCTTGGCCCTGACTCAATGCTAAAGGCCAAGTGTTAAAGTGGCCTGTCCATATACCAGCTGTTCCCTGATAAATGTCTTCTATGGTTCACACCCATCATGATCCTAGTTGAAGAATTTTATTGTCCAAGAAGGACTGATAACAAAGTCTGTGACTATGATTATTAACCAATCACCAAACACACCAATCAGTATCATTCTCTATAGCCATAGCATGTGGGAGACTTTATAGTGATTCTCCACACCGGGCCGAACATTAGCAGATCTACTTCCTGGTTACCACAGATAATGGCAGTCGTTCCGTCCTTACATAGGGACTGCAGTTCTCTAGAATTAGTTGGGGTTATATGAATTTGGCAGATCTACACATACACACGGGTGATTATCGTCGCTCTTTCATACTGGATTGTGGGTGTATTCGCCCATGTGTACGCTTCTTGGCAGAGATTTTGATGTCATTGTTTTTCCTGACAATTAGCCAACATGTGTAACCACTAGGGTAATACTGTACATAACTTAAACAGAGGAACAATTTCCTATGCTGATTTATTAGTTTTTTGGGCTCTAAATTCCTGTATGGCATAGCATTGTATTGTTCATACTGTCAATATTACATTTGTTTGTAATATGGCACATCCTGGTTCCATAGTAATGGATGTATAAAGACATAGTCCATCTAGTCCAACCTTTATACCCTACCCATAATGTCTGTATAACAGTTACATAGTAACATAGTATTGGAGGTTGTATAAAGACATACGTCCATCTAGTCCAACCTTTTACCCTACCCATAATGTCTGTCTAACAGTTACATAGTAACATAGTATTGGAGGTTGTATAAAGACACACATCCATCTAGTCAACTTTATACCTACCCATAATGTCTGTCTAACAGTACATAGTAACATAGTATTGGAGGTTGTATAAAGACATACGTCCATCTAGCAACCTTTATACCCTACCCATAATGTCTGTATAACAGTTACTAGTAACATAGTATTGGAGGTTGTATAAAGACCGTCCATCTAGTCCAACCTTTATACCCTACCCAAATGTCTGTATAACAGTTACATAGTAACATAGTATTGGAGGTTGTATAAAGACATACGTCCATCTAGTCCAACCTTTATACCCTACCCATAATGTCTATCTAACAGTCATAGTAACATAGTATTGGAGGTTTGTATATAGACATACGTCCATCTAGTCCAACCTTTATACCTACCCATAATGTCTGTAAACAGTACATAGTAACATAGATTGGAGGTTGTATAAAGACATACGTCCATCTAGTCCACCTTTATACCCTACCCATAATGTCTGTCTAACAGTTACATAGTAACATAGTATTGGAGGTTGTATAAAGACATACGTCCATCTAGTCCAACCTTTATACCCTACCCATAATGTCTGTCTAACAGTTACAAGTAACATAGTATTGGAGTTGTATAAAGACATACGTCCATCTAGTCCAACCTTTATACCCTACCCATAATGTCTGCCTAACAGTTACATAGTAACATATTATGGAGGTTGTATAAAGACATACATCCATCTAGTCCAACCTTTATACCTACCCATAATGTCTGTATAACAGTTACATAGTAACATAGTATTGGAGGTGTATAAAGACATACATCCATCTAGTCCAACTTTATACCCTACCCATAATGTCTGTCTAACAGTTACATAGTAAACATAGTATTGGAGGTTGTATAAGACATACGTCGATCTAGTCCAACCTTTATACCCTACCCATAATGTCTGTATAGCAGTTACATAGTAACATAGTATTGGAGGTTGTATAAAGACATACGTCCATCTAGTCCAACCTTTATACCCTACCCATAATGTCTGTATAACAGTTACATAGTAACATAGCATTGGAGGTTGTATAAAGACATACGTCCATCTAGTCCAACCTTTATACCCTACCCATAATGTCTGTCTAACAGTTACATAGTAACATAGTACTGGAGGTTGTATAAAGACATACGTCGATCTAGTCCAACCTTTATACCCTACCCATAATGTCTGTATAACAGTACTAGTAACATAGTATTGGAGGTTGTATAAAGACATACGTCGATCTAGTCCAACCTTTATACCCTACCACTAATGTCTGTATAACAGTTACATAGTAACATAGTATTGAAGGTTGAATAAAGACATACGTTGATCTAGTCCAACCTTTCTACCCTACCCATAATGTCTGTCTAACAGTTACATAGTAACATAGTATTGGAGGTTGTATAAAGACATACGACCATCTAGTCCAACCTTTATACCCTACCATAATGTCTGTATAACAGTTACATAGTAACATAGTATGGGGGTTGTATAAAGACATACATCCATCTAGTCCAACCTTTATACCCTACCGATAATGTCTGTCTAACAGTTACATAGTAACATAGTATGGGGTTGTATAAAGACATACATCTATCTAGTCCAACCTTTATACCCTACCCATAATGTCTGTCAACAGTTACATAGTAACATAGATTGGAGATTGTATCAAAACATACATCTATCTAGTCCAACCTTTATACCCTACCCATAAGTCTGTCTAACAGTTACATAGTAACATAGTATTGGGGTTGTATAAAGACACCGTCCATCTAGTCCAACCTTTATACCCTACCCATAAGTCTGTCTAACAGTTACATAGTAACATAGTATTGGAGGTTGTATAAAGACATACGTCGATCTAGTCCAACCTTATACCCTACCCATAATGTCTGTATAACAGTTACATAGTAACATAGTATTGGAGGTTGTATAAGACATACGACCATCTAGTCCAACCTTTATACCCTACCCATAATGTCTGTATAACAGTTACATAGTAACATAGTATTGGAGGTTGTATAAAGACATACGACCATCTAGTCCAACCTTTATACCTACCCATAATGTCTGTAAACAGTTACATAGTAACATAGTATTGGAGGTTATATAAAGACATACGACCATCTAGTCCAACCTTTATAGCCTACCCATAATGTCTGTATAACAGTTACATAGTAACATAGTATTGGAGGTTGTATAAAGACATACGACCATCTAGTCCAACCTTTATACCCTACCCATAATGTCTGTATAACAGTTACATAGTAACATAGTACTGGAGGTTGTATAAAGACATACGTCGATCTAGTCCAACCTTTATACCCTACCCATAATGGGCCCTATTTATAAAAGATCGGTATCGTTATCGTAAAATACCCATCGTTATCGTAAAATAACGACCGGGTTTTTACCGATAACAACCGTTATTTAACGATATCGTTAAATAACGGTCGTTAACGGTAAATAACGGCCGTTATCGGTAAAAACCCAGTCGTATTTTACGATAACGATCTGTATTTTACGATAACGATACTGATCTTTTTTAAATAGGGCCCAATGTCTGTATAACACTTACATAGTAACATAGTATTGAAGGTTGAATAAAGACATACGTCGATCTAGTCCAATCTAGTCCAACCTTTCTACCCTACCCATAATGTTTGTCTAACAGTTACATAGTAACATAGTTTTGGAGGTTGTATAAAGACATACAACCATCTAGTCCAACCTTTATACCCTACCCATAATGTCTGTATAACAGTTAATAAGTAACAGATAATGTCTGTCAACAGTTACATAGTAACAAGTATTGGGGGTTGTATAAAGACATACGTCCATCTAGTCAACCTTTATACCTAACCCATAATGTCTGTATAACAGTTACATAGTAACATAGTATTGGAGGTTGTATAAAGACATACGTCCATCTAGTCCAACCTTTATACCCTCCTCTTTAACCTTACCTTTAACCCTACCAGTTGATTTAGAGGAAGGTACACAAAGAAAAAAGCCCAGTTAAAAAGGGGAGAAAAATCCTTCCTGATTTCAATCGGAAAGCATCCCTGTATCAACCAGAACTACGTTTATGTATAATACCAGTAATTCTCAATACTATATATATCCCTGTACCAACTAGAACTACAGTATATGTATCAATACCAGTAATTCCAATATTATATGTATCCCCGTATCAACAGAACTACAGTACATGTATTAATACAGTAATTCTCAATATTATATAGTATTCCTGTACCAACCAGATCTACAGTATATGTATTAATACCAATAATTTTCAATATTATATAGTATCCCCGTACCAACCAGAACTACAGTATAATAATACCAGTAATTCCAATATTATGTAGTATCCTGTACCAACCAGAACTACATATATGTATTAACACCAGTAATTCTCAATATTATATAGTATCCCTATACCAACCATATCTACAGTATATGTATTAATACCAGTAATTCTCAATATTATATAGTATCCTTGTATCAACCAGATCTACAGTATATGTATTAATACCTGTAATTCTCAATTTATATTAGTATCCTGTACCAATAAGATCTACGTATATGTATTAATACCAGTAATTCTCAATTTATATAGTATCCCTGTATCAACCAGATCTACAGTATATGTATTAATACCAGTAATTCTCAATATTATATAGTATCCCTGTTACAACCAGAACTACAGTATATGTATTAATACCAGTAATTCTCAATATTATAAGTATCCTTGTATCAACAGATCTACAGTATTGTATTAATACCTGTAATTCTCAATATTATAGTATCCCTGTACCAATAAGATCTGGTTGGACTAGATGGATGTATGTCTTTATACAACCTCCAATACTATGTTACTATGTAACTGTTAGACAGACATTATGGGTAGGGTAAAAAGGTTGGACTAGATGGATGTATGTCTTTATACAACCTCCATTTCTATGTTACTATGTAACTGTTATACAGACATTATGGGTAGGGTATAAAGGTTGGACTAGATGGATGTATTTCTTTATTAAAACGCAAATACTAGGTTACTATATTAAAGATCTCTTACTATAGCTACTCCCCAATATAGGAAAAAGCTAACTTGGCTAAGCGAATAAAACCTGTGTAGTTATCCCTGTACCAACCAGAATACATATATGTATTAACACCAGTAATTCTCAATATTATATAGTATCCTATACCAACCATATCTACAGTATATGTATTAATACCAGTATTCTCAATATTATAGTATCCTGTATCACCCAGATCTACAGTATATGTATTAATACCTAATTCTCAATATTATAGTATCCCTGTACCAACACAGATCTACAAGATATGTATAATACCAGAATCTCTCCAATTATATAGTATCCCTGTATCAACCAGATCTACAGTATATGTATTAATACGTAATTCTCAAATTTATAGTATCCTGTACCAACCAGAACTCACGTATATGTATTAATACCAGTAATTCTCAATATTATATAGTATTGTATCAACCAGATCTACAGTAATGTATTAATACCTGTAATTCTCAATATTATATAGTATCCCTGTACCACATAAGATCTACAGTATATGTATTAATACCAGTAATTCTCAATATTATATAGTATCCTGTACCAACCAGATCTACAGTATATGTATTAATACCAGTAATTCTCAATATTATATAGTATCCCTGTACCAACCAGAACTACAGTATATGTATTAATACCAGTAATTCTCAATATATATTAAGTATCCCATACCAACAGAACTACAGTATATGTATAATACCAGTAATTCTCATATTATATAGATCCTGTACCAACAAGAACTACAGTATATGTATTAATACCAGTAATTCTCAATATTTTTAGTTTTATATTTGCATTTCCGTGCAAGCAGAGGGCCGGGACTGTGAGGCGGAGGATGAGGGAAGGTAAGTAACTATCGGACGACTTCTAACAATTATTACGGCGGTTGGGGCTGGGGGATCAATATGTACAAAATAAAAACTTCAAAAAGGTGTGGACATGCCCTTTAACCACAGCAATAATTCCATCCATTCCATCAAATAAAATTTGATGGAAACCATTTTGGGCCATATTATTTTATCACATAAAGAAAATCAATTAATCATTAAAGACTTTTGTGCCGCATTAATACACTATTAGTATCTTGACAGGAAGGGAGGCCATGTACAGTGAATGAAGCATTTAGTACATGGTCCAGTCGGGGCTGTAGGATAAGTTAAGTATCTAATGTAGACATGGTTCTCAGGACATTACCTTTGTATTTGGCCAGGAAGACTTTAAAACATGAAAACAGCACAGGGGGTGGGTGAGTTTAATGGGAATGGATAAACCATTTGAGGGACTCACAAAATTATAGCAATAGGACAGTTGCAAGGTCAGGAACAGCAGATTAAAACGATTTATCATTCATCTTTTTATGTATTCCTTAATAAAGATATACCTGTTTCAAATCAATAAAATCTTTCACTACTGATTTTCTTCTCCCCTCCCTTTAGCACAGGAAGACACAAAGTGGAGGATTCCTCTCTATCTCACCAGGGGAATCACACTGAGCATGTCTGAGCTCACTGAACTAGGGAAGGGGCAGTAACTGTATGCGTTTTATGTTAAACTTCTCATTTTATGTTTTTGTGTAAAATATCTGATGAAAAAAAATGTTTTGCTTCTTATTATTATTATTGGGATTTTATATGCACCAACATCTTCCGTAGCGCTTTACAATTACATGTATACATTCACTCAGGCCCTGCCCAAAGAGCTTACAATCTAAGCACTTTATTTGACACATACAACCTATCAGTATGTCTTTATTATTGTAGGGGAAACCGGAGTGCCCGGAGGAAACCGCAAAATGGAGAGAACATACAAACTCCTTGCAGATGTGTCCAAGGGTGGGAATTGAACTCAGGACCTCAGCGCTGCAAGACATCAGTGCTAACCACTGAGCCACCGTACTGCCCTGAATGAAATGTAAAGAACACTATTGGGGATTATGTAATAAGAGGTGGTGAAGTTTAAAATGATTTAGTTAATAATCTGCTCCCTTGTGTCCCTACAAACAGAAGGGTCACTTGTGCCAGGCTAACATCAGTACGACCTATTCACATTCCATCAGTAACATTCCACTGATTTAACCTATGATGTTTCGGAGAAGACACCCATGGGACATTGCTCTTTAAAGATTAGTTAAATGTTCCAAAAAGGCAAAGCAACACCACACACACACACCACACAAATATACCACGATTGGGTATTACTGGTCTGTTTTACATGTTGTTTATTACCAAATATACAATGCCCCATAAAGTAGACAACAAGGATATAACAAGAAATGAAAAAATGAAAACCCCTCTTAATTCATTAACATGGCTTCGGCTGATTCCGTGTCTTGTCCATGCACGGGAAGAAGCAAGTAAAAAGGGACCGGACCGGCAGCCAATGAACCCAATTACAGCTTCTCTGTAATTGGTTGAGACCACAATGCCATCTATTAAAGGGCAATGTCCAAGCCCCCCACAACAACAATCTAAAGTAGTTACCTTCCCACACCCACCACATTTTAACTATCTGTGATTATCATAGTAACGTAAATATTGTGGACTGTCCGTTTCCCCTGATATAAACAGTGTCATTCACAAAGTACCATAAAAAACTTACATTTCTAAGCCCCCACACTGGGGTCGGAAAAAAACAAAGATCGTGCCAGGCTGACCCCATTTTCAAAGTGGAAAATCGGAAAAGCACTCTATCGGAAAATCCGATTGGATGAAACATCTGGCATGTATTTGGCTAGCTTAACGTACCAAGTTTCTACTCTGTTTTATTTTCTGTTTACGGACAATACTTCTTCCTAAGTTATATCCCACGACGTACAACCAGGTGTTATTCAATAAAAGTTTTATGGTTTACAAATGGCCGCTAAACTTTTTGCCCCAAAACCAATCAGATATTTATTTAACATTTGAAAAGGAAAAAGCTAACATCTGATTGGTTGGGGAAAATTAGCTCATTTTCCCGATAAGAACTGTTATTGGAATCTCCCTCCTGTTTATACGGTTACATGGCCAAATAATACATAAAAATGAATGGAGAATTAAAAACGCTTTTATTATATAACATTGAGAGTTACATTTATTTAATGCAACAAGGCCCAGGAGCATACTTTGCAGAAATCCCAGATTGTGTCTGACTTGATGGGCGTGCAGCTAAAACTCTTCTGGTACATCTCCTGATATTTTTCTTGATTGTCTGAAGATCAATCGGTTCCAGACCAGAAAATAGAATAAGATTGAGCGGATTGGTTGTTCCGAATCTGGGCAATAGGGGTGTCACTTGATAAAGGACAAATCTGTGTGAAAGTACAAACATGAAATAAACATCATAAACAGGGCCCTTGTACTTTATTACCCAGAAGGTCCAGTATAAAACAGTTTCTGTGGTCACTGGACTGTTATGTTCTTTGCACATGCCCAGTCCTGAACTACTGCAGGAACTTGTACGGCAGGTCACACCCAGCTGGTAGCCTCTTAGCCAATCCGGTTACAGTTTAAATAGGCAAGGAGGAGCATGCGAGCTGTTTCTCTGGTCTATGAGCTAATCCTGCTACTAGAATCAGAAATGGACCATCCAGGACCCTCCAGAGAAATGGACCCTCCAGATGTTGAACACCCAGCATTCCTTGGTTTGTCTGGCAATGGAGGAATGCTGGGAACGGAAATGTACAGGGTTATTAAACAAAAGTTTTATCGTTTAAAATGGTGCTAATTTGGCCCAACCAAATTAGATGTTAGTTAACATTTGAAAGCTAACATCTATTGGTTGGGGCAAAAATTAGCACCTATTTTTAAAGGATAAGAATATTTTATTGAATCTTTCCTGTACATTCCCAGCTTCCTCAATTGCAGAACGACACCAGGAATTAATGCTGGGAGTCAAACATCTGGACGGGCCGCAGGTTGACATCCCGTTAATAGGGAGTTAAGTACTACCCTAACAATATTACAATGGGCTGCTGTGGTTATAAGCTACAGATCCGCTCAGGTCTATTAAGGAGAACAAACATCTTGGAAGATAAAAACATTATTGGGAGACGACAGCGAGCCAGGTAAGGGAGAGAGCGAGAGAGAGGAGAAGAGATGAGAGATATACTATTAATTACAATTATTGGTAATGCCAGAGAATTTATGTCAATATTAAAACTTTCATTCCTTTGGGCCGCACAAGGGAACATTTTAACGTCATTTTATTTAAAGGTTTCTGGAGTTCATTTCCATTTGCCCAGTGTTACATTAGGAAGTTGATATAAGGTGATGGCCAGCGGATCCAGGGTTCTTCGTCGGGGTGTAAAGGGAAAAGACAGGGGGGAGAGAGACGTGTGGGGGGAATGATGGCAGATAGTCCCAATTAAAAAATGGTGGAAATATTGCAGCACCGTTAGGTGCTCATTCGAGGCGAAAGGTAGAGCATGAGAGCCGGGGGACGCCGCCCGACAATTAATCCGGGCTGTATGTACATTATGCTGGGAACCCAGATTATTCAGGGGAACAAGCCATTGGCCATTGTGGAAAAGCTTTTGCCACAGTAAGAATGGCAGGTGTGACCTCCTTACCCTAGTAGTCGAACACCAGGATCTAACACACCATCTTAGCGGATGGGATTTTATATAAGGTATGTTACCCTATAGCTGGGTATGGCCCTATGGCTGATTATGTGCCCTATGGCGGGGTATGTACCCTATGGCTCGATTATGTGATCATAGCTGGGGTATGTTACCCTATGGGGGGCTGATATGTGATCTAAGCTGGGCATGGAACCCTATTGGCGAGGTATGACCCTATAGCTTGGGTATGTGCCTATGGCTGATTATGTCACTATGGCGGGGATGTACCCTAGGGTATTATGTGATATAGTAAAGCTGGGTATGTACCCATGGCTGATTATGTTGATCCTATAGCTGGGTATGTATGTCACCCATGGCTCTGATGATTATGTGATCGATAGCGGGTATGTATCCTATGGTCTCATGATTATTGCCCTATGGATGGGGTTATTGTTAAACCTATGGCTGAATTATGTGATCTATAGCTGTGGTATGTTATACCCTATGGCTTGATTATGTGCCCTGATGGCGCGGTATGACCCTTATGGCTTGAGTATGTGATCTATAGCTGGGTATGTTTACACTATGGCTGATTATGTGCCTATGGATTGGGTATTGTAACCCTACCTATGGCTGTGATTATGTGAATCTATAGCCTGGGTAGTACACTTAGGCTTGATTATGTGCCTATGGCCTGGGTTATGTGCCCTATGGCGCCCTGAGGGTATGTACCCTATGGCTGATTTGATTATGTGATCTATAGCTTGGTAGGACCTATGGCTGATTATGTGCCCTATGGGCGGTAATGTACCCTATGGCGATTATTGTGCTCTATTAGCTGGGTATGTACCCTATGGATGATTATGTGCCCTATGGCTGGGTATGATGCCCTATTGGCTGGGTATGTTACCCTATGGCTTGATTATGTGATATATAGCTGGGTTGACCACTTGGGCTCTGATTTAATGTGCCCTATTGGCTGGGACATGTACCCTCTGGCTGATTATGGTGATCTAAGCTGGGTATGTTACCTGATGGCTGATTATCAGTATGTGGAACATGGTCATGGGATGTACCACTATGTTGGGTCTGACTCTATGTCTGATTGTGTGCCTATGGTTTTGATTATGGTGCCCTATGGAATGGGTGGGTTATGTACCTTATGGCTGATTATGCGCCCTATGGCGGGTATGTACCCGATGTCTGACAGTATGAACCCTATGGCTGAGTATGTACCCTAAGGGCTATTATGTGCCCTGTGGCTGTGTGATTTGCTATTAGGCTGGATATGTGGCCCCTTGGTCCTTGGCATTGTGCAAATATGTTGTGGTTGTATGTACTCTTGGCGGGTATGGGTCTGTACCCTATGGCGGATATGTGCCACGGTATTAGGGTATTGCCCTAAAGCTGGGTTATGTGCCCTAAAGCGGGTATGTGAACTAAGGATGGTTATGTGCACTTATAGCTGGGTAGGTTGCCCTAAGATGGGTATATACCCTTGGCGGGGTTACGTGCACTATAGCCTGGGTATGTGCCCCTAAAGATGGGTCAGTGCCCTCCCTAAAAGATGGGTATGTGCACTTATGGCTGGTTATGTGCCATATAGCTGGGTAGTGCTCCTCAAAAATGGGTATGTGCACTTATAGCTGGGTATGCTGCCCTAAAGAGTGGTATGTGCTAAATGGCTGCTGGGTATGTACCACTATGGCTGGGTATGTACCCTATGGCTGGTTAGGTAACATATAGCTGGATATTGTGCCCTATAGATGGGTATGTGACCTATGGCTGGGTATGTACCTATGGCTGTGTATTGTTGCCATTATGGCTGGATAGCGTAACCTATGGCTGGGTATGTACCCTATGGTATGGGCCATTTACCCTATGGAGCTAGGTATGTACCCTTAAGCTGGCGTAGTGTACCCTATAGCTGGTATGTGCCCTATGGTTGGGTAGTAACCTATGGCTGATTATTTATGTGCTCCTATTGCTGTGTATGTACCATATGTCTGGGTATGTACCCTATGGTTGATTATGAAAACCCAATGGGCTGACTGGATTATGGAGCCATATGGCTGTTTTTATGTCTCCTATGGCTGGATCATGTGCCCTTACAGCGGCGTGGTAAACACCCTTTTATGGCTGGATATTGCCCATATGCTCAGTATGTACCCTTGCTAGGCATGTGCCCTATGGCTGGATATCGTGTCCTTTTGGCTTGGTATGTAACCCGTGTCTGGCGTATGGGGATGTACCATAGGATAGCATATGTTGCCCTATGGATGGGGAAATGTGCCTGTGGC
The DNA here is from genome assembly GCA_019447015.1 of Hymenochirus boettgeri. Lineage (NCBI taxonomy): Eukaryota > Metazoa > Chordata > Amphibia > Anura > Pipidae > Hymenochirus > Hymenochirus boettgeri. The sequence continues at coordinate 277,752,945 of CM033474.1, forward strand.
TGGGTTATGTGCCCTATGGCTGCTGGGTATGTTACCATATAGGCTGGATATGTTGACCCTATGGGGTGGGTAATGTTTCACCCTGTGGCTGGGTTTTAGGGATGTTACCTATGGCTTAGGTATTGTACCCTATGGCTGGGTATGTGCCCTGTGGCTGGGTATGTGCCATATGGATGGGTCGTGCCCTGTGGCTGGGTGATGTGCACTTCATGGCGGGTATGTACTCTATAGCCCGGTATGTAACACTATGGCTGGGTAGTTTGCCCTTGCTGGCTGTGGTATGTGCCCTATGGCTGGGCTATGTACCTATTGGATAGGATGTACCCTATGGCTGGGGTATGTGCCCTGTTGGCTGGGTATGTTGCCCTATGGATGTGGGTTATGTGCCCTATGGGCGCTGGTATGTACTTATGGCTAAGGTATGTACCTATGGTTGGTATGTGCCCTATGGCACTGGGGTATGTGCCCTGTGGGCTGGGTCTGTGCCCATGGTGGGTATGCCCTATGGCTGGGGATGTGCCCTATGGACTGGGTATGTTTACTCTTATGCTCGGTCTGGTACACTATGGATTGGGAATGTGCGCCTGTTTTTGGGGGCTCGGTATGGCACTTGATGGTTGGGCATGGGCCTTACCTCTGCTCGGGTTACCAAAAGCGACATTAGCATCTCCTCATCTGTTCCTGACTCCTTTCAATTGCTTGTGCAGCTTGTGGGCGAAGTAGCCCTGACAGGTCCTGGTGATTTTTACTAACAAAGAGAAACATGAATGGACAGTCAGACTTTCTATTTAAACTGCAGAACGGCTGACCTGTGATCATGGAGGGGAAGTCCAAGCCCTGAGATTGAAATATTATATCAGGGCTTTTTAAAATTACCCCTCAACCCCCAAAAGACTGCAAAACAGATTAGAAAGTCTTTAAAGGTATAAAATATACCAGATACCAGGAGAAAAAACTGTCTAAATCACAGGGTAACAGCAGACATTGTTCCAATATTCCTTATTTCCCCCCATCTTAGTTTACAGATCTATCCAATCTGCATTCAGTCCTTTCATTAATATTCCCAGGAAGATGTTGCCTTAAAGCGACTTGCATCGTGCAGGAAAGGTGAGGCTAATACATGATGGTTGCCATGTGAATTTAAAGGGAACTGCGTAATGGAACAAGGTGGGGAAATACTGTGACCACGTATTGGATTACCTATGGTGGGAATAAGCTTTATGCAGATCTCCCGAAGTTTCACATATTAATCACGTCCAAAATTCTTTCCATTGAAGCTAAATGGGAGACAAATAAAAAGGACCACAAAATCAAATCCATTCTGTGTGCAGGTGAGACAAGGGTTGGTATTTAGAAAACATTGGGGCTTATTTTTAAAAACCGTTTGCAACCCAATCAGAAGTTTGTTGTTGGTCTATGCAGTTTTTAAAAATAAAACGTGTTGGGTGTGATGCATGATGAAATGAATAGAATGGACAACACACTTTTGGCCCTGATTAAATACCTATGTATAGTTTATATTAGGGGCTTATTCAAGAAGAGGGTTGATTGAAAAATGGACCATGCTCTTAAAGGCGTTTTTTCACTATACTTGACTCAAACAACTATAAAATTATCTGGAAAATACACTTTTTTGAGGACAAGTAAAATGATTGGTACGCACATATTTAATCTGTGCTTGGTTTGTCATTAAATTATTAATGTTTAGTGAGTTACTGCTAATTTTTCCCCCCACCTCCCTTACCTCCACTTGCCTTATTGTAGTGCTGCGCACGCTTATAAGTTCTGCACAGCCTCACCATAGAACTGACTCTGGTTATAGATCTACCCCTCCCCTCCCTCTCTTTTTTCTCTGTTCGAATGATGCGCAGAAAGAATAGAAGAAAGTGTGCTGGCAGGCAGCCAAAGATCTAGTAAGACGGTCTCAGGGGATGGGGACAATTATTAATTTCTGCTTTGGAGGGAAAGGACAGGTCTTTCCCTCGTAATGCTGTGATTTCAAATGATGATTTCTTCATGAGGATCTACAGGCTCAGATTGTCAAATCCGAAAATGTGAGTAACTTTTTGTGCAAGCAGGGAATCATTGCTGTATCCAAACTTTAGAAAATTTTATTTTTTCAGTAAAGATTACCCTGTAAGTTACGGAATACCACCATTATCGATATTTTGGGGACAATTTGATAAATTTGATCGAAAACGGCAAAAAAATATCGATAACCGGGGATGATGTTTTTATAAATCGGCCAATCGAATACATATATAGAAATCTGCGGAGATTGGCAAAACAATGTGGGGAGGAAATCTACCAAAAGTTTCTTCTAATTGGATACAGATTGTTCTGATGAAACTAATGAAAATCTTAATCTTCCCTGCAGGTGGATGTCCTGTTTTAATCTGTAACTCAACACACAAGGTGCAGGCTATTTATAATGACATCACACTTCAATAGTGCAAAAACTCTGCCTCAAATTTTGAAGGGCAAAACAAAGTCTGCTAATGCAATTAAAAGATGCAAGGGGTAAGTAAAATACAGATCAAATTCGTACCATCAAACTTATTACTGTGACCGGGCAGGAAAGAAAGAAATCCAGGGAGAGGCAAGAAAAGGGCGAGCGGGGAAAAGTGGGGCGAAGTGGGGCCCCAAGACAGAGCAGTGAGCGGAGGGGAACAGGGGAAAGAGCGAAACAGGGATGGGAGGGGGGCGGACAATAAAGGACCACCAGGGGGGGGAATGACGATATTAAGAAACTTTTTATTGAATTTAACCCTGAAAAAATGTTGTTTATGATGGCTCATAATTGAAGAAATGCGAAAAAAAATAAAAGAAAAAAAAGAAAAAAGAAAATGAGAAGAAAAAGAAAAATAAAAAAATTGTAATAACATATGTATAGAAAAACATTTCTATTGTACTAAACCAGGGGGTGTTGTGTTTGCTAGAAGTTCTTTGTCACTGAAAACAACCTTTCTTTTAAATTAACGCATATCTGCAGACGGGGGGGAACGACAAGGAACAAGAGGGCTGGTTTCATATGGTTTGGAACCTGGCGTGGGACTTGGGGGTGGAGGTGTGGTTAGGTGGGTATGGTGGTCTGGACTACAATGGACTGGTGGGCCTCGACTTTAACACTGAGTTGGTGGTGACTGGTGCTTGAAATGCGCCGGTGGTAGATTGCAGGAAAGGAGTTTATTTTTTTTTTAACTGACCATTTTAAGTGTTCCGCAGAGGGTGCGCCCTGCACAAATGTTTCAGTTTTGCTTCATGGGTAGGGGGCACCCCTGACTAAAAACATTAACCATGATTAAAAGGGAATGTTGCTTGACAGGAGCATGTCCGCCTGTTAGTGGGATATTTAAATGAATACCCAATAAGGCTTTGCTAAAAGATATGATACTTTCCCAAAAGTATTGTTTGAAAGAGAAGATGGGCCCATTTATTAGTTTACAAATAGATGAAGATGACAAAGACAACATTAGGGAATGTTAATAATGTGATTCACATGTTTTTAGGAATTACATTCACTGTTTAGCTAAGGCGGCGAAGGGGGCTCCAACCATAGCAGAGGGGGAGCGGGCAAAGGGAAAGAAGAAGAGGAGGGGGTGTGCGGCAAAAGGAGCACCCGGGGAAACCAGGAAGAAACTGCGGGGAGGAAGGAGCCGCGGACAAGGGGGATGGAGACAGGATGGGGAGGTCAAGGGGGGGTAGGGGGCATCACTTCTTCAATATGATCATAGCACATTTTTCTTTTATCATGAAAGGTCCCACAGTATATTGATCTGGTGATATTGACTTATTTATTAGCACTTGCACTTTTATGGCATTAGCACTTTTTTTGCCTCTAAAATGGGAACGGCAGAGTTTTTCATTTTTTTGAGAGTCGAGTTGTTCCATTTTAATATAGCCGGCACTGTTAGTGTTTTAGTTGACACATGAGGAAGGGGGTTGGACCCATCCAGAAACCTTGTGTACCTGGTTTTCAGCACCCGGAAATTTAAGATTAATTTATTAGGAACAGGAGTAAGCCGGGATGAGCGTGCCTGTCCCCTTCAAATTTGCAAATAACATATTTGCCAAGCGGACCAGGGGTGGCCACGGGTACTGGGGGAGGGGGACACCTCCACCAATTTACATGTTACGGACTCCACGGACTTTACTTATATTGGTGATCCCATTGGTGTGGGAGAGGGAGGGAAGAGAAAGCGGGAAGGACACCAAGAGGGTCCAGGGGTAAAGCAAAGGCAGTAAGTCTGAGGTCCAATTTGGGGACCCAGGAATATGTGACAGAGGTGCCCAATGAAATGCGACCAAGCAAGGGGGAATCGGTTGGAGGGGTGGAGGTTGGGGGGGGGAGGGTGGGCAGTGCTCGTGGGTGAGTAGGGGGGGCCTACCAGGTGGGGGGGGGACAGGACGCGACCATACACAGCTCCTCTAGTTCTTACCAATCTCATGGCTTTAAAAGTGGCTTCTCAAAATCTACTGCATATAGTTCCTTGTAAGCCCAGGACAACCTTGAATCTGGGGGAATTTCATCGGTTTCCCCATCGAGCTTCCAAGGCCTGAACCTGAACAGGCAATAAACAACCCAAAGATATTATGCAAAGATATGCTGCCAGTAAGTAAGATGCCTAAAGGAATCAAACTCGCCCATCTGAGTCCTTGCAGACTTTAATGGGATATTATTTACCATAAAGTTTTTTGGCATCCAGACCAGACGAAAGATCTTATATGAATATAAGACCCTCATCACGATAGCCTGAAAGGACAATCAAAACATTATTATGGTTTTATTTAAGGAGGAGGCTATAGGGGCATTAATTGTCCATAACACATAGAATGTGTATGCAAGAAGGTTTAGAATACATTAGCGTTTTCTTTTTATCGTAATTGGTTCTATTTATAAATGGTCACTCTATGTATACTATCTGATCCACTCGATGGGATCTCAGCTGGCCCTATATGGTATCTCAACTATAGACCCACTCTATGGTACATTAACTGTTCACTCAATTGGTATCTCAATGACCCCCAATCATGTATCCTCAACTGACCTCTCTATGGCTACATATATCACGTGTCACTCAATGGTATCTACAATCGCCACTCTATGATTCTCATGATGGTCAATCTAGGCCTATCTAAGCTGACCACTCTATCGTACATTAACTGTTCAATCAATGGGTATCTCAACTAGGCCACCTCTATGCGCTATCCTCAGATGACCCGTCACCTATTTGTAGGTATTCAGCATAGAGACACTCTATGGCCCCTATCTCACAGGCAACCTATGGTTATCTCAACTGTCCACATATGCGTATCTCAACATGGCCACCTCTGGCTATCTCAAAAAATTGAGGCCACACTATTTTGTTATCTTCAGGTTGGCCAATCTATGGTATTTCAGCTCCTGTCCACTCTAATGGTATATAAAACTGGCCAGTTCTATTGTATTCACTATGCGCCACCTATGGATATCCCATCTGGCCCCTGTATAGAGTATCTCAACTGCCAACTCTATGGATATCTCGCTTGCCACTCTATGCTGCTATCATCAACCTGGCCACTCTATTCGGCATACCTCCATCTGCGAACCAATCTGTGTATCTCAGCAGATATTATTTTCCTCAATGTATATTATGGATTCCTATGATCAAAAAACAAGGATTACATTGTACTTTTAAAGGACAAAAAACAACAGTAAAGTCTTTGGAGGTAGGCACGTAGATCTCACACTTAGAGATGCGGATGAACCCGAAGTACTGAGCTTGAACCCGAACTTAAATAGTTCAGCATGAACGCAAACTCTTCTTTATGCAACTTCCCGAAATGGTTTGTGGTTTTTTCAATCTAGCCAGACTTATTTTCGATCTAATTAATCGAATTCTGAATTGCGAACCCTACGATGTCGCCTGACGATTCAGTAACCCTCGAAGTGTGATCCTTCGATCTTCAGCTAACCCTCGAAGGTATCCTTCGATTTTACAGTAACCCTTCAAATGTATCGTTCGATTTTCAGAACTCTCTAATGTATCCTTGCGTTTTCAGTAACCCTGCTAATGAATCCTTCGATTTCAGTAACTTTGATGTGTTATCCATTCGATTTGCAGTAACCCTTGAATGATATCCTCGATTTCGCGTAACCTTCCAATGTGGCATTAATTTCGGTATCCCGAAAGTATCATTGAGAACCCTTGAATTTAGCCGGTCATTTGTCAGATAACCCTCAAATGTAACTTCCAATTTCGTAACTTCAAATTCATTTTCCGTAACTTTGAATGATGTATGGATTTCGGTAGCCCTCAAGTATCCATTCAGTAACCTTTGAATGGTTGTTTTATGGTGACTTCGATTCAGAACCTTGAAAGTATTGTATCTAGTAACCCTCAAATGCTATCATTGGTATCCCTCGAATTCGCAGCCCTCAACTCGAATTGTTGTAGCACGTGGAACCGACAATTGACTGATTGTAGGGTAAGTTAGATTTTGGGATTATGTACGTGTCCCTAGACCATTTCCGAGGGACCACAGCAATTTACAGTTAAGTCACCGGTTCGATCCCCATTTGAGTTTATATGGGTACATTTGTGAAACTACAGAAACGGTTACTGACTTCTACGAAGTGATACTGCCATCTATACGCACCAATAAACGTTACAGAATTGGCAATAAAGATATTTATCACTAGTATATGTTTTTCCAACCAAATTCCTTCTTCTGGTTAGGTCAGATGAATAACCCCACAATCTGTTAGAGGAAATGACACCCCACACTGAATCTCTTGTTCTTACCTGTAACAATGCAGATGAGGATTTTACTGGAAATATCACTTGGACGTCTTCACTTTTAACATCTGGAATCAAGTCTCGTCAAACCACTAACACGAACATGAGAATATGAGTTACTAGATAGACTATTACATGTCTGAGTCACACGTACATGTATTCAATTTGACATCAACACTTAGTCTTGTACGATTCTTTATATCTGCTTTGATTTGCTGAAAAAAGAAAATATGGAGGGTAAGAATAAGTAATACTGTAACTGTAGTGCAAGGAAATCTGCACTACACTGCACTATAACTGTCAGGGATATTCATAGATAAAAATAAATTGACATCTATAGATAACAAGAAATACCAGCACTACACTGCACTATAACTGTCAGGAGATATTCTAGATAAATTAATCTATAGATACAAGGGAATTGCACTACACGTCGCCCCACTATAACTGTAGCGGATATTCTAGATAAGTTTACATATATAGATACATAGGAAATCTAGCCACTACACTGGCACATAACTGTCAGGGCGATTATTCTAGATAAATTACATCATAGATACAAGGGAATCGCACACTACACTAGCACTATAACTGTCAGGATATCTAGATAAATACATCAATAGATACAAGCGGAATCTGCACTAACACTGCACTATACTGTCAGGGATATTCTAGATAAATACATCTATAGATACGAAGGAAATATGCACTACACTGCACTATAACCTGTCAGGATATTCTAGATAAAGTACATTCTATAGATACAAGGAAATCTCTCACTACACTGCACTATAACTGTCAGGGATATTCTCAGATCAAAATTACTCTATAGATACAGGAAATCTGCAACTACACTGCTATCTATATGTCAGGAATATTCTAGATAAAAGTGTACATCTATAGATACAAGAGGCAATCTGCACTAAACTGACTATATGTCAGGGATATTCTAGATAAATTAACATCTATAGATACAAGGGGAAATCTGCACTACATGCCACTATAACTGTCAGCAGGATTATATTCTAGCATAAATTACATCTATAGATACAAGAATACCTGCACTACAATGCACTATAATTGTCAGGGATAGTCGTAGATAAATTACATCTATAGAGACTAGGAAATCTGCAGGTGTACATACACTAGGGCTGAGCCCCTAGTTCAGAATTAGCTAGGAAAGACTACTGTGTGGCTAGCTAGGAGGGGTATGTGGGAATGATAAACACTACCAATTAAAGAAACCAGTAAATTGGCAGTATTATAAATTGTTCTCTATAACTGTAACTAGTTAAGGGGAATGTTGAAGGGTAGGCCTATTGAGAAATACCTTGTATAAGCTGTACTAAGATGCAAGGTTCACTTCATTATCCTCCCCCTGCCCAGCTCGTGTACCTATTGTTTCTATAACTGTAACTATTAAAGCGAGGAAGTTGAAGGCGTTAGGCCTTATTGAGCAATACATTTCAGAGCTGTACTAAAGATCAGGTTCACCATTCTTAGCGCTCCCGCGCCTGCAGCATTCTGTACTATGTTGTTATATAACTGTAACTATAAAGCGGGAATGTTGAAGGACGCCTTTGAGAATACATTGTACAGAGCCTGTACTAAGAATAGGTTCACTCATTATCCCCCTGCAGCTCTGTACCATGTTGTTTATATAAACTGTAAATATTAAGGGGAATGTTGAAGGGTAGGCCTTATGAGAAATCATTGTACAGAGCTGTACTAAGATCAGTTCACTTCAATTATCCTCACCCCTGCGAGCCTCTAGAACCATGTTGTTTTATAACGTAAACTTATTAAAGGGGAATGTTAAGGGTAGCCTTATTGAGAATACATTGTAGCAGAGCTGCTACTACGATCAGACTCACTTCATTATCCTCCACTTGCACCCGCTGAGCTCTACCATGTTGTTTATCATAACTGTAAGCATATTAAAGGGGAATGTTGAAGGGTAGACTTATTGGCAGAAATACTACTTGCTACAGAGCTTACTAAGATCAGCTTCACTTATTATCCTCCCCCATGCAGCTCTGTACCATGTTTGGTATAACTGAAAATAGCGCGATGTAGAGTTAGGCGCTAATCATGATCAAACGAGTAGGTTCATTTATCCCCTGCCGCTCTAGCACATGGTTAGTACTAATATTAGAGATATACAGTATTGAGCACGCACAGAGTGCGTACTAAGATCCAGACTCACTTTATTATCTCCCCCTGCAAGCTCTGTACCATGTTGTTATATACTGTACATTAAAGGAGAATGTTGAAGGGTAGGCTTATATTCTCATATTATGGCGCTACTCTATGGTATCTCAGCTGCGCCACTCTATTGGTATCTCATAACTGGCATTGGGACTCAATCACTGGCATTGTAACTGGCCGACTCTACGTATTCCACTCTATATCTATCTCAACATGCCTCTGTATGGTTTCTCAAACTGACAACTCTATGGTATAACTCATCTGGCCACTCTATGGTAATCAGTTATCACCAGTGCAGTAACTACATGTACCAATCAACGGGTAACAATGATTATAAACAAAACCAGTATTAGTAATAGAATAAATCTGATTGGCTGATATTAGATACTATGACACAGGCAAACATTTCTATTGTGTCCTACATAAAGTTTGTTAGAAGAATCTAACAAGCCCCAACTCCAAGTGTAACATACCCTCCATAATATCAGACATGCAAAAGGAACAAAGCTTCTGGGAATTTACCATTTTCCAGGAACGCTATATCTTTAAAAGACTTTTACAGCATTCCACAAGCTAAATGCAAAACCAGAGAGCACAACTACAGACCGGTTTCGGCTTTATTGAGCCATTATCAGTGAAGTGTAGCCTCTGGTTTTGCAGTGTGAAGGGCCTATAGACAGACGTCACTATAAATGAAATAGGATAGGGAGAGAATTCAGGCTTTGAGCCTATCCTATTTCATTTATATCAGACCATCTAATGGTAAAATCCTATATATCGTACTTGTTGGCTCTAGTACATAAAATCTGTAATAAAGGACTCGTTGGTTCCGGCGCCCTTCATGGCTCCTCTCAGTTCCCTGGCATCCAATTCACATGGACGATCCAGCAGGCTAACGCCAACTTTTCAAAATTTTCCAACTTGAATTCGCTTTTTAAAACCTGCTCCAAATCCTACATGGGTCAAACAGATGAAACAGAAATAAAAACAGTGTATGTGCGTTCAGCCCGACTAGTCAATCTGGGAAAATTACTTCAGATTAATCCTTGTCTCTTTATAATTGTAAATTGCCATCTATTTAGAGTAGCAAGGCAAAGTGGAGGGCAGAGCATGGTGGATCTTAGCTGCAGGGTTGCCGGACTGGGACTTAAAGGGCAACAAAGTTTCAGAAAACGAATCAGAAGGCAGAATACTTCACATGATTGCAGTTATCTGTGCCTCACCTCACAGTTTGATGCGGTTGCTGGGAAATTGACCTTACATGGAAATTGTGCTTTATTTGCTACCATTCATTTGGTCACTGACTGTTATGTTTTGCACATGCTCAGTCTTTAAGCTGCTGCAGAATGTTGCTACGGCGGTCACACCTACTATTAGTCTCTAGCCATCCTGTTAAAGTCCATATTAGGCAGGGATCATGTGAAGTCAGAGATGAGGCCAGACATTGCACATGGACAGTTATCTTATCCAGTTGTTCAGTGGGGTTTACTTTACTTTAATGTCATTTACTGAGTGATAGTTTTACAGTTTATTGGTGTTCTTGGGGGTGTGTTCTGCTTTAAGCCCTTCCTTGCAGTTGGGACAGTCTCTTCCAATATGGATGTCTGGTAACCTAGATAGCTTTAATCTGGATGGTACTTGTGGTGCAAAACAAGTTAAATGACTCCCAATTGAACAGGGATTCCTTGTAAGGCTGACGCATTGTTAGATTATTTTGGATGGATTCAATCCCTTTAAGGAAATATGACAAAAATGATTTCCCCAGATGTATCAATCGATGACGTTCTGTACCTTGCCGTACGAACTCTTGTATTTCTGTTGTCACTCTTGCCTTTGTTCAGAATCCTATGCAAGCACCTCATAATTGCTTTTTCATCAGTCCCTGTAAGTAGAATAATTAAAACAGTTATTTTTGACTGATGGCCACTGGATGGCGCAGTCTCAGTTTAAATCAAAACAAAATTGCTAAATATCGCCAAATAATGCAGAACATAGACTGTATATTTTTGCTTGTAATGATATCAGCTACCACAAAATGAATTCAATATTGGGGTAATTCTTTTTCCCAACCACCTCTACTGCTGGTAGGATCTTCTAACCAGCTAAATCTTCATTTCTCACCAGCCTCACAAATGTAAAAGGGAAATGACATCACTAACTGCACAAGCACCATGGGACAATTGAAAGATTGGCTTTTAAGTATGTATTAGAAATATAGCAGTCCAGATTATTTGTAACTTGTAAAATTCACCAAATAATATTGGACATTCATCTCTTTCTCTCCCTGTGTGATTACATTGAGCGTGTCTAAACTCACTGAGCTAGGAAAGGTGGTAGTGACTTCAGGGGGTTTCTGTAGTAAAAGCTAGTACTTGATTAGAAATTACATTAAAATGACATTGGTGGTGTTGGTAGGAACATATGTAATGGCCGTTTCACCTGCCCAACCCTGCACAATTATGATCGCACGTGTGTATGGACTAAGTTGCAAAAAAAAAAATAAACAAATCAAAGTTGGAATTAAGGAGAAAATATCACACCACTGCCCTGCACCCACCAAGTGGCCCATCTTCAATATTGCCCTTTTATAGAGGTATATATTTATATATAAATAATTGTCAATGGCTGGTAATGTTTTGAGCACACATAGACATCTCTTACCTGCACCTTTGCAGGCTTGTAAAGTTTCTTGCATCTCGCTCGGCATTGAAGTCCTGATGATGTCGGATAGTTGGCTAAAATAACAGAAGGAAAGAAGTTTACAACCCCATAGAAATAAATGAAACCATTTCAATCAGTCACAAGACTACAGGTCATTACCAACAATTATACCGATTTGACTGCCAAGTGGGTGTGCCCAGAAAGAACAAAACTGGCGCCAGTAGTTTCTTGTGGAACGTATTAAAATTCTGGATAACCGAAAATGTGATTCAGACCCAATTGAAAGGGAAATTTTCGATTTTTCAAACTCGATTCCATTTTATTTAATGACAATTTTAGACTATTCACCGAGATTTAAAATCAGTCAATTCCGCTTTCGAAACTTAGTTTAGAAACTGGACTCATCTCTAGTTGTGTTGAAATGGTACATTGTGTGTACAAAAATAATTCTGTCTACAAAAAATAATCATTTCCTCTGAACAGTGAGGAAGAATTCAACCCTTGCCAAGCAAAGTCTCGAACAGCACCAGCTAGCATGGAGAGACTATTGAAGGATTTGGGGAGATCTACCTTAAAGTGTATGTATACAAAAAAAATGACTTTGCGTCATCGTAATCTATAATAAATACATGTAAGTAGCACTTACTCTGAGGTGTTGTGTTGCTGCATGCCTTCAATACAATACTTGTTTTGTCAGGCTCTGACCACTGACCTGACTATTTTCCCCAAACCAACTGTCAATACTGTCAACTGTACAGCATACAGCACACAAACTGTCAATACTGCTACGATAACACAAATGTCATACTGATACAGCACAGCAACCAACTGTCAATACTGCTACAGCATACAGCACACCAACTGTCAATACTGCATACAGCATACAGCACACCACTGGTCAATACATCATACAGCATACAGCACACCAACTGTCAATATGCATACAGCACACCAACTGCCAATACATCATACAGCAGACAGCACACCAACTGTCAATACTGCATACAGCATACAGCACACCAACTGTCAATACTGCATACAGTATACAGCACACCAACGTCAAACCATTCCAGCTCAGCAAAACTGATTACAGAGATGGTGAAACGTAGATGTTTCAGATTGGATATCTAATGATAGGGGGCGCTCACTAAGGCCAGTGTAGTTGGGTGTTGAATTATAGTTTTACAATGGGCATTTAAAAAAAAAAGTTCCGTGTACATACCCTTTAAAAAACAAATGCAGAATCACTGATGGCATGGAGACTGAGAAGTAATGGTAACACCAAATAAACTAGGTCACAAGGTAGTGAGCCCATGTTTGTCTGGCTATGAGGCCATGGGCTGTGTTTTATTACATGGCAATGCGAATAGGGAATCCAACCCCACACAGGCAGATGCAATAAACTTCCTTTGACAACCTACCTTTACTGGTTCTGATGCATTGGGAAACGTGAGAAGAATTTTGCAACCTTTTGTTAGGCTTATGTATTCAAAAAGGCATTCATTTTGTGCAAAATCACTCCTACATTTATTGCATCATTTGTGCAAAACGTGTACAAATCCCCGATGTCTCCCAACATCAGGGCCACGGGTTCAAATCCCCCCAAGTCCCCATCTATGGAACGGAATATACAGCGTATTCCAGGTTCCCCGAGAAACTTTTCAAGATGGCGTTTATTAAGCAACATTGATGACGTACCCATTCTACAATTAACAAATGAAAATAAAGATTGCTGGCCCTGACTCAATGCTAAAGGCCAAGTGTAAGTGGCCTGTCATATACCAGCTGTTCCCTGTATAAATGTCTTCTATGGTTCACACCCATCATGATCCTAGTTGAAGAATTTTATTGTCCAAGAAGGACTGATAACAAAGTCTGTGACTATGAATTATTAACCAATCACCAAACACACCATCAGTATCATTCTCTATAGCCATAGCATGTGGGAGACTTTATAGTGTATATCTCCACACCGGGCCGAAATTAGCAGATCTACTTCCTGGTTACCACAGATAATGGCAGTCGTTCCGTTCTTACATAGGGACTGCAGTTCTCTAGAATTAGTTGGGGTTATATGATTGGCAGATCTACACATACACACGGGTGATTATCGTCGCTCTTTCATACTGGATTGTGGGTGTATTCGCCCATGTGTACGCTTCTTGGCAGAGATTTTGATGTCATTGTTTTTCCTGACAATTAGCCAACATGTGTAACACATAGGGTAAATACTGTACATAAACTTAAACAGAGAGAACAATTTCCTATGGCTGATTTATTAGTTTTTTGGGCTCTAATTCCTGTATGGCATAGCATTGTATTGTGTCATACTGTCATATTACATTTGTTTGTAATATGGCACATCCTGGTTCCATAGTAATTGAGATTGTATAAAGACATACGTCCATCTAGTCCAACCTTTATACCCTACCCATAATGTCTGTATAACAGTTACATAGTAACATAGTATTGGAGGTTGTATAAAGACATACGTCCATCTAGTCCAACCTTTTACCCTACCCATAATGTCTGTCTAACAGTTACATAGTAACATAGTATTGGAGGTTGTATAAAGACACACATCCATCTAGTCACACTTTATACCTACCCATAATGTCTGTATAACAGTTACATAGTAACATAGTATTGGAGGTTGTATAAAGACATACGTCCATCTAGTTCAACCTTTATACCCTACCCATAATGTCTGTATAACAGTTACTATGTAACATAGTATTGGAGGTTGTATAAAGACCGTCCATCTAGTCCAACCTTTATACCCTACCCAATGTCTGTATAACAGTTACATAGTAACATAGTATTGGAGGTTGTATAAAGACATACGTCCATCTAGTCCAACCTTTATACCCTACCCATAATGTCTATCTAACAGTCATAGTAACATGTATTGGAGGTTTGTATATAGACATAGTCCATCTAGTCCAACCTTTATACCTACCCATAATGTCTGTAAACAGTTACATAGTAACATAGATTGGAGGTTGTATAAAGACATACGTCCATCTAGTCCAACCTTTATACCCTACCCATAATGTCTGTCTAACAGTTACATAGTAACATAGTATTGGAGGTTGTATAAAGACATACGTCCATCTAGTCCAACCTTTATACCCTACCCATAATGTCGTCTAACAGTTACAATAACATAGTATTGGAGGTTGTATAAAGACATACGTCCATCTAGTCCAACCTTTATACCCTACCCATAATGTCTGCCTAACAGTTACATAGTAACATATTATTGGAGGTTGTATAAAGACATACATCCATCTAGTCCAACCTTTATACCCTACCCATAATGTCTGTATAACAGTTACATAGTAACATAGTATTGGAGGTGTATAAAGACATACATCCATCTAGTCCAAACCTTTATACCCTACCCATAATGTCTGTCTAACAGTTACATAGTAACATAGTATTGGAGGTTGTATAAGACATACGTCGATCTAGTCCAACTTTATTACCCTACCCATAATGTCTGTATAGCAGTTACATAGTAACATAGTATTGGAGGTTGTATAAAGACATACGTCCATCTAGTCCAACCTTTATACCCTACCCATAATGTCTGTATAACAGTTACATAGTAACATAGCATTGGAGGTTGTATAAAGACATACGTCCATCTAGTCCAACCTTTATACCCTACCCATAATGTCTGTCTAACAGTTAATAGTAACATAGTACTGGAGGTTGTATAAAGACATACGTCGATCTAGTCCAACCTTTATTACCCTACCCATAATGTCTGTATAACATACTAGTAAAAACATAGTATTGGAGGTTGTATAAAGACATACGTCGATCTAGTCCAACCTTTATACCCTACCCTAATGTCGTATAACGTTTACATAGTAACATAGTATTGAAGGTGAATAAAGACATACGTTGATCTAGTCCAACTTTCTACCCTACCCATAATGTCTGTTAACAGTTACATAGTAACATAGTATTGGAGGTTGTATAAGACATACGACCATCTAGTCCAACCTTTATACCCTACCATAATGTCTGTATAACAGTTACATAGTAACATAGTATTGGGGGTTGTATAAAGACATACATCCATCTAGTCCAACCTTTATACCCTACCGATAATGTCTGTCTAACAGTTACATAGTAACATAGTATTGGGGGTTGTATAAAGACATACATCTATCTAGTCCAACCTTTATACCCTACCCATAATGTCTGTCTAACAGTTACATAGTAACATAGTATTGGAGATTGTATCAAAACATACATCTATCTAGTCCAACCTTTATACCCTACCCATAATGTCTGTCTAACAGTTACATAGTAACATAGTATTGGGGGTTGTATAAAGACATCCGTCCATCTAGTCCAACCTTTATACCCTACCCATAATGTCTGTCTAACAGTTACATAGTAACATAGTATTGGAGGTTGTATAAAGACATACGTCGATCTAGTCCAACCTTTATACCCTACCCATAATGTCTGTATAACAGTTACATAGTAACATAGTATTGGAGGTTGTATAAAGACATACGACCATCTAGTCCAACCTTTATACCCTACCCATAATGTCTGTATAACAGTTACATAGTAACATAGTATTGGAGGTTGTATAAAGACATACGACCATCTAGTCCAACCTTTATACACTACCCATATGTCTGTAAACAGTTACATAGTAACATAGTATTGGAGGTTATATAAAGACATACGACCATCTAGTCCAACTTTATAGCCTACCCATAATGTCTGTATAACAGTTACATAGTAACATAGTATTGGAGGTTGTATAAAGACATACGACCATCTAGTCCAACCTTTATACCTACCCATAATGTCTGTATAACAGTTACAAGTAACATAGTACTGGAGGTTGTATAAAGACAACGTTGATCTAGTCCAACCTTTATACCCTACCCATAATGGGCCCTATTTATAAAAGATCGGTATCGTTATCGTAAAATACCCATCGTTATCGTAAAATAACGACCGGGTTTTTACCGATAACAACCGTTATTTAACGATATCGTTAAATAACGGTCGTTAACGGTAAATAACGGCCGTTATCGGTAAAAACCCAGTCGTTATTTTACGATAACGATCTGTATTTTACGATAACGATACTGATCTTTTATAAATAGGGCCCAATGTCTGTATAACACTTACATAGTAACATAGTATTGAAGGTTGAATAAAGACATACGTCGATCTAGTCCAATCTAGTCCAACCTTTCTACCCTACCCATAATGTTTGTCTAACAGTTACATAGTAACATAGTTTTGGAGGTTGTATAAAGACATACAACCATCTAGTCCAACCTTTATACCCTACCCATAATGTCTGTATAACAGTTACATAGTAACAGATAATGTCTGTCTAACAGTTACATAGTAACATAGTATTGGGGGTTGTATAAAGACATACGTCCATCTAGTCCAACCTTTATACCCTAACCCATAATGTCTGTATAACAGTTACATAGTAACATAGTATTGGAGGTTGTATAAAGACATACGTCCATCTAGTCCAACCTTTATACCCTCCTCTTAACCTTACCTTTAACCCTACCAGTGATTTAGAGGAAGGTACACAAAGAAAAAGCCCAGTTAAAAAGGGGAGAAAAATCCTTCCTGATTTCAATCGGAAAGCATCCCTGTATCAACCAGAACTACGTTATGTATTAATACCAGTAATTCTCAATACTATATAATATCCCTGTACCAACTAGAACTACAGTTATTGTATCAATACCAGTAATTCTCAATATTATATAGTATCCCCGTATCAACCAGAACTACAGTACATGTATTAATACAGTAATTCTCAATATTATATAGTATTCCTGTACCAACCAGATCTACAGTATATGTATTAATACCAATAATTTTCAATATTATATAGTATCCCCGTACCAACCAGAACTACAGTATATGATTAATACCAGTAATCTCCAATATTATGTAGTATCCCTGTACCAACCAGAACTACATATATGTATTAACACCAGTAATTCTCAATATTATAGCTAGTATCCCTATACCAACCATATCTACATATATGTATTAATACCAGTAATTCTCAATATATATAGTATCCTTGTATCAACCAGATCTACAGTATATGTATTAATACCTGTAATTCTCAATTTATATTAGTATCCCTGTACCAATAAGATCTACAGTATATGTATTAAACCAGTAATTCTCAATTTATATAGTATCCTGTATCAACCAGATCTACAGTATATGTATTAATACCAGTAATTCTCAATATTATATAGTATCCCTGTACCAACCAGAACTACAGTATATGTATTAATACCAGTAATTCTCAATATTATATAGTATCCTTGTATCAACCAGATCTACAGTATATGTATTAATACCTGTAATTCTCAATATATATAGTATCCCTGTACCAATAAGATCTACAGTATATGTATTAATACCAGTAATTCTCAATATTATATAGTATCCCTGTATCAACCAGATCTACAGTATATGTATTAATACCAGTAATTCTCCATATTATATAGTATCCCTGTACCAACCAGAACTACAGTATATGTATTAATACCAGTAATTCTCAATATTATAGTATCCCATACCAACAGAACTACAGTATAGTATTAATACCAAATTCTCATTATTATTTATAGTTACAGACACACTGTTATATACTCAGGCTGACACAGAATGCCCTACAACAGCGCCCTCTTCAGACCTGACTTGTTACATTGATCATGCTGACTGATTACTTTCTAACTATAAGGTTTGAGAGTTTACACTGCGCGTTTATTTTAATGCCAAGGAACCGTACAATTTAACATTAGGCAAGGAGCACACACCCGTATATGAAGATGTACTTACAATGAGAGGTCTATTCCATAACCAGACGAGACGAGTCGAATCTATCTAGCTATCTAGCGATAGCGATAGATACGATAACTATCGAGTCTATCTATCGAATCATACTATCTGTCTGCCTCTATACTGTCTATCTGTCTTTCTGCTCTATCGATCTATCTGTCTATCTATACTATCTATCACATATCGCTATCTAGCGTAGCTATCTATCTATCCATATACATGTCTGGAATCGGCATCAATTATCGAGTATATCGATACTATCTATCTATCATCTATCTAGTATCCTGCTACTGTCGTCTGTCTGTCTATAATCTATACGGTCTGTCCTGTCGGTCTGTCTGCTACGCTCTGTGGTGGCTCGGGCGTGCGTGGATGCTCGCGATATTCGATCCTATCATATATTATCTAGACCAGCCAGCCATCCACGAGCGAGCGAGCTAGCGAGCGAGCGAGACGAGCGAGCTAGGAGCGATACGAGCGAAGCGAGCGATTATAATATATATCGTATTACGATAAGCGATCTATTATCGCTCATCCATGCCAGCTATCTATCATGCCGTCGTATTCCATCCATCCACCCATCTATCTATCTATCTTATCTATACCTATCTGTGTGTGCAGATCCTATTAATATCCAACCATAATAACATGTAGAAGCCACTCTACAGGACTTGATTCAAAAAATCTTTCAACTTTTATTCATATATGCAGCAAACAGAAAGGCCTATCGGGTTTGGCCGCAGCCTATGCCCCGAATAAAAGATTAGTAAATGATTTTTGAACAGTCTTGATGGAAAGGGCTCACAGAAGGTAGTTAGGCGTGGAGAGCTAGACTAGAGAGCGAGCGAGCGAGACGAGCCGAGCGAGCGGAGCGAGCGAGCGAGCGAGCGCAGCCAGGAGAGCTCAGAGAGTCCAGTAGCAGACTATCCAGGGCGAGCCAGCCAGCAGATGCTAGCGAGAACAGCCCGCCATCCAGCCAGACCACCAGCATGTCCAGCAGCCAAGACAGCGGATACGCATCGAGACCAGTAGCGTAGTCTATATTAGATATGCTATAGATCATAGCCAGCTATCCGATGGATCCAGTCTATCCATACTAGCGTATTATCCATCTAATCCATACTATCTAGCCATGTATCCGTATTATTTCTGTCTA
Source organism: Hymenochirus boettgeri (assembly GCA_019447015.1). NCBI lineage: Eukaryota > Metazoa > Chordata > Amphibia > Anura > Pipidae > Hymenochirus > Hymenochirus boettgeri. The sequence goes on from CM033474.1 coordinate 277,772,622, forward strand.
TATATTTATTTGAATGAAAACATAAGCTTACTGTAAAAACCCATTTCGTGAAGAATAAAGAACGAAAGATGCAACATATTGCCTCACCTTGTCTGCGAGCGCACGAACCTTCCGATTGGACTGGACATACGTTCCATGTGAATTAAGTATTAAAGGGTAAGTTATTTATACTGATAAATATAGTACATAGTATTGCTTTCATTTATTGTTTGCGATGCCACCATGATCATTATATTGAATGAATAAATTCTTTAAAATTCTCTGCTTATGCCCGTTTAAAAAGAATTCCTTTAGGACTCTGATGACATATTAAAATTATATCCATTCACAGCTTATAGTTATCTTATTATTGCATTACAGAATGTTTTTATTATAGCATCTAGCCCATTGACATGTTGAAATTCCATTTGATACCCTCTAGAGGCGGTACAGAGAACAGAGTACTCACATGTCCTTTAATTATACAATGCTGCTGAACAGGAAAGTTTATATTTCAACGCAGAAGCTCGATCTGCCTGACGCCACATAGGGAAATTGCTAGTATCACGAAGACAAATGCAATGCCGAAAATGTTACAGTTACAGCGTTATATGCCAGTGCAGCCTCCTATGGACAGGGTATTCTCCCGCCTTACTCGTGCGATGCAGCAGCTTCTGCCATCCGCCACATACAGTATTATAAACGTCAAACCATAATGAAGCGAAAGATGGTTTTATTGCAAAGTCGCTGCCCTGGACTGCGATATTCAATGTGATTCCATATCAGTCAATTGTCAAATGTACACTTTTCTGCGGGACATCTCCTGGCTGCGAACTAGTGAAACTTTGTAATTAGCCAACAATTAACCGACTTTTCAAGAATCCGTGTTGCCGTATATTTTTGACTTGAGCCGATATTTAAACTGCCTGAGACCGTTGGTTTTGTTATTGCTATAAATTAAAAAACGAAATGCTCAACTTGGTGAAGGACCCCCCATTTAAGTCATCTAGCCTGTACTTTACAGTTCATCATTTATAAGACAATCCATAGGACTAACCCAATTATAGTAAGCATAAGACGGGACTTATCGCTCTCTATGCCCCTTTAGAGCAAATTGCCACTATAGAAGCTGATCAGTGGCTGTACTCTGCGGCATTAGTGACTGGAGTTTGCCGTTATCTACTAGGCGGTTAGAAATACGTTCTTATAAAGAGCCCGCTTAATGGCACTCAGAACCTTACATCTGCGTTGCCCAGTCAAATTACTGGGTGACAATATTGCGTAAAATCGCAAAGTAGACCGTTGTTGCTGTCTTAAAAGCACATTAACGCTTGGGGACATTGCGTTAACGTTTAAGTGTTTTGGGAAGACAGTAAGACGGTACTCTAGTCTAGTAGGTTCGGATGACAATACCGGTTGGTCTATTCTGTATAGAATTCGATAACGGGTTTCAATGTTGTACAGATCATTGAACATTTCGATTGGGGACGCCTCATGCCTAAAGAACGGCTAATTATAAAGCAGGAATGAAGAAGGACCCTGACTATGCTGACTCCTGTTCAGTGGACAATACTACTGATAGATCTGCCGAGCCAGACGACCACTGGATATGGATTAGATATGCGTTAGAGGAGTCGACGCGATTTCTTTGTTAGTCTATTGGCTAGTCTATTGGCAAAGTGCTGTGATTAGATTTAGATTATTAAGCGGACGGAAGCCAGCATGGCAACTCTCACTCAATAGCCTTTAGACATATGCCCAGCTAATAAGACTCCCTGGCGATAGTTGACCTTGTTGTCCTACAGAACATTAGGGATAGACAAGGACTACCAGGTCCTACTCGCAGAGCCGAGAGAATAAAGGATGACGCTCAATTGGTCCCACATCCGCTCCCTGGGTTAAATTAATAGTGCCACTAACAGGAGGAATTAAAAGCATGCAACAATGTTGTACGGCACCCCCTCGGACAGCTGCAATGGAGATTGACTCCGCTAACTAAAGATTTGCTGTTTCCTCGTAATAAAGCCACAAATGCACTCGGGTTAAGGTCATAGACCCCACAGGGAATGGAGAAAGGTATGCCTGCGATTTAACTGGAGTATTACAAGCTATAAATACAGTCCATTGTTTAAAGAACCCGAAAGCTGAGATCCACTGCGGGAGTGGAAACTCGGTGGCCGGAAGAGATTCTGGGAATCCAGCAGATGAGTAACGAGATAACTCTATAAAGCCAACATTCTATATTTATCCACCTGCAGGCGGTGATATAGACATTCCTATCCTCCAACAATTCACCCTTTAAATACGAAAGTACAGTATTGAGTAAGCCCATTGCACAGGGATGCCCTAAGAGCCTAAAATAGGTTCACTTCATTTTCATCCTCCCCTGCCAGTTCTGTACAATAGTTGTTTATATTAAACTACAAACTATTAAATAGGGCGAATGTTGCATAGTGTTTGTATGCCTTATGAGAAATACATTGTACAGCAGCCCTTGCATACTAAGAGCAGTGCACTTCAGTATACTAACCGCCTGCCCCAGCCTCCTTACGATTTGGGTGTACCATGTGTTTACTATAAGCTGAAACTATTAATCGGGAATGGTTGAAAAAAAAAGCTTAGGACTTTATGAGAAAGACATTACCGTACAGAGCGTTGTACTAAGAATCAGGCTTCACTTCATTATCCCCCCGCTTGCCCGCTCTCGCTACCAGGTGTTTCTAAAACTGTAACTATTAAAGGAGAAGTTCGAAGGGTGGCCTTATTGAGGAAATAACATTGCTACAGATATCTGCTACTCAAGATCAGGATTCACTTCATGATCCCTCCCCCTGCAGCTCTGCCTTACCTGTTGTTTCTCATAACGTACACTATTAAAGGGGCGAATATTGAAGGGTAGCGCCTATTAGAGCAATACATTATTTTTTTCGGGAGCTGTGTACTAAGATACAGGCTTCACGTCATATATACCTTCCCCTGCATCCTCACTGTTACCATGATTGGTTATATAACTGTAACGATTAAAGGGGAATGTGAGGGTAGGCCTTATTGAGAAATACAGGATACAGATGCTGATGCTAAGTCGTTCACTTCATATATCCTACCCCCTGACCAGCTCTGTACCATGTTAGTTTATATAACTGTAATATTAAAGCAGCGCAGAATGATTGAGGGTAGGACCTTCGTATGGAAATATATTGTACAGAATCTGTTGCTAAGATCAGGTTCACTCTCATTATCCTCCCCTGCAGCCTCTGTACCATGTTGCTTCTATAACTAGTAACTAATAAAGCAGGGAAGTTGAAGACGGTAGCGCCTCTTATTGAGAAAATACATTGTACAGCGCCCACTGTACTAAGATCAGGTTCACTTCCATAATCCTGACCCCTGACAGACTACTGTGCCATCTCGCTACATGTATGTTTTATCTAACATGTAACATATAAAGGGGAAAGAATGTGGAAGCGGTAGCGCCGCACTTAATAGAGAAATACAGACATGATACAGATCTCTCTAAGAATCAGCGCATTCACTCATTATCCTCCCCCTGCGCCTCTGTACCATGTGGATTTATATAACTGTAACTATTAAAGGGGAATGTCTGAAGGGTAGGTCCCTTATGAGCAAATTACATTTGTACAGAGCTGCTTACATCTAAGATCAGGTTCACTTCATTTAATCCTACCCTGCCAGCTATGTACCTGTTGTTTACTAAAGTGTTACGCTTAAGTGAAACAGACACAATCTTTAAAATTCTGTCCATTATTGTTAGGATAAATGCGTTGATATGTAAGATAACTAAGTGATTTTATTATTATATTCCCATCTTTGCTAGCAGAACAAAGAAAGAAAGCCTTCCCCAGTCCCAAATTTCTGTGGCCTCCTGCCCAGAATACATTCTCTGACTCCCATGCGCCACTGGCTGCGAGCAGAGCCTGGAATGACGGAATCAGAAATCAGACTCCATTCCCAGTTAGCTGTCGTAGCCCGCATTAGATGCCGGCCACAACTGCACAGAGATTAGCAAGCACTGTTTCAGCATGCGAGGTTTTACTAGTATCATGCCAAGCCAATAGCTTTACTTCCGTTTGCACCCATTATTATCGATAGGAGCCCCATACAAAGGTCACGGCCCATTAAACGAACGACTTCCTCCAGCCAGAGTCTAGCGGATAAACCATCGGTATAATTATTCCTACCGACCTCATTAAATCTCCCACTATAAAACACTAGTCTACAATATATTAATAGGAATTAATCCCTAGGAATGGGATGCCGGCAGGAAATGCCATGGAATCTGCATGGTGGGCGACCAGGAGGGGGAAGGGAAAGGCACCTCCCCGGTGCCATTGCTTCCCACTGTCTAACCTGGAGCAACTACAGAGAGGCAGAAACATTTTCACGGACCAGGAAGACAACTCCTCCCTAATACTCATATGACTTAAGACCAAGCATGCAGAAGAACCACAAGGAGCAGAGATGATAAAGTACAGTGGGCCCCTCCAAGAGAGTGGGTTAAAGTTTAGTTTTGGGGAGTGGACATGACCCTTTACGTTAGACCCACAATACAGCCACCACTTGCAACTCGTAGACAGATAAAATCGCCACATGGCAACCTCACCGATTGATCCTCGTCCAGGAGTGAGGAGCGCATGACAATCCACTGCCAAATCTAAGAGTCTTGAAAGGGATGAGAATACATAGTGCACATTAGTCCTGCCCAAATCCCTCCTAACGCTCTCGCGCGGTAAGACCAAGTGGTGAGTGGCTTTATTAGCCTCCTTACGTCGGTCTCGATATCGATCAGTCGGAGCGTGTTGGTTCATCACTAGGAGCACCACAGCGTATATATAGGCAGGAGCCATGAATTGGCTATATTTCCATCACATATAACATTGAGCTACAGTACATAAGATAGTAAAAACGCAACAATATAAAAATGAAGAGTATAGATCGTTCTGATTTAAAAGATACAATAATGTGCCGTAACAACAAAACTAGTTACATATACAAATATATTATAAGCTCAGGATCAGATGTTGTAACAGGTTCCACAAACTATAGTTGCTTGTTGGTTTTTTTTTGAAGATCACAGGCTCCCTACATATCCTTAACGATGTTAGACCCAGCGGAATGTTAGTTAGATGGTTTAGAACTAACTATATCCCTTAACTAGGAACATTGACCATGTTAACCAGGTACAGTAGATGGTAGAACTACTATATCCTTAACCTAGGAACAGATTAACCATGTTCAACCAGGCTTATAGTAGTGAAGGTAGTGGTAGAACTACTCAATATACATCTCAACTAGGAGCCCATTGACCATGTTTAACCAGGCCGTATTTGATGGCTTTTATTTGAACCTCTATATCCTAAACTAAGGAGCATTTGACCATGCTTAACCAGGATATAGTTAGATGGTTCTAGAATACTATCAATCCTTAACTAGGAACATTGACTATGTTAACCAGGTATAGTTAGATGGTAGAACTATCCAATATCCTTAACTAGGGACATTAGACATGTTAACCATGGTCTAATAGATTAGCATGCGTAGTTTAGAACTACTATATCCCTGAAACAGAGGAGCATTAGACCATGATTACCCAGGTATAGTTAGAGGTTAGAACTACTATATCCTTAATAGGGAGCCATTGACCATGTTAACCAGGTTAGTTAGATGTAGTCGTTCAGATAGTAGTAGCTTAGAACGACTATATCCTTAACTAGGAGCATTAGACATGTTAACAGGTAATAGTTGATGGTAGAACTACTATATCCTTAACAGGAGCATTGCACCATGTTAACAAGGTATTACGCTTAGATGGTTTAGAAACTGATATCCTTAACCTAGGGAACATTGACCCATGATAAACAGTATAGAGATAGTAGTAGTAGTAGAAGTAGAACTACTATATCCTTAACTAGGAGCCAGTTGACCATAGTTAACCAGGGTATAGTAGATGGTTTAGAGACTACTATCATCCTTAAACTAGGAGCATTGTACCCATGTTAAAAGAAGTTATAGTTAGATGGTTTAGTTAGAACTAACTATTATCCTTAATAGGAAGCTATTGACCCTGTTAAACAGCTATATCGTTCAGTGCAGTAGTAGATAGAACTATATATCCTTAACTAGGAAAACATTGACCCATAATTAACCAGGAATAGTTAGATGTAGAGTTAGAACTACTATATCCTATATAAATAGTGAACAATTAGACATGTTAACCAGGGTATAGTTACGATGCGTAGAAAACTAGATTACAGAACTTACTATTTATCCTAACTACGAGCGATACATTGGACCATGTTGACCAGGTAGTATAAGGTAGTGGTAGAACTTACTATATCCTTAACTAGGAGCATGACCATGGTAACCTCACGAATAGTTAGATGCAGTAGAACTAATATATCCTTAATAGGAGCATGCACCATAGTTAACCAGGAATCAGTTTAGATGAGTTTAGTAGAACTACTATATCCTTCAACTAGGAGCATTGACCATGTAACCAGGTTCATAGTTAGGATGGTAGAAGTACTATATCCTTAAATAGGAGCATAGACCATGTATAGACCAGGGTATAGTTAGATAGCGTCTTAGAAACTACTCATATCCTTAACTACGCAGACAATTGACCATGATTAAACCAGCAGTTTAAGTAGATGGTAGCTCGTAGAACTACTATATTCCTCAACTACGCGAACATTGACCATGAGTAACAGAGTATAATAGTTAGATGGTAAAGAATATAACTATAATCCTTAACTAGGAGCATTGGACCATGTTAACCAGGCTATAGGTTAAGAATGGTTAGGAATATACTATATCTTAACTCAGGAACATTGACCATAGGTAACCAGAGTATAGTTAGATGGACTAGATAGGGAATTACTATATCCTTAACTAGCGAGCCATTGACCAGGTTAACCAGCGTTATAGTTAGGATGGGATATTAGAACTATCTATATCCTTAACATAGGATGCATGACCATGGTTAACCATGGTTAGTTAGATTGTAGAATTACTATATCACTTAACTAGGAGCATTTGACATGTTAACCAGGTCTATAGTTAGATGGTAGAATAGAATATATATCCTTAACTCTATTACTAGGAGCCATATGACACCTGTTAACCTAGGATTAATAGTTAAGTATGGTTAGAACTACTATCTCCTTAACTGAGGAAGCCCATTGACCATAGTTAACAACGGTATAGTTAAGATGGTAGAACTACTATATGCCTTAAAATAGAGCCATTGACCATGTTAGTTATACCCAGGTATAGTTCTAGATGGTAGAAATACTATATCCTTAACTCAGGAGCATTGCACCATGAGTTAACCAGCGTATAGGTTCAGATGGATAAGTTAGAATATATAGAACTACTCATCCTAACTAGAGATGACCTGTTAACCAGATATAGTTAGATAGGTTTAATAAAATTTTTAAAACTACTATAATCCTTAACTAGGAACATTGACCATGTTAACCAGGTATAAGCTTAGATGCGTTAGAACTCACTATATCCTTAACTAAGGAGCATTGACCATGATTAACAAGGTATAGTACAGATGCGTAAGAACTTACTATATCCTTAAAAGGAACATTGACACCATGCATAACCAGGTATAGTTAGATGGTAGAAACTACATATCCATAACTAGGAACTTGACCATGTTAACCAGTTATTTTAGTTAGATGGATCTACTCTAGAACTACTATATCCGATAACACTAGGACGCCATAGACCATGTGAACCAGCGTAATAGTTAGATGGTAGAACTAACTATATTCCTTAACTAGGAACATTGCAACCATTGTTAACACAGGGGAGTATTAGCTTAGATTGGATAGAAATATATTCCTTAACTAGCGTGCAACATTGACCAGTCTAACAGGAATGTTAGATGGTAAGAACTACTATATCCCTAAACGAGGAGGCAGTGAACCATGTTATACCATGAGTTATAGTTAGATGGTAGGAACTAACTATATCCTTAACTAGCAACGGAGCATATTGACCATAGTTAAACCAGCCTTTAGTCTAGATGGTAGAATTACTATATCCTTAACTAGGAGGCAACCTGGACCTGTTACAACCAGGTATAGTTAGATGATTAAGAAACTACTATATTCTTAACTAGAGCATCTGACCTGTATGATTAACAGGATAAGCTTAGATGGTAGTAGTAGAACTGTAAGTTATAAGGTAGAATAATATTATCCCTTAATAGCGAGCATTAGACCATAGATTAACCAGGTGATAGTTAATGGTAGAACTACTATATCATTAACTAGGCAGCATTGACTATGTTAACCAGGTATAGTTAGATGCGTAGAACTATATATCTAACTAGGAGCATTGATGACCATGTTAAACCAGGCGAATAGCTTAGATGCGGTAGAACTACTATATCCTAACTAGGAGGCCCCATTGACCAGTATTACAGGTATAGTTAGATAGGTAGAACTCTATATTTTAAACTAGGAGCATTGAACCATGCGTAAACCAGGCCTTATGTTAAAGATGGCTAGATTCAGAAATACTATATCTTAACCTAGGAGCATATATGACCTCCATGTTAACCAGGTAAGTTAGATGGTTAGCAACTACTATATCCTTAACTAGCGAGGCATTGACCATGTTAACCAGGATATAAGTTAGATGGTAGTTAGAACTACTATATCTTAACAGGAAGCATTGACCATGTAAACCAGCGTCTTATAGTTAGATGGCTAGAACTACCTATATCCTTAAACTAAGGAGCATTGACCATGCCTTAAACCGCCCGTATAGTAGAGCCGTTCAAGAACTACTATATCCTTAACTAGGAAGCATTGACCATGTTAACCAGGTATAGCGTTAGATGGACGTAGCATTAAGACTTAGAACGACTATCCTTCAAAATAGCGAGCATTGACCATCGTTTAACCAGGAATAAGTTAGATGGCTTAGAACTTAATATATCCTTAACTAGGAGCATTGACCATGTTAACCAGGTTATACGTTAGATGGTAGTAGACTACTATATCCTTAACTCGAGCATCTGACCATGTAACCAGGTTAGTTAGATAGCAGTAGAACTACTATATCCTTAACTAGGAGCCATTCCGACCATGTTAACCAGGTATAGTTAGATGGTCAGGCAACTACGATATCCTCTAACTCTAGGAGATTGACCATGCCTTAACCAGGTATGGTAAAGTTAGATGGTTGTAGTAGTAGAAATACTATATCCTTAACTAGGAGCTGTTGACCATCGTTAACCAGGTATAGTGAGGATGCGCTAGAACTACTATATCCTTAACTAGGAGACATTCGACCATGTTAACCAGGAATATTGAGATGCGTCTAGAAACTACTAAATACATTAACTAGGAGTCAATGACCATGTAACCACTCGGTGCTCATGGTTAGATGGTAGAATCTTCTATATCCATTAAACTAGGAGCTTGACCATGGTCTGACCAGGTATAAGTCTTAGATGCGTAGAATACTATATCCTAACTAGAGCATTATGACCATGTTAACCAGGATAAAGTTAGATGGTAGAATACTATAATCCTTAACTAGCCGAGCATTGCAACCATGCTTAACAAGGTATAGATTAGATGTAGAACTAATATATCCTTAAATAGAGCATTGACCATGTTAACAGGTATAGTTAGCATGGTAGAGAAATACTATAATCCTTAACTTAGGAGCAATGACATGTTCATATAACCAGGTATAGTTAGATGCGTCAGTAGAACTACTATATTATCTTAAACTAGAAGAGACATTGACCATGGTAACCCAGGTATAGTTAGATGGTTTTAGTAGCGTAGAACATATATAGTCCTTAACTAGGAACATATTGACCATGGTTAACCAGGTCATAAGATTAGATGGTTGTAGAACTAACTATATCCATATAACTAGCGAACATTGACCCAGTGTTAACCAAGTATAGTTAGATGGGTTAAAGAATAATATATACCTTAACTGAGCATGAGCACTTGACCATGTTAACCAGGTGATAATTAGATGGTAGTAGCGATACTAGACTACGTATATCCTTAACTAGCCGAGCATTGACCATGTTAACCAGTATAGTTAGATGGTAGAACTTAATATTCCCTATACACATAGGAGCATTGACCCATGTTAACCAGCTATAGTTCAGATGGTAGATAGAACTTACTAATCCATTAACTACGAGCATTGACCATGGTGTTAACCAAGCGAATAGTTAAGGATGGTCCATCAGAACCAGTAGTGCTAGTTAAGGATAGAACTACTATAATTCTTAACTAGGAGGCCATTGACCTCCATGCTTAAACCAGATTAAGTTAGATGGTTTAGAACTACTATATCCTTAACTAGAGCATTAGAACCATGACTAAACCAGGTATAGTTAGATGCGTAGAAAACTCTATATCCTTAACTACGAGGCATTATTGACCATGTTAACAGGGTATAGTTAGATGTAGACTACTATATCTTTAACTAGGAACATTGACCATGTTAACCAGGCTTAGTTAGATGGCTAGAAACTAACTATATCCTATTAACTCAGGAGCCATGGACCATGCTATAACCAGGTAATGTGAGATGCGTAGGAGCAAAATACTATATCTTAACTAGCCGAGCACCATATGACCATGTTTAAACCAGCGTAATAGTTAGATGGGTAGAACGACTATCATCCTTAGTAGGGAACATTGACCATGTTAACCAGTATAGGTCATAGATGAGTGCTTAGAACACTACTCTATATCCTTAACTAGGAGCATTGAGCCATGTCTTAACCAGGCCCTATAGTTCGATGACCACGTTAGAGTATTAGAATACTATTATCCTTTAACGAGGCGCACATGAACCATGTTAACCAGGAAATAGCTTAGAGACGTCTATAGAACTACATACTTAAACTACGAGCCCCATGGCACCTTTAAACCCGCTGGTATATATTCCGCTTAACGAGCCTATAGACCATGTTAACCAGGGATAGTTAGATAGGTTCGAACCATATCCTTAACTAGCGAGCATTGCCAATGTTAACCAGGAATAGTTAGATGGTAGTTAGAATACTATATCCTTAACTAGGAACATTGCACCCACGGTAACCAGTATAGTTAGCTGGTTAGAACTACTATATATCCTTAAACTAAGGAGCATCGACCATGTAACCAGGTATGGTTAGATAGGTACTTAAGAACTACTATATCCTTAACTAGGAGCATTGCACCATGTTAACCAGGTATTTAATGTTAGATGTCGTAGAAATACTATATCAGCCCTTAACTAGCGAGCATATGACCAGTTAACCAAGAATAGTTAGCATGGCCTTTAGAACTACTATAGCCTTAAACTAGTGAGCATTGACCAGTTGTAACCAGTATTAGTTAGATGCGTTTTTAAGTAGATAGAACTACTCAATATCCTATAACTAGGAACATTTGACCAGTCGTACATGTTAACCAGGTATAGTTAGATGGTAGAACTACTATATCCTTAACTAGGAGCATTGACCATGTTAACCAGGTATAGTTAGATGGTAGAACTACTATATCCTTAACTACGAGCATTGATAACTCCTAGCATTGACCATGTTGACCAGGTATTGTTAGATGGTAGGACTAATAAATCCTTAACTAGGAGCATTGACCATGTTAACCAGGTATAGTTAGATGTTAGGACTACTATATCTTTAACTAGGAGCATTGACCATGTTAACCAGGTATAGTTTGATGGTAGAACTACTATATCCTCAACTACGAGCATTGACCATGATGACCAGGTATAGTTAGATGTTAGGACTACTATATCCTTATCTATGAGCATTGGACATGTTGACCAGGTATAGTTAGATAGTAGGAATACTATATCCTTAATCATAAGCAGTGACCATGTTGACCAGGTATAGTTAGATGATAATGCTACTATATCCTTATCTATGAGTATTAAACATGTTGACCAGTTATAGTTAGATATTAGGACTACTATAATCTTAATTATGAGTATTGATCATGTTGACCAGGTATAGTTAGATGGTAAGACTACTATATTTTATCTATGAGTATTGAACATGTTGACCAGGTATAGTTAGATGGTAGGACTAGTATTTCCTAAACTATGAGCATTGACCATGTTGACCATAGGTTAGATGGTAGGTCCGTGAGAAAGAAGGATCATAGGCCCTTACAGAATTCATACATGATCTCTTCAGTAAGAAACATCATTGTAAATGTATGAGAAGCAATTGTTTTTATCAACCTATACAATAACTGTTTCTCAGTTTACCTTATGGAAACTCTTTGGACATGATGAGAACATTGTGTTCCCATTAAATATCAATGACTTATTCTATTTGGCCAAGAACATTGACTAATGTTCTGACAAATGATGTTACCAAAAAGCCTATAGTAAACCCTTGACACATTTAATGTTTCAGTTTTGAGTGGTGGCTAGGTTGAAGCCTCTTTGAATAGACTCTAGTTTCTTAAAAGTCAACAAGACACAATTCAATCAACATACATCTTAAACCATAAGAGCCAGGCGTGTGTAATGTTAGTTGGTACATACACTTAAATTGGGTGTGTTTGTTTACTAATTTCATTTCCAAACTTCTTAAGTAGCTGTGAATAAAGTTTCTAAGTAAATTCTTTAATAAATTAGTAATAAGCATTTTGGGAATGTTCCAAATAATATTACAATTCAATGCAGTTATAAACTCCTTTATTTTTGAACCCTGTGCGCCAAAAAAATACAGATTTCCATAGTTTTTGTTAAATGTAGGATAAAATTTTGCAAGGCGTGCTAAAGGGGTCCATCCACACAAACAATATGTAGGATACAATAACCGTACAGTGTGTGGTGCCCGGAAAACTAAACTAGTCTGAGAAAAATGGACAGGCTGGAAAAGTTTGTCGGAGGAAATATTAGCAGAACGATCTGCTAAAGAATGGTCTGCTAAAGACTAAGGATGAACATAGTAATTAAGGTTGAATAAAGACATTCGTCCATCAAGTCCAACCTATTCCCTTTTTTTTTTTTTTTTTTTTAACCCTACCTAACAGTTGATCCAGAGGAAGGCAAAAAACCCCAGCTAAAAAAGGGGGGGAAAAATTCCTTCCTGACTCCAAACGGCAATCGGAAAGTATCCCTGGATCAACCAGATCTATATGCATTAATACCAGTAATTCTCAATATTTTTTAGTTTTAGAAACTTATCCAGGCCTTTTTTAAAGTTATTCAATGAACTTGCCATTACCACCTCTGCTGGAAGACAGTTCCACAGTTTCACTGTTCTCACTGTAAAGAAACCTCTCCTAACCTGAAAATGAAACTTCTTTTCTTCCAACCTTAAAGGATGTCCACGAGTCCTCTGATATGACCTATTAGTGAACAATGCACCAGAGAGTTCACTGTATGGGCCATTAATATATTTGTATAAGGTTATCATGTCCCCACGCAACCGCCGCTTCTCCAATGTAAACAGCCCTAACTTGTCTAATCTGCCTGCATATTCAAGCCCCTCCATTCCCCTTATTAATTTAGTTGCCCTTCTCTGAACTGCCTCAATTTCCAAGATGTCCCTTTTGTATATGGGATTCCAAAACTGCACCGCATATTCCAAATGTGGCCTTACCAGTGCCTTGTAAAGAGGGAGAATAATATTTTTCTCTCTTGATTCCATTCCCCTCTTTATACAAGACAATATCTTGCTAGCTCTAGCTGTTGCTACCTGGCATTGTTTGCTACAGCTAAGTCTGTTATCTACCAGAACCCCCAAATCTTTTTCCATTTCAGATGCACTTAACACAGAGTTATTTATGGTGTAGGTGGCACAGGGATTATTAAATCCCAAATGCATCACCTTACATTTATCAACATTGAATCTCATCTGCCATTCTGCTGCCCATTTTGATAATCTATCTAGGTCTGCTTGCAGCACTTGCACATCATTGGAAGTTTCCAAAGCTCTGCATAATTTAGTGTCATCAGCAAACACAGAGACCTTGCTCTCAATGCCCCCTTCTAAGTAATTTATAAACAGATTAAACAGAAGCGGCCCCAGTACAGAACCCTGAGGAACTCCGCTTAGAACTTTAGCCCACATAGATGTAGCTCCATTAACCACCACTCTCTGTTTGCGGTCCAATAACCAGTTCTCTATCCATGAACAAATGTTTTCTTCAAGGCCAACAGTCCTCAGTTCATACATTAGTCGCCTATGTGGCACAGTATCAAAGGCTTTTGCAAAATCCAAATATACCACATCCACAGCTGTGCCTGAATCTAACTTCTTACTCACTTCTTCATAAAAACCAATTAAATTTGTCTGGCATGATCTATTTCTCATAAATCCATGCTGACTACTACTAATAAGATGATCTCTGGAGACAAAGTCAAGGATATGATCCCTTAACAAAGTTTCCATCACCTTCCCTACCACTGATGTTAGGCTTACAGGTCTATAGTTACCAGGCTGTGAACGACTACCTTTTTTGAATATTGGTATTACATTGGCTTTTTTCCAATCCAGCGGCACATCCCCAGACAACGTACCCTCCTAGATTTGCCTATGAGCAGGTCAGTGGTACGAAATGGAATTTTGCCCATCAAAATAAAGTTTTGCAGTAAATTATGAAACTGTGTTAACATTACAGTAGTTCTACATAGAAATTCTTTAAAGGAGAACTAAACACAATTTTTTATACTCCAGAATCTGAAAACGACCCCCCTAAAACCCCCAATAAGCTATAAAATCCCACTTCAGTAAATTGTATTAAAGTAAATGTAAGCCTGTTAAGAAGTGGATAAAGTATCTGTGTGTATGTGCAGTGTCAGACCACACCTCCTGACCTCAGTCACATGCTTCCTTGCTTTATCTGTCCTGTAAAAGGATTGGCTAGATATTATTGATGGGTGTGACCAACTGTAACAAGTTTGTGCCATAGCTAAGGACTGAGCATGTGCAGAACATAATGGTCGTTGACCAAATTGTTACTAGAATGCTGGGAATTAAAGCACAAACCCTATGTTATTTAGGTACATTTCCCAGCGCCCGTATCAAAATTAGAGGTAAGACACAGATTACTGGTTTTATATCAAGGTGTTCTACCTTCTGGTTCAGTTTTGTTCTGTGGCTTTAGTTGTCCTTTAAGTAGTTTTGGCCAGTGCAATTTCAAAAGCAGAAACCATTCGTTTTACCCAAAGCCACGTTTGGGTCGAATCTGAATAATGCTTTTTTGACCAAATCTAAATATATATATATCTTAAAAATACGGCTTAATAACACAACACTGTAGCCTTACCAGAGGTGCATATGAGGCCCATTTCTAATGCTCACCTTAGGACAAGATCGTGGCTATCGATTTCCGGTCCATAATGAGAGTTCTTCAGGTTCCCAGAGTTCCCCACCACAGCACAACTCCTACATCGATATGGACTGTGGTCCATGAAGTCCAAATCCCCAGGGATGACTTCAAATAATTTCTCAATCACTTGGTAAATGTCTTTAGGATTCGTTTCACCTTGCAGTGTCTGTTTAAAAACAAACATCAGTAAAGAATGGTTTCTTAATCTTAAAATTAATCTTGGGAATAATTGTAAATGATCAGATACAGTAATTGTGTTTTTCATATGCACATTTCCAAACCAAATACCATTGTTAAGTTCACAAGGACATAATCTTTGTATTTCCTATTAAGCTGGGTACACACATTAACGATTAAGCCCCGATACCGTCGGATCCGACGGTATCGGGGCTTAATCGTTACGTGTGTACGTTCGTTTCCCGAACGAGCGCGCGGCCGCCAAACGATCTGGTCGGCCGAACGCTCATTCGGGAAAGGCCGAAAATTTCCATCGGCCGCGCTAGACTCCCTATAGAGGAGTCACACAGTCCCGAGCGTTCTCACATAGGAGAACGCTCGGGACTGTGTGTTTGCAGATCTTTGAAAGATGGCAGACAGGATCTTGCAGATCCTGTCTGTCATCTTTCAGAAATCTGTACAGTGTGTACCTAGCTTTAATTTAATGCCTGCTGCTTCAAGAGTATTACCCATGCCCTTGGTGTAAACTAGAAATGTTTTTTGGGGGGGATCTAGGCTGTAAATTCACCCCCGGGGCAGCTATTGTTATTGATATGCTAAGTCACGGTTTGGAGAGACATTTCCATGGAGTTTGTAAGCCATCGAGGACCTTGTGTATCTAACAGTAATTAGTCAATTTGAACTGGACTTGTTGAGTAATTCAGTAGACACCTCACCACAAAGTGATTTTCTTGGCTAAACAGACAGTATGACAGTATTTCTACCCAGTGAGCCCTATGTTTAAAGGGAGAGCAAAAGGACAATCACTTTATATTGACAACAATGAGGTGTAGCACCTTTTCTAATTTTAGTTACTTACTTCGAGGTGTAGAAAAGTACACTGGTAGCTAAATATACACGGGCCATTAGGGTTAGTGGGATAGAACTTAACTTTTATAAATTAATTCCCACTTAAGCCCAAAAATAAAACCCAAATAATAGCTCTTCCACCGTGTCCTTTAACTTGTATTAAAAGGGCACCCAGAGGATTCGTTCCAGTATAATTGATTTAGGAATTGAGCACAACATGCTTAAGGCCTAAAATTGGTCTTTCCTCAGGACCTGTGGAGACATGTTTAAGACCTAAAATTGGTCCTTCCTCGGGACCTGTGGAGACATGTTTAAGACCTAAATTTGGTCCTTTCTCTGGACCTGAGGAGACATGTTTCAGACCCAAATTGGTTCTTCCTCTGGACCTGAGGAGACATGTTTCAGACCCAAATTGGTCCTTCTTTGGGACCTATGGAGACATGTTTCAGACCCAAACTGGTCCTTCCTTGGGACATGTTAACCAGGTATAGTTAGATGGTAGAACTACTATATCCTTAACTAGGAGCATTGACCATGTTAACCAGGTATAGTTAGATGGTAGAACTACTATATCCTTAACTACGAGCATTGATAACTCCTAGCATTGACCATGTTGACCAGGTATTGTTAGATGGTAGGACTAATAAATCCTTAACTAGGAGCATTGACCATGTTAACCAGGTATAGTTAGATGTTAGGACTACTATATCTTTAACTAGGAGCATTGACCATGTTAACCAGGTATAGTTTGATGGTAGAACTACTATATCCTCAACTACGAGCATTGACCATGATGACCAGGTATAGTTAGATGTTAGGACTACTATATCCTTATCTATGAGCATTGGACATGTTGACCAGGTATAGTTAGATAGTAGGAATACTATATCCTTAATCATAAGCAGTGACCATGTTGACCAGGTATAGTTAGATGATAATGCTACTATATCCTTATCTATGAGTATTAAACATGTTGACCAGTTATAGTTAGATATTAGGACTACTATAATCTTAATTATGAGTATTGATCATGTTGACCAGGTATAGTTAGATGGTAAGACTACTATATTTTATCTATGAGTATTGAACATGTTGACCAGGTATAGTTAGATGGTAGGACTAGTATTTCCTAAACTATGAGCATTGACCATGTTGACCATAGGTTAGATGGTAGGTCCGTGAGAAAGAAGGATCATAGGCCCTTACAGAATTCATACATGATCTCTTCAGTAAGAAACATCATTGTAAATGTATGAGAAGCAATTGTTTTTATCAACCTATACAATAACTGTTTCTCAGTTTACCTTATGGAAACTCTTTGGACATGATGAGAACATTGTGTTCCCATTAAATATCAATGACTTATTCTATTTGGCCAAGAACATTGACTAATGTTCTGACAAATGATGTTACCAAAAAGCCTATAGTAAACCCTTGACACATTTAATGTTTCAGTTTTGAGTGGTGGCTAGGTTGAAGCCTCTTTGAATAGACTCTAGTTTCTTAAAAGTCAACAAGACACAATTCAATCAACATACATCTTAAACCATAAGAGCCAGGCGTGTGTAATGTTAGTTGGTACATACACTTAAATTGGGTGTGTTTGTTTACTAATTTCATTTCCAAACTTCTTAAGTAGCTGTGAATAAAGTTTCTAAGTAAATTCTTTAATAAATTAGTAATAAGCATTTTGGGAATGTTCCAAATAATATTACAATTCAATGCAGTTATAAACTCCTTTATTTTTGAACCCTGTGCGCCAAAAAAATACAGATTTCCATAGTTTTTGTTAAATGTAGGATAAAATTTTGCAAGGCGTGCTAAAGGGGTCCATCCACACAAACAATATGTAGGATACAATAACCGTACAGTGTGTGGTGCCCGGAAAACTAAACTAGTCTGAGAAAAATGGACAGGCTGGAAAAGTTTGTCGGAGGAAATATTAGCAGAACGATCTGCTAAAGAATGGTCTGCTAAAGACTAAGGATGAACATAGTAATTAAGGTTGAATAAAGACATTCGTCCATCAAGTCCAACCTATTCCCTTTTTTTTTTTTTTTTTTTTAACCCTACCTAACAGTTGATCCAGAGGAAGGCAAAAAACCCCAGCTAAAAAAGGGGGGGAAAAATTCCTTCCTGACTCCAAACGGCAATCGGAAAGTATCCCTGGATCAACCAGATCTATATGCATTAATACCAGTAATTCTCAATATTTTTTAGTTTTAGAAACTTATCCAGGCCTTTTTTAAAGTTATTCAATGAACTTGCCATTACCACCTCTGCTGGAAGACAGTTCCACAGTTTCACTGTTCTCACTGTAAAGAAACCTCTCCTAACCTGAAAATGAAACTTCTTTTCTTCCAACCTTAAAGGATGTCCACGAGTCCTCTGATATGACCTATTAGTGAACAATGCACCAGAGAGTTCACTGTATGGGCCATTAATATATTTGTATAAGGTTATCATGTCCCCACGCAACCGCCGCTTCTCCAATGTAAACAGCCCTAACTTGTCTAATCTGCCTGCATATTCAAGCCCCTCCATTCCCCTTATTAATTTAGTTGCCCTTCTCTGAACTGCCTCAATTTCCAAGATGTCCCTTTTGTATATGGGATTCCAAAACTGCACCGCATATTCCAAATGTGGCCTTACCAGTGCCTTGTAAAGAGGGAGAATAATATTTTTCTCTCTTGATTCCATTCCCCTCTTTATACAAGACAATATCTTGCTAGCTCTAGCTGTTGCTACCTGGCATTGTTTGCTACAGCTAAGTCTGTTATCTACCAGAACCCCCAAATCTTTTTCCATTTCAGATGCACTTAACACAGAGTTATTTATGGTGTAGGTGGCACAGGGATTATTAAATCCCAAATGCATCACCTTACATTTATCAACATTGAATCTCATCTGCCATTCTGCTGCCCATTTTGATAATCTATCTAGGTCTGCTTGCAGCACTTGCACATCATTGGAAGTTTCCAAAGCTCTGCATAATTTAGTGTCATCAGCAAACACAGAGACCTTGCTCTCAATGCCCCCTTCTAAGTAATTTATAAACAGATTAAACAGAAGCGGCCCCAGTACAGAACCCTGAGGAACTCCGCTTAGAACTTTAGCCCACATAGATGTAGCTCCATTAACCACCACTCTCTGTTTGCGGTCCAATAACCAGTTCTCTATCCATGAACAAATGTTTTCTTCAAGGCCAACAGTCCTCAGTTCATACATTAGTCGCCTATGTGGCACAGTATCAAAGGCTTTTGCAAAATCCAAATATACCACATCCACAGCTGTGCCTGAATCTAACTTCTTACTCACTTCTTCATAAAAACCAATTAAATTTGTCTGGCATGATCTATTTCTCATAAATCCATGCTGACTACTACTAATAAGATGATCTCTGGAGACAAAGTCAAGGATATGATCCCTTAACAAAGTTTCCATCACCTTCCCTACCACTGATGTTAGGCTTACAGGTCTATAGTTACCAGGCTGTGAACGACTACCTTTTTTGAATATTGGTATTACATTGGCTTTTTTCCAATCCAGCGGCACATCCCCAGACAACGTACCCTCCTAGATTTGCCTATGAGCAGGTCAGTGGTACGAAATGGAATTTTGCCCATCAAAATAAAGTTTTGCAGTAAATTATGAAACTGTGTTAACATTACAGTAGTTCTACATAGAAATTCTTTAAAGGAGAACTAAACACAATTTTTTATACTCCAGAATCTGAAAACGACCCCCCTAAAACCCCCAATAAGCTATAAAATCCCACTTCAGTAAATTGTATTAAAGTAAATGTAAGCCTGTTAAGAAGTGGATAAAGTATCTGTGTGTATGTGCAGTGTCAGACCACACCTCCTGACCTCAGTCACATGCTTCCTTGCTTTATCTGTCCTGTAAAAGGATTGGCTAGATATTATTGATGGGTGTGACCAACTGTAACAAGTTTGTGCCATAGCTAAGGACTGAGCATGTGCAGAACATAATGGTCGTTGACCAAATTGTTACTAGAATGCTGGGAATTAAAGCACAAACCCTATGTTATTTAGGTACATTTCCCAGCGCCCGTATCAAAATTAGAGGTAAGACACAGATTACTGGTTTTATATCAAGGTGTTCTACCTTCTGGTTCAGTTTTGTTCTGTGGCTTTAGTTGTCCTTTAAGTAGTTTTGGCCAGTGCAATTTCAAAAGCAGAAACCATTCGTTTTACCCAAAGCCACGTTTGGGTCGAATCTGAATAATGCTTTTTTGACCAAATCTAAATATATATATATCTTAAAAATACGGCTTAATAACACAACACTGTAGCCTTACCAGAGGTGCATATGAGGCCCATTTCTAATGCTCACCTTAGGACAAGATCGTGGCTATCGATTTCCGGTCCATAATGAGAGTTCTTCAGGTTCCCAGAGTTCCCCACCACAGCACAACTCCTACATCGATATGGACTGTGGTCCATGAAGTCCAAATCCCCAGGGATGACTTCAAATAATTTCTCAATCACTTGGTAAATGTCTTTAGGATTCGTTTCACCTTGCAGTGTCTGTTTAAAAACAAACATCAGTAAAGAATGGTTTCTTAATCTTAAAATTAATCTTGGGAATAATTGTAAATGATCAGATACAGTAATTGTGTTTTTCATATGCACATTTCCAAACCAAATACCATTGTTAAGTTCACAAGGACATAATCTTTGTATTTCCTATTAAGCTGGGTACACACATTAACGATTAAGCCCCGATACCGTCGGATCCGACGGTATCGGGGCTTAATCGTTACGTGTGTACGTTCGTTTCCCGAACGAGCGCGCGGCCGCCAAACGATCTGGTCGGCCGAACGCTCATTCGGGAAAGGCCGAAAATTTCCATCGGCCGCGCTAGACTCCCTATAGAGGAGTCACACAGTCCCGAGCGTTCTCACATAGGAGAACGCTCGGGACTGTGTGTTTGCAGATCTTTGAAAGATGGCAGACAGGATCTTGCAGATCCTGTCTGTCATCTTTCAGAAATCTGTACAGTGTGTACCTAGCTTTAATTTAATGCCTGCTGCTTCAAGAGTATTACCCATGCCCTTGGTGTAAACTAGAAATGTTTTTTGGGGGGGATCTAGGCTGTAAATTCACCCCCGGGGCAGCTATTGTTATTGATATGCTAAGTCACGGTTTGGAGAGACATTTCCATGGAGTTTGTAAGCCATCGAGGACCTTGTGTATCTAACAGTAATTAGTCAATTTGAACTGGACTTGTTGAGTAATTCAGTAGACACCTCACCACAAAGTGATTTTCTTGGCTAAACAGACAGTATGACAGTATTTCTACCCAGTGAGCCCTATGTTTAAAGGGAGAGCAAAAGGACAATCACTTTATATTGACAACAATGAGGTGTAGCACCTTTTCTAATTTTAGTTACTTACTTCGAGGTGTAGAAAAGTACACTGGTAGCTAAATATACACGGGCCATTAGGGTTAGTGGGATAGAACTTAACTTTTATAAATTAATTCCCACTTAAGCCCAAAAATAAAACCCAAATAATAGCTCTTCCACCGTGTCCTTTAACTTGTATTAAAAGGGCACCCAGAGGATTCGTTCCAGTATAATTGATTTAGGAATTGAGCACAACATGCTTAAGGCCTAAAATTGGTCTTTCCTCAGGACCTGTGGAGACATGTTTAAGACCTAAAATTGGTCCTTCCTCGGGACCTGTGGAGACATGTTTAAGACCTAAATTTGGTCCTTTCTCTGGACCTGAGGAGACATGTTTCAGACCCAAATTGGATCTTCCTCTGGACCTGAGGAGACATGTTTCAGACCCAAATTGGTCCTTCTTTGGGACCTATGGAGACATGTTTCAGACCCAAACTGGTCCTTCCTTGGGATCTGTGGAGACATGTTTCAGACCCAAATTGGATCTTCCTCTGGACCTGAGGAGACATGTTTCAGACCCAAATTGGTCCTTCTTTGGGACTATGAGACATGTTTCAGACCCAAACTGGTCCTTCCTTGGGATTTGTGGAGACATGTTTCAGACCCAAATTGGTCCTTCCTCAGGATCTAAGGAGACATGTTTCAGACTCAAAATTGGTCCTTTCTTAGGGCCCAAGGATTCATCTTTCAGACTTGAAATTGGCCCTTCCTCAGTAAAATACACAGGAGCCTTAATACTGCCTGATGCTCCTGTGTCCTTTTGTTATATTACGTACCAGTGAGGCTCTGTAGGATACTTACAATAGGAGACCCTAAAATTTCCGTAAAATGTGTGTGTGTGAGTCAAATTTAAACTTGGCAATTGCATCTTCTGTCTAATTGAAAAAAAAGGTAAATCCTAATATCAAAATGTTACACTTTTCACTTCAAATGTTTTTTTGGGGTTGACGGACACCCATACATGATGTCATTTGATTTAAAGTGAAATATAGCAGGCACCGCAAGACTGTAAAGAGGAGAATCAATCCTATCGAGTACGACAAATTCCATTTCTAGACAATAAATTATTTCCAGACAGTCTAATTCTCTGGCCCAAACCATTGATGTGTTTAATGTCATGCCGCAGGCATTAAATTTCTCTCTCCACTCTTATACTTCTCCTGCCCGTTAAATCTTTTTTGATAGGCTATATTAAACCTGAAGCAAGGCAATCGATTCATTGCTTGCACCGTTTAACGGGCTGAGCCAGTGCTGACACCATTAACGTACCAGCCACCACTTGTAAACACTCTCCGGGATGACATTATTCTGTTTGGTCAGCAACGGCGAGATGGAAATATTGAATCGCTCGTCAAACCAGGAGGATATTTCCGGATCTGCCACGCAAGTTTCGCAGCCACACGGCCTTTTGGAGTTCATCATGAACCTTCGGAAATGTTCAGAGAACTTGGACAACACGGTGGACCCCGAGTTCTGAGTATAATTCATAAAAAACGTAGTAATGGAAATAGCAAAAAAACTCAAGGCAACAGTAAACAGCTTTAAATTTCTCTGCCGTCTTAACACCATTTTGATTTATGTAAAAAGTTCCTTGGTCAGGGGCGTAGTGAGTAGAAAAGTAATCGTCAGACCAACGCAGATTGTCGGAGGCAATCAATATTATTATAATGTGGGGTTTGTTTCTGAATTCCAGACAGTGGTCTATCCTATGGCGTCTTCAAAAAAAGAAAAAACTCCGGAATTTAATTCATCAACCAAACTCTTTTTATTTTATTTTTTAAATTCCTTTGAAGAGAAGCAAAAACCTTGTTCTTCACAATTTTTCAAGATTATTGGTGCCTGAGAAAAGAACAGAAGGGGATAGTTATTACGTTATAACGGAGAGATAAAAAGTCATCAGCTTATTACAAGTTTCTCTTTCAACAAAATCTCAAACATTTTTCAAATCCTGCAGATCATTCCCGAACGGTGTAAACTGAAACATTCGCTGACGATAGACAAAAGGGTAAATTAACCTAAAACGAACTGATTAGATTCACATTTAACACTATAGCAATCTAAAGATCTCTGCAACTCAGCTTTGCTTATAGAGTTATATTTGTGCTGAGGTAAGCAAGTTGGCAGCCAAAATGGAAAAACTGTGAACTTAGATTTTTAGTAGCACTTGGTACACTTTTTAAGTGTATTGCTTTCCACAGTCTCTGCTAAACAGATGCACCAGGGCTAGTGTGGTTCTGTCTTAACCCTTGTGTGACTTTAAAGGGCATGTCCACCCTTAAAACAAATCTTGCTTTTTGTCAGTAACCTGCCCCCAACACCCAACTGATATATTCTGCAAGTTATTACCTGGGTAACCAGATATTTAAGGATGATTATTGTTCCATTCTGGCAGAAAGCTGGCTCCACCCATCATGCAGTCAATCAAGTCACAACTGACATCACAGCCAATGATTGACTGCTGTTTCACCTGCTTCCTTCTCTGCGCATGCTCAAAATTATTTAAAGCTCATTGAGCAGAGGGATTATTATTATTAAATATCCGGTTAAAAATACATGTAATAAACTGGTAAAACTAGCAGTTGGGGTTTCGGGCCAGTTATTTGTTTTAGGGGTGGACATTTGCTGGTGTTAAAAAAGTTTATACAAAATGGCTGCTAAATCTTTGGTAAAATATTGAGCAACTTTCCTTAAACCTTGTCTTTAAAGCGCAACTAACCCTAGGTACATTATTGCAAACAGATTAGAGTGCATGGTCTGTTGCATGTTGGAATGACCCATGCACCAGGTCAGTGTAGACCAGTAGAAAGTAGGCTTCTGGGAACTCTCCAGCCCTTGTCTCACTTTGTACTTTTCCATTTGTGCATTAGATTGTTTAATGTAATAAAAGGGTTATATGAATTATATGAGAGCACTTCACTGGTTTAACTAGTTGCCATGGAGAACCAACAAAAAGTGAAGTAAAGGAGTTTGCTGGTGTTGTTGATTAAACACATGGAATCCCACCTAATGTGCCAAGCTTTGCTTCCCATGCCACAGGTTCAGTACTGAACATTCCATATGCTGAATTAAAGAGACATCCAATGAGATTTATACAGTATGTCTATCTAATGTTTCTATTATACCCCCTGTGTGTCATTGCCACCTTTCCCCCTAAATATCAGCCCTTCCTAGGGCCCCGAATTATCTCAATCCATCTCTGCTTAAAGGGATGTGGGAAAAGGAAGGACTATACAACTACAACTTTCTTTCAACTGCAACTTTTTAAAGGACAGCTATGCTGTATAAATTAACTTTTTAGAACTGAAAAGTACCTGGGACAGGGAGGTTGGATTGACTATTCCTACCTCTCAAAATTGTTTTGTTGAGGAGCTACAGCACATGCAGTTTTTATCTGCCAGGTTATTCCTGTATTAAAGATAGTGCTGAAGCACCCAGGAAGCCTGGCAGAAGCAGTTTTCTTTGCTGCTCCTCATAGAAACAATTTTGGGGAGGTAGAAAGTACCATTCTTACCTTCCTTTTACCTTCCTTCCCCTGGTACTTTTCATTTTAACTGATTTGGAAAAAACTTAATACAAACTATAGTTCTCCTTTAATCACAGACCCCAGGAAGGATGATAGTTTTAAAGGTATCAGAGAGGATTTTCATATGCTGGGACCACAGTTGCCTCCAGTGAAGGAGATGTAATGCAGAGAGCAGAGTTCCTCTTACGTTCTGATTCCCACAATGCAGTTGTTTACTTTATGGTGGGCTCCATGTGACATTTTATGACAGCCTGTTTCTTAAAGGACAATTATACTCACCTTTTCCCCGATCCACTGCAGCATAGTACCCAGGGTGAGGACCTAAAATCTCTAAGTCCTCACCCTGGGTACTTTCCCTAACTCCTGCACTACTTACCGCAAATCTGCTTCGGCGATCCACACTGTTCCACCTCTCTCCTACTGTCAGTGACAGTCGCGAGGCAGCCAATTGGAAGACACGCCTCCTTGCAGAGCGTATCTTCCTATTGGCTGCCTCGCGATCTGTCATTGAAGCAGGAAGAGCGGAGGAATGGAGCGATCGGCGAAGCAGATTTGGGGTAAGTAGTGCAGGAGTTAGGGAAAGTACCCAGGGTGAGGACTTAGCGATTTTAGGTCCTCACCCTGGGTACTATGCAGCTATGGAGGAAGAGGAGCGAGGGTGAGGTGAGTATAGTTGTCCTTTAAGTCCAAAACACCCAATGGGATGATGCAGATTAACAGCACAAGCAAACCTATGCACCTCTAATTGCATCATACCCTATATTAGATCTTCCATGTTGAATATATGTCTATGGGGCTGTTTGTGTTTGTCTGTGCTGTTAATTTGCAGCAACCAATCAGATAATATCTAGTTACTAGGGGCCATACTTATAAAGCTGCAGTATCAATTTTTTAGCAATCGTGGTCGTAAATGTATGATCGGTATATTAAATTTACGATCTTTAATCCGATCGTTAAAACAATCCTAAATTTACGATACTGATCGTTAAAGGCAGGGTATCGCTAAAAAACTATACCGCGGCTTTATAAATATGGCCCTAGGTTACTACACTTGGTTGGTGCAGATTAATAGCACGGGTGAACTTTCGCACCTCTCCTTAAATAAGCTCCACATTATCAGGGAGATTCAATAAAAGTTCTTATCGTTAAAAATAGAGCTAATTTTGCCCCAACCAATCAGATGTTATTTAACATTTGAAAGTTAACATCTGATCGGTTGGGGCAAAATTAGCACAATTTTTAACGATAAGAACTTTTATTGAATAACCCTGTATATGTTTTATTTCTGCATGAATCCTCCTCCTATACAGCACATTGCAGGTTCTAGAAAGTTTCACACCCAGACCAACTGTTAATGGAATCCAGCAGACACACGGCACAGCACCTTGTAAACTGCTATGTTTGCAGCCATGGCAACAGAACTTGCAAGCAGTTCACCGTTTACAGTTGTGTTTACACAAGTGTTATTTTACGTTAATGATTTTGTTTACCCTTTAAAGAGCGACATGGTTGCAGAAATCATGATCCATACAAATGTATCCTACAGTGCGCAAAAATGTCTGTTCACAGTGGACGGCTCCCAGAATTCCAATGGTGGGCGAAACTTTTTTTTTTAATGTTTAGCGAACAGGAAAGATATTCTAATCAACTTGCAAATCCCGCAATGCACACACCTTGGGCGCATCCCTCCGTGACACAGCGTTCGAGCAAATTTGTCCGGCGTCCATGCATATTAATAGCCTTAGTATATAAGTTAGTTTATATGATGAAAATAGAAATGCTGCAAGGTCAATATTGATTTTATTATAGTGCCTCCTGGGAGAGGGATGAACATCTTGTAAATATGTTAATATATATACGGTGCTTACCTATGTCATCGGTTATATCTAGCTGTTATAGGAAAATAATATACTCTCTACTTTAAAGTGCAAGTCCACCCCTGACTTCCCGGCATTCCTGAACTGACTAACTGTACTCTATACATCCTCTAGATTGTTGCTGCCTCCTTTTAAAGACCTGCAAGCTTGTTACGAGCTTGAGCTTGCCTCCCAGTCAGCCGCTGGTTATTCATTGGCCGTGACCTGTGAAGAAGGGTGGACACGCCCTTTAAAATACCAGGATTTTAAGGATCACCTTGGTTCCAAGACTCGGTCTATGGCCTGTGCTTTTCTATGGTCATGGAACGCGTTGGTGGCTTTTTACATTTCAATCCTACAGTTGTAGGGGTTACGTTGTTTCATTTACTTTTTAATTTCGAAAACTATAAGAATCCTAAAATTGTACTTTGAATAAAAAAACAATAAAAAATGGAACAAATTAAACCTGATCCACAGACCAGCAAAATGAATAGATCACGTCCCTTAAACCTCGTGCTATCAAAATGCTAATGAGACCTTTGCAGACTATTACAACATATTACAACATAATAAGGCAAACTAGACTAAGTGATTTTCAGGAGACCAACAGCTGTAACTTGTTTTACCCACAGATGTGATTATTTTAGGAAAGGAGTCAAGGCGTTTGGGTCCAGGCCCGGAGACTGGTACAAGGTTATCTGTCAAATTGTTGTAAAAGAAACATCTGGAAACATGATTAGGAGACTCAACTAAAACAGAGAAATGAATGTTCAGAATGTTCCATACAGCAAGTTGGATTGAATTCTCTCTTTTAAAGACTATATTTTGTTAGTCCCTCCCAACTGTCCCAGACCACCAGGCCATGTCTCAGAATGAGAGTGGCTTGGACAGGCACTGGACGTGGCTTGGACGGCTCAACTATGGTGCAGGAAAAAGCCCTGCTCATTTCCTGCCTTCCTCAGGGGTCAAAAGCCAAAAATAAATTTGAGGCCCATTCAGAAATTCAAAAGGCAGCAAACAACCCAAATGTCAACTAGTACAACACAGTCATGGTCATTCTCCACCCAACACTGCTTAAGTCCTGCGTTAGCGCAAGCTCAGTCCCACCCAGGTCTCACCCATTTATTAGGGTAAAGTCATTAGATCAAGGGCAGCTGAAAAGGGCCTAAACAACATGACTGCCCCGATTCAAACATGGGCCAAGTTCCACCTGATAATGTCACCTCATTAATCTATTTACTGATCAATATACAGTATATTAGTCTGTTGTCTGTCATCAAAAATGAAACGCATACCCCCAACTATCCCAGTTTGGCTGGGATAGACCAGATACGATGCTTCTGTGGCAGCATGTTGGAACACCTAGCTATGTTCCACAGGGGAGGGTACACTGGGCATTGCAGGGGCATATCCAGGCATTCTGTGGTGGGGCTGGATGGAGCTTAAATAGGCCCTGACCATAAAGCCTGACTATGGGAGGTGTAATTAAAGTTACACAGCCAATATATTTAAGGCTGTTTGTGCAGACTGCCTGATTGGCCCCCAAATTAACATGCATTTAAGCCTTTTTTACAATCCCTTATGAGTGGAGATGAGCGAAACTGGTAAGATTCATCCCGTCATTGGGTTTGAACCTTTCAACCCCAATGGAATCTGAACTTTTAGAATATTTTTTAACGTAAGCATTTCGATATCATTTTTGGTTTTCTAATATTCGATTTTTTGATGATAAGTTACGAAAATTTCTAAAAACTCCGTTAAATCAGCGGATTTCCCTACTCAAGACTAGGGATGGCCGGTTCGTGGATCCAAACCCGGATCCGCCGCGAATTTATCCCGTTCGCGAATGGCGGATTTTTCCGGTTTTTCCGCCTTCCGAACCGTGGATTTCTCATATTTTCGAAAATTTTCGAAATTATGAGGATTTCTTGTATTTTCGAGTTTTTTTTTTATTTTAATGGGTCCGCTCGCGGATTTTAGAATTTTCTGATTTTCTCAAAAATTTGGCGGATCCTCGAGCAGACCGGATTTTGCGAAGTACGGACATCTCTACTCAAGACATGCCGCTACCCATAACCCATCATATTATATTTCCCATATTGAAAATATAAAATAATGACCGTAAAAAGGGTAACTCGTCCTCAATCGAACAAACCATAAGAAAATAACTATTCAACACTGTGTGCGATATCTCCGTTTTAGAAGCAGGGAGCATGTTTGTCTCAGGACAAGCCCTGCAGTTTAGTGAATATTATTCTTCTGTGTAATATAATTTGTTTTATTGGAAGGATGTTTTGTTTTTCCAAGGGCCCTTCCTACACCAGGGACCGAAATTAAACACCCTTTTATTTATGCGCAAGTTCCAGTAAAACTTTCCTTCCGAGCCCCTACCAGGCAGTGATCTACACAGTGAGAGAATCTTCAGCAAACAAACAAATTCCGAGCATTAATTATCATCTCTCGCTCTCATCAAGGTGTTAAAGGTCCCATGTTTATCACTATTCTACTGCCAACATTCCACTTGGCTTCTCTGTACCAGGGTGGAGGCTGACATTTGGCTAAGCCCCTTCAGTGGGAGTTGTTTGCATACGGTACAGAAGGAATACATATAACGCAACTGTAATTTCTTACTTAAAAAAACACGAGGGAAATAAATGGATTTGGCTAAAACATTGCGATTCCCCACTGGTCTGTAATAAAAGAAATTGTTTACTATCTCTGCCTCCTTGACATGCCCTTTTTTTCTAACATCGGTCTAGAAGCTCGGACGAAAGTAACAGATGTTATGGATCATTTCCATTCAGTGGTGTTACTAATTAGCATTATCTAATTAGCTGTCAGTTGCTAAATAACTTATTTGGTGTATGAGAAAGGTTAAGGGTAGACGATCAGGAATTGAAGATTGAAGGCTGCCTTTCTATAGCACAATTAGATCAAAGAACTAAATCCCAGCTTAGTATACTCATTTTTAAAGTTTAATTTTAAAGTTAAATTATTTCAAATCTAAAGGTTCGTAAACACGTGCGATCGCGGGTCCCGATGAATTGCCTTTATAAGATGAAATGGGGATCCGTCAAGTTGGATGTTCAGCGATCCCCGACCGAACGTCCGTTTCGACTGATAAAGGCCCTACACACAGGCTCATTATCGGCTACAACGAACATTCATCGGGACCCGCGATCGCATGTGTGTACGAACCTTTAGTTCTCATGGGGAAAGTACTGAATTAAAAGGTGTCTGTAACTTTAAGTGGCTCTAAAACACGTACTGTCTTACCACTGACGAACGACCCCATGGCACACGGGGGACTTAATCGCACGTGTGTATGCTTTCGGTCGGGCGTCGTTTATTGCCTTGAATCGCCGGGGTCGTTCGTCTGCCATAAGATTGTACGTGTGTACGAAGCTTTAGAAAACATGTCATATATTACTATATTACAATTACACCCCCATCCTCTGGATCAACTGTTAGGTAGGGTTAAAAAAAATAAAAAAAAAATAAGTGAATAGGTTGGACTTGATCGACGTATGTCTTTATTCAACCTTAATTACTATGTTACTAATTACTATTATAATGAAGATGTATTATAGTCAGTAAAATATTTTCCATTATGTATATTGATTGCTTTGGTCTTCCAGACAATCTACCAGTCAGCTTGCCAGCCAGTCTACTAGGCAAAACCAACCGCTAAATATATTCACCAGCAAGATAATTATTCCTGGATTTCCATCTTATTTTTTGTTTTTTATTTCTTTTGTCAAAAGAACGAATAAATAAACTGCACAGAACTATAACTTCAATGAATTGTTGCCCGGAAATATCTTTATTATTTTTTGTTAATTTATTGTAAAATCTCTTGGAGGGACATACCCATAAAACCTACCAAAGCTGGCCATACACAATATAGAGCAAACGGATGTATGCATTTTATTTCTTATATAGTGCGTCATATCCCAACAGGATTGCATGTGAACAAAGATTGTTTCTATTGAAAATGAGCCAGTGATTAAGGAGTTAAGCCTCTCACTATTCCTAACCTACTCCCATATGTTTCTCTCGCTCGGGATGACACTTGTTTTGGATGGCCGCAATCTTTTTAACGGAAATGACTGAAATATTCTGGAAACTGTTACCTCATTTGGAAAAGAGTCTGGCACAAAATGTAGCCGTGTAGTATTAGTCCCAGAGTCTCTAGAGCCTCAATAGCTTACAATTTCCTTAATATTCTAAGTAAAAAAAAAGAATCCAATTTCAGATATTCCTTCCATCAGGTCGAATTCAGTATGAGCTTCATATCCTTTATAAAACAGCCAGAACAAGGGAGGTGTGTTTCTTCAAAAGAATTCAAGGCCATAAGTCAGCCATTTTGTATCGTTAGGAGAGATCAAGCTGGCCATACGCTACATTGGCATTACACTGAATTAGATATTCGATATGAAATGAAGGTGGAAATTGTAATGTCAAGTGGAGCAGCTGTTATACATTTCCAGGCTGGCTCAAGTTAATGATCGTAAATACAATCAATATTAAGCCTGGTACACACCATAGTGTCCTTCATCCTGACTGTCCTTCGTCCAGCACTTCCGACCAGTTTGTCAGGAAGAAGGATTGTTGGTTGCAGCAAAAGTAGCCACAGGCTTGGGGTCCAAAGATGATTTTCTGACGTGTCCAATGGCCCATTCATTTATTTCGGACAAACGAATGGACGGACGTCAGTTACTTCCGCCCCCCCCACAAAAAATTCCAATATTTCATGCTGACCAACATATACACTGAAGCGTTGGTTGGCCCGAAATATTGGATGGTGTGTACCCTGCTTTACGATCATAATATCAATCGTGTAATGATTGGCCCAGGGGGTTGTTGAATCATCTCTCGGATGTTGGGTGGTGTGTGGCCAGTATAAGGCAAATCAATAAACACAATAACTATGTATAATATGGATGTAAATAAGGAATGAGGACTTCTGGGTAATAGGGATGTAGCACAGTTTAGACAGGAAACACCTGTTTGTCACCTTATCTCTCAGCAGGAGGGTGATAAATGTGTCAGATCTAAAAGAGCCTCCTAGTGCGTGATGTACAAGGGCTTCCAGTTTGGTTTTACTTGACGAGAGGGTGTGAGATTACCAGACCCTGTTTTACCTTAAAACACATTCATCCCTATACCGGGAAACATTGACAGGGAACAAACAGTTTATAATTTGCTATAAGATAAACGCAACATCCGATTTTTCAGGCCGCTGACCGATATAATGGTGTATTGGTCGGTCAGTCTGAAAAATTGGATGGTGTACTTGCAAGTGGCCACTAGCGGTCTCGTTTGCCCATCCGTCCTGATCAGACAAGCGGACATGGCATGGTGTTGACCCGGGATGAACAATCTGATGGTGTGTACCCATGGAAACAGGAGAGAGTGGCTTGGGATTTGCCTAAATAAACTGATTGGTAGTCGCAGGCACAACTCCAGACTGGTCAACGTACGACCATTAAGGCCAAGAATTTGTTTGTGTCTAGACAGTGATTCGTTGATGATCTGACCAGGGGTGTCTCTGGGGTTTTTGCCACCTGAACCAAACTTTTGAATGCTGTCCCTTTGTACTACTAGGCCCTTGTTTATTTTCCTTCTTTATTTAAATTTAAAGTGAGCTCTGCCTGCCGCCTCTCTCATATTTATCAGGGGTGCTGCCCTGAGCATTTTGCTCATTTTGCCTCATTAGAGAGACACCCCTGGATCTGACCTTCGAAAGTTATGGCCGAGAATCAGTATATAGATAATTGTCTGGGCTTCATTGTTGATCCGACTGATCGTCCACACACAAACTAATTCTTGCCCGTAACAGCATTTCCTATTGGAAACCATGTGACAAAGTTTACCGACATATCTGATCACTTTTTTGACCAAATTTAAGGAAGAATCAGGCAAAATATATTGGTTGATATGAAAATTCCCACCGATTCTTCAACCCAATCAACAGAAACATATAAAGGTCTATTCCTTTATATAAGGATGTATTTTACAGGATGTATAAGGATGTATAAGATAATAAAATACTAAATATAACCAAGGAGCAGCAATATGACTCACAGAAGACTTAATTCTACAATGATGTAAATGCCACATAGGTCACGATAATTACAATTTTCACATATAGTTATGGACCGAAACTCCATAAAATTCTAATCACAGGACATACTGTTCACTATTACAGGGAGATGTAATAGTGCTAACTTTGCCCCAACCAATCAGATGTTAGCGAACATGGATCCGTGAACGCAGGTGGGTAGATTCAGAACGCAAATTATACGGTGGGAACTGATTTTCGCGATTTCCATTATATTTTCAATTACATTGCGATTCACAAAACGCACGCAAAATGCAAAATGGAACACAACGCACATAGTGGGAGCTAACCCTGGAAGATGACAGAGTCTGTAAGATTCTATCTGTATCTTTCAAAGATCTAGCTGTACACAGTCCCAAGCGTTCTCCCTATATAAAGTACTGTATAGGGTAATCAATCGAGACTGCAACCAGCTCCCTATACTTTAATACAGTGGGCGATCACGGCCGAGGGACATTTTTGGACATAACAATCGTTTTCTATGCTGACTCTGAAGATTCATTGTTATCCAAAATGTCATTTTGCAGGTACACACTGTACTGAACAAGGACTGATCCCGTCAGTAACCTTCGTTTGAGGTGACACAGGTAGTTGTAAGTTTGAATGAATGAAATAAGACAGGCCCCTTTAAATTTTAGCCTTTTGTCTCCTTTAATTATATGATAAACTGCATTATGGATCCTATGTAAAAATAAGGGTTTGTGCAAACTGATCTATGCAGTGTGTGTGATAAACTAATTTACCAAGTTACTGTAAATATCTTAGGGGAATGGTGAAAATTGTAAATCCCTTTTAATCCCCTTAAAATCTTAGTCCGTAAAGGCTTAGAAGAAAGCCTTATAATGTCTGTTAATAAGCCTTCAATCAGTGGTACCCTCGTGCAGTCCACAAATTAACCAGTTGTGTTTGACAGTCCTGTTTATTTAACGTATTCGTCTCTTCCGATCACCCGTCACATTCGTGTCGGTATATTCACTGTGTTGTTCAATGTATACTGATAAATAAAATACTACTAAGTAAATAAAAAAAATAAACAAGAAACACAGTTAACCATGAAAGAAACATGCAAACCAATCAGCAATCAGCTCTTATTTGTGCACTTCGACTACAATAATGTATCCTGGCATCCGTCTGGCTACTTTGCATTAAACACATTTGCTAGTTTGCTCTGGAATTGATTGCAATTTGTTCTAGGAAGAAACTTTCCCCAATAAACTATGCTAATTAGCAAACTTACTTCCCAGTAAACATTCAGAGATTTATTTCCAAAGTGCTACTTAAAATGGCGTTGCTAAACTTTTGAGCTTATATACTAGCCTACAGTTAAAGTGGCCATACATATATACAATTTTACTTACCCGGCCGAGCGTTCCTGCGACATTCGACCGATCCTGCCGGAACTTTCCAAATACCATTCATTTTGCGATCGCATGTCGGTCACATAGAAGAACGGGAAAGGAGGTTCCGGCATGATCAGTCGATTGTCGCGGGAGCGCTCGGTTGTAAAATCGACTATACATATGGCCACCTTTAGTCTGCACGGTCACACCCCGGTCAAACTGTAGTACCTCGAATCAACCACCAGGTGCATAACCCAGAATTTGCTGCAGGGTTAGAATGTGCTGGCGGTGGGTGTGGCTGGAGGCTAGAAGTGCCAGGTGGTGTATGCGCCGGGTGGGGTGGGTGTACAGACATCACGGAATTGCTCCACAGGGGTGGGTGGGTGTCAGGGGGGTGGCAATTCTTTAAAGAATAGGGGGTTTTCTGGTGATACAGAATCTAGAGATGCATAGAGCTCTTTAAAGGGCAAGTCCAGCCCTGAAATGAAAACTTACAGGTAAATCACCCCCTAAAACCCAAAACAGTAATAGTTTGAATATATACAGTAATATTATAGGAGAGGACCTACATCAGAACCCCTTTGAGACAGCACTCTATCCCTTGCAACCTTAATATCATGAACCATCAGTCACATAGTCCTCGTGTGAGAGAGTATACAGAAAATGAGCAGATCCAATAATTACCCATATAAAAAATAACTTTATTACAATATCAAAAACATCATAGCTAAAAATTCGGGCGTCCCCGAATACAGACTAAACTACCAACTCAACCGCAATTGCTGTGTTCCGGATCAACAAATGTCCAATATATATATGGAACCTAGTCCTATTCTTATCAGTTCGTGAACCACCTGTGAATATATAATATCCAAATGGATTGTGACCCAATCTCTAGGTTATATGTTCGGTTTAAACAGAGTTATTGTAGGGAATTCCACGATGACAAAAAGATACTAATTGACATCTTCCAATAATATCTAAACCGTAAACACCTGGGCTGTTAAGTGCACTGACCAACACAATATATCGGGACTTATCTTGGCATACTAGCAACACTCCGCCGACCGGTATTGTTGTTCTGTGTAGCCTCTTCACTCGAATAGTTCGTATTGCTTAGGACAAAGATTGGTGCACATGTTCCTCAGTGTTTCCGTTTGTATCAACTTTACTTGGTGGGGTTATTCCAACTCCGTTTGTATCCACTTGGTTAGTGGGGTTTTCCAAACTCCTCCACAGGTTCATCCAAGGTGGTTCCGTCCGGTTTACCAGCAGTTGCGTCAACCGACGTACGTTTCGCCGTGATTACGCGGCTTACCTCCTAAAACCAGAAGCAGGGAATCCTGGCTAGGAACCCATAAAGCAGTGGGAAATAGGAGATGTCAAAAATGTATTGTGTGTAAATATATGAAAATCAGTGATTTCTTTGAAGGAAAAGAGGGCAAAAAATATAAGATAAAAACACTAATAACGTGCCAGTCAAGCCAAGTAATATATGTACTAGAATGTAAATGTGGTAAAAAATATGTGGGCCAAACAAAAAGGACCCTAACGTTACGGATACAAGAACATGTACGAGCAACTCGAAATGGGTAAAGTGAAAAAAGTGCCATGGCTAAACACATAAAAGAGGTACACAAGTGTAATAAGATTATGTTCTCCTTCATGGGGATAGAAAGTATCAATTTAGCCCCTAGAGGTGGGAACATTGAAAAGAGGTTGCTACAATGTGAAGGGAGATGGATATTTAATCTGGGGACAGAAGAACCTTATGGCTTAAATGAAATGATAAATTATGCTTGTTACCTATAAACGAGGACTATACATGAATTGTCCTTAAATGTTGTGTAAAATAATTACCAAAAATGGATAGAAATAATTGCAATTTTTCAGATCTGTTCTAATTACCTAGAAGTAGATAAAATATGATAAATTATAAAACTGATATATGATAATGCCAATTATAAGGTTCTATTGTACATATATATTTAACAGAAATGTCTCATAAAATATACGTTTATGCTACGATGATGGAGAGGGAAATGCAGGGGTGAGTGGATCCAGCAATAGTAGAGTTAAATAGAATGTATTTCACCGGGTATCATAATGAGCAATTAAATGTGGTTAAATGGGAGGAGTTTGACATCAACGTGAGACCCTGATGAAGCCGCGTAATCACGGCGAAACGTACGTCGGTTGACGCAACTGCTGGTAAACCGGACGGAACCACCTTGGATGAACCTGTGGAGGAGTTTGGAAAACCCCACTAACCAAGTGGATACAAACGGAGTTGGAATAACCCCACCAAGTAAAGTTGATACAAACGGAAACACTGAGGAACATGTGCACCAATCTTTGTCCTAAGCGATACGAACTATTCGGGTGAAGAGGCTACACAGAACAACAATACCGGTCGGCGGAGTGGCAAGTATATCGGTCACTATTGGTGCCCACGAAATAGTGAAGCGTGTTATTCATTAACTGTTGCTAGTATGCCAAGATAAGTCCCGATATATTGTGTTGGTCAGTGCACTTAACAGCCCAGGTGTTTACGGTTTAGATATTATTGGAAGATGTCAATTAGTATCTTTTTGTCATCATGGAATTCCCTACAATAACTCTGTTTAAACCGAACATATAACCTAGAGATTGGGTCACAATCCATTTGGATATTATATATTCACAGGTGGTTCACGAACGGATAAGAATAGGACTAGGTTCCATATATATATTGGACATTTGTTGATCCGGAACACAGCAGTTGCGGTTGAGTTGGTAGTTTAGTCTGTATTCGGGGACGCCCAAATTTTTAGCTATGATGTTTTTGATATTGTAATAAAGTTATTTTTTATATGGGTAATTATTGGATCCGCTCATTTTCTGTATACTCTCTCACACGAGGACTATGTGACTGATGGTTCATGATATTAAGGTTGCAAGGGATAGAGTGCTGTCTCAAAGGGGTTCTGATGTAGGTCCTCTCCTATAATATTACTGTATATATTCATTGTTTGCTAGCCCCTAGCACCCCCTCCAAAGAGGGTATTCCCATACCTATTTCTATTAGATGGTGTATGCATTCGGACGCTATATCTAGTAATAGTTTGAAATCTGAAATATATAAGTCTAACCTGAAATATATAAGTCTAACCTGAAATCCTGTACAATGTCCTGTTTCCCCTGTTTCTGCTTCCTGGTTCTTCCAGTTTTGACATCACAGCCAATGACTGAATGTTAATCCCCTGTCTGCCACTTCTGAGCATGCCCAGGCTCAGTACAGGCTCAGTACAGGTTTCTAAATTGATCAGTTTCCATGAGACATCCAGAAGCATAGCAGGCATACAGTAATGAATTCATATGACAAACTATGATATATCAACATATTTTAAAGAGGCCATTCTTTCTAAAAGATGTTCTTATGAGGGTGGAGTTGCCCTCAAAACTTTAGTGTTACCTTGGACAACTCCTGACCCTTGCCGACCCTAATGAAGTGTCCTCTTGTATTGGGGTACCTCTTGTATGGGGTACCTGCAATCGTTCCTGAGAGGTTGACTGTATAAATGGTCTAGATAAGGTGGTCTAGTAAGTTTGCTGCTAGAAAAGTAAAGCTGGCCATACACATGCGATTCCACAGCATGTGTGCCGACAGATCACATTGGTATCTGACGGTACACATGCTATGGGAAGTGCATACACATACCCAACCGATCCCCATAAGCGGTATGGTGATCGGTCAGCCTTGTGGCCATACACCGTACAATTATATCGGCTCGCTCTGCTTCAAGTATAGGGAGCCGATACCGGCCGATAGAAATTTTATGGCATTCCCGCTCGATCGGAGTGCCGACTACATTCGTTCTTCAGCACTCCGATGGGTCGGGAAAAGCTCCTACACATGATAATAGGTAAATCCCGTCAATCCCCAACGTACCCATCATCCTTCATATGTATGGCAACCTTTAGGCAGGGTATGACCAGCATAAGCAAAATATGGTAAGTCTAATTATGGCAGAAAGGAAATTCTAGTTATCTATTCTATCTATTGTCTGGTGTAGTAACAAAATTCTATTGTGAAATCCAGAAAGACAATAAGGCTTCACGTATTCTCCCCGTCCTCCATTTCTCCATAATTAATAAATAACCAACTGTTCATTTCTTTTTTTACCTTTGTAAATAAGTTCCCTGCAGTCCACACAATGGGGCTGCGACAAGATGTCCATAATCTGGATTGCGATGTAGCCTATTAGGGGCGACACCAGAAAGCCAGGTTGGTGGGCATCTCTGTGTAGAACGATGTGTTATCTATCTTTAATGACGAGGCATGCGTATTATCCACAAATTAAAGTAAAAGTAATAGATCTTTGGTTTGACTAAACTGACGTCTCCACACCTCTTATTCTTCCACATTTATCCAGGCGAAAATAAAAATAACAATCAAACTTCCAGTCCATGTAAATTATTTCTATTTTCCCACCATAAAGTATCAATTATAGAAAATAAATGAATGGCACAGACAATCCAAATAGACCCCCGGCTGTCTACATCATTGTCCTACGTTGCATTAATTATAACACATCCCATAATAACCATGTAACCTAGAGATTTCCAAGGGAAACGGTTTATCTCTCATCTTGGAAATCAGTAGACTTATTTATTTTGCAAATTTGCATGTTCCTGTCTTTTTCAATGTAGTTGCCCACAATAAACACTACTACACATGTCCAGTTAATTCCACCAATCAGCACAAATAAATATGCAGCATTCCAGAGCTGCCAATTAACAACTGGCTGACCTCTCCATGATCTCTATCTTACTAGGGTGAGAAACATGATTTGAGGGGGATAAGAAACATGATTTGAGGGGGATAAGAAACATGATTTGAGGGGGATAAGAAACATGATTTGAGGGGGATAAGTATGATGCAACAAAGGGGAGTGAAAAAAATCTAAAATACATAAAGGGAACATGAACATTAGGAAAATCTTTCCTGAACGCTGAATTGGGTTTCTAACAGTTTCCTCCGGAAGGATCGGGAAGGGTTAGTTTTACTATAGGAGGAAGAAAACCCTAGAATAATGTAATAATAAGGTTAATTATGCCTTAACATGTAATATGATGGACGTTATGTCCAATATGATGGAAGAATAACCCTTGATCGCAAGGCACACGCACGATAAACACGTGTGTATGGGTTTGGTCGGGCATTGTTCCTTGATCCGCCATGGTGGATTGACCAATGACATTTGAAAAACGCCAGTTTGAAGCATGTGTGCACGCGTTTGGGGGGTCAGAAGTCGCCCGAATTATCGGATGTGCATACGAGGCTTAACACATAGTGAGCACACGTAGCACACAGCAATGTTAGGGGAGTTTTGCATGTTACATATCATACAGGTAGAGTTGAATCTGCTAAAAGTCACAGGTCACTGTCCTGAAAATAAAATCCTTCTCAATCTCCAATTAATAGAAAGGCCAAATTCCCATTGAGTGCACAGAGCTGTATTGAGTTGTGTAGTACATCCTATCACTGCTGTAACTGTATTCTACTGATTTCCTATCACTGCTGAGCACCCAATACCACCATCATACAGTGTCATCAGCACCCAATACCATAACCCAACAGGTTAATCAGCACCCAATCCCAGCACCCTACAGTGTCATTATTACCCAATATCTGCACCCTATCACCACCCAATACCAGCACCCTTAAGTGTCATCAATACCCAATACCAGCACCCTAAAGTATTATCAATACCCAATACCAGCACCCTATATTGTCATCAATACCCAATACCAGCACCCTACAGTCTCATTTATACCCAATACCAGCACCCTACAGTGTTATCAGCACCCAATACCAGCACCCTACAGTGTTATCAGCATCCAATACCAGCACCCTACAGTATCATAAGCACCCAATACTAACACCCTACAGTGTCATCAGCACCCAATACTAGCACTATACAGTGTCATTAATACCCAATACCAGCACCCTACAGTATCATCAGCACCCATTACCAGCACCCTACAGGTTACTAAAATCCAATACCAGCACCCTACAGTGTCATCAGCACCCAATACCAGCATCATACAGTGTCATCAGCACCCAATACCAGCACCCTACAATGTCATCAGCACCCAATACCAGCATCATACAGTGTCATCAGCACCCAATACCAGCACCCTACAATGTCATCAGCACCCAATACCAGCACCCTACAGTTCATCAGCACCCAATACCAGCATCATAAAGTGTAAAAAATACCCTATACTAGCATCACACAGTATCAAAATATCTAATACCAGCATCATACAGTGTCATCAATACCCAATACCTGCACCCTACAATGTCATCGGCACCCAATACAAGCATCCTACAGTGTTATCAGCACCCAATATCAGTGCCCTAAAGTGTCATCAATACCCAATACCAGCACCCTACAGTTTCATCAGAACCCAATACCAGCAGCCTACAGTGTCATCAGCACCCAATACCTGCACCCTACAGTGTCATCAGCACCCAATATCTGCACCTTACAGTGTCATCAGCACCCAATACTTGCACCCTACAGTATCATCAATACCCAATACCTGCACCCTACAGTGTCATCAGCACCCAATATCTGCACCTTACAGTGTCATCAGCACCCAATACCTGCACCCTACAGTATCATCAATACCCAATACCTGCACTCTACAGTTTCATTAATACTCAATACCAGCATCCTACAGTATCATCAGCACCCATTACCAGCACCCTACAGGTTACTAATATCCAATACCAGCACCCTACAGTGTCATCAGCACCCAATACCAGCACCCTACAGTGTCATCAGCACCCAATACCAGCATCATAAAGTGTAAAAAAATACCCTATACCAGCATCAAACATGATGAAAATATCCAATACCAGCATCATACAGTGTTATCAATACCCAATACCAGCATCATACAGTGTTATCAATACCCAATACCAGCATCATACAGTGTAATCAATACCCAATTCCAGCACCCTACAATGTCATCGGCACCCAATACCAGCACCCTGCAGTGTTATCAGCACCCAATACCAGCACCCTACAGTATCATCAGCACCCAATACCAGCACCCTGCAGTGTTATCAGCACCCCATATCAGCGCCCTAAAGTGTCATCAATACCCAATACCAGCACCCTACAGAGTCATCAATACCCAATACCAGCACCCTACAGTGTTATCAGCACCCAATATCAGCGCCCTAAGTGTCATCAAAACCCAATACCAGCACCCTACAGTGTCATCAGCACCCAATACCAGCACCTACGTGTTATCAGCACCCAATATCAGCGCCCTAAGTGTCATCAAAACCCAATACCAGCACCCTACAGTGTCATCAGCACCCAATACCAGCACCCTACAGTGTTATCAGCACCCAATGTCAGCGCCCTAAAGTGTCATCAAAACCCAATACCAGCACCCTACAGTATCATCAGCACCCAATACCAGCACCCTACAGTGTTATCAGCACCCATACCAGCACCCTACAGTGTTATCACACCCAACCAGCACCCTACAGTGTCATCAGCACCAATACCAGCACCCTACAGTGTTATCAGCACCCAATATCAGCGCCCTAAAGTGTCATCAATACCCAATAACAGCACCCTACAGAGTCATTAATTCCCAATACCAGCACCCTACAGTTTTATCAGAACCCAATACCAGCCCCCTACAGTGTCATCAGCACCCAATACCTGCACCCTACAGTGTCATCAGCACCCAATACCTGCACCTTAAAAGCATCATCCCCATACCTGCACCCTACAGTATCATCAGCACCCAATATCTGCACTCTACAGTGTCATTAATACTCAATACCTGCACCCTACTGTGTTCATCAGCACCCCAATACCTGCACCCTACAGTGTCATCAGCACCCAATATCTGCACTCTACAGTGTCATTAATACTCAATACCTGCACCCTACTGTGTCATTAATACTCAATACCTGCACCCTACTGTGTCATCAGCACCCAATACCAGCACCCTACAGTGTCAAAAATTCCCAATACCAGAATTATACTTGTCAAAAATACCAATAAAGCATCATACAGTGTCATCAGCACCCAATACCAGCACCCTACAGTGTCATCAGTACCCAATACCAGCACCACACAATGTCATCAGCACCAAATACCTCAACTTATAGTTTCATCAGCACCCATACTACACCCTATAGTCTATCATCAGCACCCAATACCAGCACCTTACAGTGTATCATCAACACCCAAAACTAACACCCCTACGGTATTGATGACACTGTATGATGCTGGTATTGGGTATTGATGACACTGTATGATGCTGGTATGGATATTGATGACACAGTATGATGCTGGTATTGGGTATTGATGACACTGTATGATGCTGGTATTGGGTATTGATGACACTGTTTATGATGTTATTGGTATTGCTGACACTGTATCATGCTGTTATTGGTTATTTATGACACGTATGATGCTGGTATTGGGTATTGATGACACTGTATGATGCTGGTATTGGGTATTGATGACACTGTATGATGATGTATTGGGTATTGCTGACACTGTGATGCTGGTATGGGTATTGATCACACTATATGATGCTGTTATTGGTTATTGGACACTGTAAGATGATGTATTGGGAATTGCTGACACTGTATGATGCTGTTATTGGTTATTGATGACACTGGTATGATGATGTATTGGGTATTGATGACACAGTATGATGCTGGTATTGGGTATTGATGACACTGTATGATGATGTATTGGGTATTGCGACTGATGATGCTGTATTGGGTATTGATGACACTGTATGATGCTGTTATTGGTTATTGATGACACTATATGATGCTGTATTGGTATTGATGACACTATATGATGCTGTTATTGGTTATTGATGACACTGTATGATGATGTATTGGGAATTGCTGACACTGTATGATGCTGGTATTGGATATTGATGACACAGTATGATGCTGGTATTGGGTATTGATGACACTGTATGATGATGTATTGGGTATTGCTGACACTGCATGATGC
Source organism: Hymenochirus boettgeri (assembly GCA_019447015.1). Classification (NCBI taxonomy): domain Eukaryota; kingdom Metazoa; phylum Chordata; class Amphibia; order Anura; family Pipidae; genus Hymenochirus; species Hymenochirus boettgeri. Next base: position 277,816,331 of record CM033474.1, read on the forward strand.
TGGTATTGGTATTGATCACACTATATGATGCTGTTATTGGTTATTGATGACACTGTATGATGATGTATTGGGAATTGCTGACACTGTATGATGCTGTTATTGGATATTGATGACACTGTATGATGTTGGTAATGGGTATTGATGACACTGTATAATGATGTATTGGGTATTGCTGACACTGTATGATGCTGTTATTGGTTATTGATGACACTGTATGATGATGTATTGGATATTGCTGACACTGTATGATGCTGTTATTGGATATTGATGACACTGTATGATGATGTATTGGGAATTGCTGACACTGTATGATGCTGGTATTGGATATTGATGACAATGTATGATGATGTATTGGGTATTGCTGACACTGTATGATGCTGTTATTGGATATTGATGACACGTATGATGATGTATTGGGAATTGCTGACACTGTGTGATGCTGTATTGGATATTGATGACACTGTATGATGATGTATTGGGTATTGATGACACTGTATGATGCTGTTATTGGTTATTGATGACACTGTATGATGATGTATTGGGTATTTGAGTGACCCTATATGATGCTGGTATTGGATATTGCTGACACTGTATGATGCTGTTATTGGTTATTGATGACACTGTATATGATGTATGGGTATTGATGACACTATATGATGCTGGTATTGGATATTGCTGACACTGTATGATGCTGTTATTGGTTATTGATGAACTGTATGATGATGTATTGGGAATTGCTGACACTGTATGGTGCTGGTATTGGGTATTGATGACACTGTATGATGATTTTTGGGTATGATGACACGTATTGATGTTTTGGGATTGCTGACACTGTATGATGCTGGTATTGGATATTGATGACCCTGTATGATGATGTATTGGTATTGCTGACACTATATGATGCTGTTATTGGTTTTTGATGACACTGTATGATGATGGTATTGGATATTGATGACACTGTATGATGCTGGTATTGGATATTGATGACACTGTAGTGCTGTTATTGGATATTGATGACACTGTATGATGATGTATTGGATATTGCTGACACTATATGATGCTGTTATTGGTTATTGATGACACTGTATGATGATGTATTGGATATTGATGACACTGTATGATGCTGGTATTGGATATTGATGACACTGTATGATGCTGGTATTGGATATTGATGACACTGTATGATGATGTATTGGATATTGATGACACTGTATGATGCTGGTATTGGATATTGATGACACTGTATGATGATGTATTGGATATTAATGACACTGTATGATGATGTATTGGGAATTGTTGACACTGTGTGATGCTGGTATTGGATATTGATGACACTGTATATGATGTATTGGGAATTGCTGACACTGTATGATGATGTTTGGATATTGCTGACACTGTATGATGCTGTTATTGGGTATTGATGACACTGTATGATGATGTATTGGGAATTGCTGACACGTTGTGATGCTGGTATTGGATATTGATGACACTGTATGATATGTATTGGATATTGCTGACACTATATGTGCTGTTATTGGTTATTGATGACACTGTATGATGCTGGTATTGGATATTGATGACACTGTATGATGCTGGTATTGGATATTGATGACACTGTATGATGCTGGTATTGGATATGATGACAATTGTATGATGATGTATTGGGAATTGTTGACACTGTATGATGCTGGTATTGGGTATTGATGACACTGTATGTGATGTATTGGGAATTGTTGACACTGTATGATGCTGGTATTGGATATTGATGACACTGTATGATGATGTATTTGGGAATTGTTGACACTGTATGATGCTGGTATTGGATATTGATGACCCTGTATGATGATGGTATTGGATATTGATGACACTGATGATGATGTATTGGGAATTGTTGACACTGTGTGATGCTGGTATTGGATATTGATGACACTGTATGATGCTGGTATTGGATATTGATGACACTGTATGATGATGTATTGGATATTGATGACACTGTATGATGATGTATTGGGAATTGTTGACACTGTGTGATGCTGGTATTGGATATTGATGACAATGATTGATCCTGATGGATTGGTTGAGCGTTTTAATCAGACTCTAAAAAAAGTGCTCAGGAAATTTGAACAACAGGATCCAAAACACTGGGATCAATTGCTTCCATATTTGTTGTTCGCATACCGGGAGGTTCCTCAAGCATCTAGTGGTTTCTCTCCATTTGAATTAATGTATGGGAGACGACCAAGAGGACCACTGGATGTGATTAAAGAATATTGGGAGAAACCAGATTCCAACCCAAAAAATTTGATTGACTATGTAATTCCTATGAGAGACAAATTGAATAAGATGGCAGAATTTGTCAGAGATAACCTTGCTGAATCCCAATCTTATATGAAGCAATGGTATGATAAATGTGCTACAGAAAAGCATTTTTTACCTGGTGATAAAGTCTTAAACCTTACAGAGTGCCAGAGAAACTAAAACCAGTAATAGAAGCAGAACTAGAAATCATGTTACAACTAGGCATTATGGAGCCCTCTTTCAGTCCCTGGTGTTCACCCATTGTTATTATACCTAAGAAAAATGGTCAATATCGCTTTTGCATTGACTTTAGAAAAATAAATCAAACCTTGAAATTTGATAACTATCCAATGATAATCCATTGATGACATGATTAGCCAGTTGGGTGAAGCTCAATATAAATAATAAATGCTAGTATTGGGTGTTGATGACACTGTATGATGCTGGTATATGCTGGTATTGGGTATTGATGACACTGTATGATGCTGGAATTGGGTATTTATGACACTGTATGATGCTGGTTTTAGGTATTGATGACACTGTATGATGACCTATGGAGACATGTTTCAGACCCAAACTGGTCCTTCCTTGGGATCTGTGGAGACATGTTTCAGACCCAAATTGGATCTTCCTCTGGACCTGAGGAGACATGTTTCAGACCCAAATTGGTCCTTCTTTGGGACCTATGGAGACATGTTTCAGACCCAAACTGGTCCTTCCTTGGGATTATCACCCTCCTGTCTGTTCTACATGATTATCACCCTCCTGTCTGTACTACATGATTATCACCCTCCTGCCTGTACTACATGATTATCACCCTCCTGTCTGTACTACATGATTATCACCCTCCTGTCTGTTATAAATGATTATCACCCTCCTGTCTGTTCTACGTGATTATAACCCTCCTGTCTGTTCTACATGATTATCACCCTCCTGTCTGTTATAAATGATTATAACCCTCCTGTCTGTTCTTAAAGAAGATTCACAATACTTTTCACACTTAGTATTGCCAAATTGAGAGACCGCCCCTTTTATTACCGCAATGCAACATAGTGTCCGCGGTGTAAGATAACAATACCGCTTGGTAAAATTATCAGAAAATACTGACAGGTTAAGCCCGTCTGTGAGCTGATCCAAAGAAAAATAAATAGAAAGTCCTCCCAAAATGACAGGTTATGTTCACGTTGACACGTCCACCCCCACTTGAACGGATAGTTTACTTCAGCACCTCAGTCTGCGATACTTGATCATCAGACTCTCTGAAGACAAAATTCCATCTTCTTCATTGCCGGCTGCTGCCCTCGTAGTTCCTGCCTTCTTATTAAGCTGTATGAACTCTTTACAAGCTTGCACAGACTCAAAGGAGGCATCCAAAATGGAAGTGCAGATTACAGATTTACAATGCTTTGTAAAGGGGGAGAATACATTTTTTCTCCCTTGAATCCATGCCTCTCTCTCTGCAAGACAATATCTTGCTAGCTCTAGATGTTGCTGTCGGGCATTGTTTTCTACAGCTAAACCTCTTTGGTCCAGTTGCAGGAATAATTTACCGGTACTTAGCTATGGGCTGGTATCCATTGGCAGAATTTTTGACAACATTTTTGTCTCCAAAACTGGCATTTCCACCCTAAAACCGAATTCTGTCCGAAACTACTATACATCCCTATTGTACTGTAGATAATGTCAGTAGAGTTTTACCTATACCCAACAGAACCTACGGCCTCCATTGAATCATATTGTCTACTTCTATAAATCAAACCCAACATTTCCTTTTAGTTTAGCTCCTTTCATATTTAAATGCCGCACAACCTTGAACCTCATAAAGCAATATTTCTACATTAGGGATCCAACGCGGTTTGTTTTTATCTTGAATCTCATTATTTTTCGCACAGTGATAAACAATGATTCATTTTCTATTTTCTTTCCTCGAAATGAAATTGGACCAGACACAGGCTGAGCACTGCACGTGTTATTGTCTATATTCGATGTGTTTGTTATAAGGGGAAAATAAATAATTTTTCTTGAGTGCTCACATTCAACAGGGTTGGAAACTAACCTTAAAGGACAACTCCACCCTTATAATGATATCTTTTAGAAAGATGGCCCTGTTTAAATATATTGATATATTCTACCTCTGGAATCATTAAGCGTAGGACTGGTATGCTCCGAGATGCCTTATGCAAACTAAGTGTTAGTGTGTGTTAATGGATATATTTATGTAGTGAGTTGCTTATGAGCTTGAGCATGCTCAGAAGAACAGATAGAGCATTAGAATTCTGTCATTGACTGTTGACACATAACTGACTTTTTCACTGGAAGAACCAGGATGCAGAAACGGGGAAAAGGACATTGTGCGGGATTTCTGGTTAGTCTTACATATTTCAGCTTTTTAACTATTGCAGTTTTTTGCACTTTTGGGTGATCTACCTATATATACTTTTTCCTTTGAGGGTTTGACTTTCCCTTTAAAACCCTGTTTCCACCTTTAACAAAAACCCACCATGTACTGTGCAGTTTACCTTGAATTTCCATGGCCATTCTTTAATTAACAATAGAGATTCCAAAATACGACGTATCTTTGTAGATGTAATCAGAATGAAAGATAAGGTTTATATGAAAATAAAGACCCGAGGGACCATAATTAACATTTTTTTGTTTTATTAAATATCTTTAAAGTCTCCCAGCGACACGCGGTTTTTAATTAGGAAATAAAAAATGAAAAGCAGTGAAAATCAACAAGTTTGGATTAAGGATAGAGCTCATATTAGCTTGATTCAGTGGGATTAGAGAGGCCTGGGATCTTTCTATAATTGGCTGTTCTATCTTTTAAGCTTCCCCTTTGCGTTATCCACAGACGTCTGTTAACATACCAGCAGCAAATCCGCCTTGTATAATCCCCTTTCTCCAGTGTTTCTTGTCACCTCATTATTTGGTTTAAGGAAAATAAAAATTAAAAGGCAAATTGATTTGGTTGAACGTAAACTGTCCTATCTGTACGGCCTGTTCTTTCTCCCCAAAGGAATAGTACGTTTTAGGATTACTTTGCCTTTTTTTTAGTCAGCTGGGGGTTTACATGAATATGTACATGGATTTAGGTCTACGCTCCACTGCTGGCATTTCGGTCTGTTTTATAATCCGTAATGACGTGTAAATCATGGCAATCCTTCACTATTGGGGGAATGCTCAAACTCCCAAGTTACGGAACAGATTTTTAAAGCATCTTCCTGCTAGTCCTAAAGGTGGCCATACACACGAGTGATTCCACACCGGGATTTACCTATTATCGCTCGTGTGTAGGGGATATTCCCGACCGATCGATCGGGAAAGACGGAAAATTTCCGTTGCCCAGCATTGGGTGCCAATACCGGCTGTGCGTTGTATGGCCGCACGGCCTAGCGATCCCCATACCGCGTATTTTCCATGTGTGCAAGTTCGCTTCACAATGTGCTGACAGATACCAATGCGATGGAAATGGCATGTGTATGGCCACCTTTAGGCAGGGTAAACAAAAGGGGATTTTCCTCCCGACCGAGCATTCGCTACTAGCACGACCGGCTATGGTTTACCCACGCGTCCAATACACGGGAAAAATCTGCCCATGTGTACACAACCAAGTTGCACCAATCCAATTAATTTCTATCCCGCCCTTTCAAAGGGTAGGTTGGCCAACCTATAGGAAGGCAGAATTCACCCTTTGGGGAGAATTCTCACTCTCGTCACTGCAGCTTCTTTATTTTGCGCCATGTAAGGTAAGCCCAGACTTTAGAACCTAGAGATTAAGGTCCACCCACTGGGTGCTACATTGACTCCCTTATCTTACCCGAAGGTCAGAGTCTTGGGTTTAGTTCCCCTTTAAATACAAATTGTATCTTTCCCCTGTAAGCTTATCTGAAGCCTTACTTGGCATTGGCTGAAAGCTTGTCTAATCAAACAGATGTTTTGTTTTGGGTTTTAATCATTTAGAAAACCCATTCAGGTGTAGGACAGTGTGTGTGTAGACCTTGTCCATGAAACAATTCATTTAGTCAAAGAGAGATTTTGTTTTAACTGAAAAATAATTAGTTTCGGTCTGGAGTCTAACCTAACAATCCTCTGTGACTATTCACCCATCCGTGTAAGATTGCCTTTAATTTATGATGGTAGGACAATGTGTTTACAACCTGTCTTTCATTGCTTCTCTTCACAAGGTGCCTATTTGTTGTTATTGTGTGCTTTAAAGGGGAAGGGTGGTCCTTAAATGATTTTGGTGAATGTGTCTATATACTTAGTAGAAAACATGCTTCTGCCCACAGCAATGGCTGCCTCCATAAGACAATATAAAGTGAAAATATCTGGGAAAACATTTAAAAAAATTAACAAAGTATATTGCAAAAGTACTCAGGATAGCACATTCTGCAAATTTAGATCAAATCATTTTGGGACCATACTTCCCCTTTAAGCTCATTTTAGGACCATACTTCCCCTTTAAGCTGGAATCTCTAGAATATAAATATATTGTCGATATGTATCCAGCTCCCTGGATCAGTAGATCAACACCGGGACCAGCAGAATATATTTGCGGACTCAGATATAGAGTTGCACTTCCAGAGTTGTCATGTACCTACTGGTTGACCTGTCATGTGCCTACTGGTTGACCTGCCCATGACCTGTCATTAAGACTGAACAGTGAGAAAATCAATTGTTACCCACTAGGAAGGAGAGGCTACAAAAATCAGAATATGTCAAAAGCACAATTACACAGGATTTACCCACAATGCTGCTGATTTCTAGTAGGAATTTTAAAACAATTACCGGTATGTCTCATTTACATTTTAGCTTTAGTTGTCCTTTAAGTGAAAGCATGAATTGGTTATACAGTTATCCTTGAATATCCCTATTAAAAGGCTTTTGTTAGGTGAGCTATGATTGATGGATAATACACTAATGAATTACTGTCTCTTTTTATGTTATTTTCGGTTAATATAACACAGTAGAGTCTTTCATGCACATTGACCTCCCTGAACCTGATGGGCTGTTTATTTCCTGGACGTGTTTGTCACAGTGACCATTACAAATTCAATCCAGAATTAGATTGTGGGCAGTTGTCAACTCCCCCCTTGACTGGAATGGAAAAAACAGGATTGGATAGAAGCTTAGGGCGATGTTGAGTGTTAAAATGGGTCTCTTAACCTATTATATCCCACCCTTCCACCTCCTAGAATCCAACAAGTAAACTGATTTGTCCTCACACCAGGATTTACAATAGATCACTGGAATACTTAAAAAAGCTTTCAATCAGTAGGTCTGGTCCGCCTCCTCCCTCCCTCCCTCAGCCTGAAACTTGGCCAATAGAAAGATGTGCTTCTTGCAGGGTGTGTTTCCATGGGCCAGGCCCCAGACACAAGCAGGGGGCGTAGAAGACAGGACCCAGTGAGTCCAAATTTTAGTAAATATTCCAGTGAAAACCCAGGGGTAAAGGTCCTCACACTAGGTATTTACTAGGTAATTATACTCAACTCCCCACACCCAATCTTCTTCTTTACATGGATTTTACCTAGTGGTTTAGGTCCCCACCCATGGGACCTTCTAGATGAGCAGAGTTATTTATCTAAAATTGCCGACTCCACCTCCTTCAATGCATCTGAGACAAAGCCAACCAAATGACGCGCTCTGCAAGGAACGCGCCTTCCTATTGGCCCCAGAAGAGTGACTGCTGCAGCAGTGGGAAATGTATGTACGGTAAGAAGAACCCAGGGGTCAGGAGGCAGCATTTTAAGGCTGGGATAACACCAACACTAGTGGTTGGACAGGACAAACCACCATCCATTGGAGCAAAAGAATCCGCGTCTGACAGTTCATCGCGATCGATTGTTCGGTCCAAAGGAAACTGCACAGTTGGCAGTGATTTTCTGACATACCCGATCGTCCGATATGTACAAATGGGTGATCGAAACGGGTCACAGATGCCCACGGATACACCAACCCCGGGTACTATCCATGGAAAGAAGAAGAAATGCGGTTGTGGAAAGGGGAATATTATTGTCCTAGAAAAGGCTGGAATGTGCTTATCAGCTGATGGACAATGCCCATTGTCCAAAAGGAAATACATTACAATTCCAGTTTCCTGCAGACAATGTTCGGATAACAGGTTATTCCTAGTTCAAACCTCCTGGTAGATCATTTATACTAAAGTCATGTTATACAATGTGATTGGAGATTTCCCAATTTACACTTACCAGGTCAATTAAAATTCCAAGGACAGAAACAGCAAGTCTGAGTTAAAGGGCCCATCCACCTATAAACAAACGTATTGTTAGAGGGGCCCAATGAACAACTTTGGACCAATAGAATCAATTTAATTTCGTTATCAGACAAGGAGGAAATGAATGGTAGGTTGACCATCTGATGTTCTCACCAGGTAGATGGATCCAGATAGAATTAATACAATTCATATGCAATCAGTGAAGCTGTGCTTATTACATTTATTAAAAGTGTCCCTTAACTATCAAGGGATCTGGTTACTCGGTGGGTCTGGTGTTCGGTGTTCCCTTTAAAAGGATGATGCAGGCTGTATCAATTTCCGCGTAGCCATGCAGCATTGTTTCATTATTAGGTAGTTAGCCTTGCAGCATGTAAAGGGAAGAGTCCAATTCCTTTTTAATTGAAAACGATTTCGATTTTGGCTGCAGCCCCAAAAAAAGTAAACAAGAATAGTTCATGGCAAACTAGAAAACGCAGATTTTCATGGTGGTAGGAAAAACTCGATACTTAATATACCAGCGGAATGGTTAAACGTATGATAGAGACATTAGTCAGCTAGAGACAGTGTCTGCGATATGGTCCCACCTGGTATATTCAACAAGAACAGACATGAATCAGCACCTTTTGCTAGATCAGAGCGTTTCTCATGTAAATAGGCAGGACATAGAATCCTGATGGGTAAAAGGGGTCCAGGAGGTTAGAAAGGAAATTTATATAGAATAAAGTCTGTCCTGGCATATAGATCCTGTGTTACTTACACAATGATTGAGGTCTGTACACGTCCGATAGACCAGACGATGAGACATGTGCGTCGAATGGGCATTTTGAATGAAGCACGAGCGAACACATACAATTATTGGCTGAAATGTGCGTTTGACGTGCATTTGCATGCGCTAGCCTGCCGTTCCTTGTTTGTTCTATCGGACGTGTGTACGAGTTTTAACTCCAGTGGTAAAAATGGGACTGACCTTCTGAATGGGGGACAGTTGGATTGGAGCAATGGAACAAGGCAGGTAAAATGACCAGTGCTGTTTGTTAGTAACTAGAAACCCCCCGATTCTTTAAAGAATTGATAACCCCCCTGAAACACACACAACGACGCATCCCCTCCCCTGGCACATTACACACACACCTCGCACATTCCCCCTATCCCCCTCCTGGTGGATGACTCGCGGTAGTGCAGTGTGACTGTAACTGCGGTTAGTATATAAGATACGAATTGTAAAACGATGGGGCAATACTAATTGCAGTAGAGCTCTGGGGCCCCACATAAGAAATAAATGGCAATTTTTGCAATGTGTTTCTTTGCGATTGAGTAAAATCTGTATAAAACTCGCATTAACCCGAAGTAATATTGGGTAAAGTCTGAGCTTTACATGATCCCACAATGCAGTGCAGGATGGAATCTCGTTTACGTCTCGTATTGTATCGCGGGATCGCTTAACTTTTATAAGGAAGCTCCCCGATAAATCGTAAATCATGTGACCTGTGATAACATGCGTTATTGGATTGCAATTTTGGATAGGAACGCAATGCAGGCAGTAGGGTAGCTACAATGCGACCTATCGGGATCAAATCGCAAAATGCATTCTGAATCACAGGAGGGGCCCCGATTGTTGCCCGAAGTGGCCCTTTGTCCCACGCCTGTGTGTACTGGCCCCGATACATTTTAAAGTTCTCTAATAAAACTTTTTTTAAGCTCCCAGAAACACTAAATAAGTCCAATCTACTGTCCTCCTCTTGATAGGAATCCAATGCAGAAGCTTGGAGGGGGGGGGGGGGGGGGGGGTACTTACAGCTACAGGTTGGTTGCTCACCGAGATGCATTGTGAAATGAAACACGTCTCTCCCCATGTGCCTTTCAAGGATTATTATTTTTCCAATCCTAATACAATCTTAAAAAGGTCGCCCATTGCTAAAAGCATTAGAATTGCTTTTTTTGTATAGATACAGACATTTCCCAGAGTGCAGATATATATATATATATATATAAACCTTTTAAAACGTGTCCAATACCGCATGCATAGTGAGCTTCAGTGTTTGATTTTTGTCCCGTAATTGATAGCTAAGTCTCGGGCAGGCACTATAGACATTACCTACACATCGCTCTGGATATTGCGGTAAAGGCTCCTTTAAAATGTCAGCATTTAGCGAGCTGATGTACTCGGCCAGATAAAGCTTCCTGCTGTTCGCAGATGGATGTTGAATAAAGAGCAGGTATTATGGGTAATAAGAAATTCCAATTTTTCTTTTGAAAGATTGAAAAACTTTCCTTTTGTGTTTAATCATTGTGTTCCCTGCTGGATGTGACAGTCGCTCAGTATTCGGGTGTCTCTGGAAGGAAAATTGCCTCTAATGTACTCATTTAATTTGTGGGCTATTTATAAAAGGGAATGGAATAGGCAGATTAATGGGGCCCGTACACGTAGCAATATCATTGGATGATATACTGGTTGTTCTGATCATTTTGCTCAGACCACGTTCAGTTATCCCCAGTGCTCCTAATGGAGGATATTTACCTTTTAATTGTACCAATCAGTAAAGCTGTTGGGAATACGTCTTTGGGAATACGTCTTAAGCTGGGTAGACATTGCACAGATCTTTAAAGGGACACTAAACAGGACTTAATAAGTACATGTGCAAACCTGTATTTATTATTCACAGGGAGGTGAGAACTTTTATTACCACCTCCCTGTGCGTAATAGTACACCCGGGGAAAAAGTGCGACACTTACCTACCGGCACTTTCCCGATCCCCTATCCCGCTATCCTGATCGTGCGCCTATCTTTTGTATTTGCACGCACGTGCTGAATATAGGAGCTTGGTCGGGACACAGCGCCATCTGCTGGGAATGAGCGAGTGGAGCGTCGGTAGGTGTTAGGGCTAAGTCCCACAATGTGCGTTGTTCTGTCCATTTTGAGTGTGTTTAGGACAATGCATTTTGTCCGTGTTCTGGTCCATTGCAGGTTGACAGACATGCGTTTTTTAAAGCATTTGTCCGCGTGTGTCCGCGTTTTTGCCATAGACTATTATTAAAGTAATAATACAGCGGGAACTGATTCTCACGATTTACATTATATTTTAAATTACAATGTGATTCACGAAACGCCCGCAAAACGGAAAACATAACGCAACACGCATAGTGGGACCTAACCCTAACACTGTTACCCGGAAGGTGGAAATAAGCGTACTCACCTGCCTGTGAATAATAGTTACAGATTCCCTGTACATAACGAAGTGCATGAAATCTGTTTAGTGTCCCTACACACAATCCCAAGCGTTTTCCGTATAAAAAGTGTAGGGAGAACATTAGGACTAAGTTGGGGTCAACGTTTAGAATTCTGGTACATGACGGAATCGCCCCTTATAGTTAACGTGTGTAACCCCCTTCAACCTTAGATATTACAACCCTATATACAAATAAACAGCATCTAAATAAATAAGACCAAGGCTGAATGTACCATTTGTATTTATTTAAATTGTTTTGCTCTCCTCTCCCTGGAATGATTTGATTTTTCTTTAAATGACATTATAATGTCAGGAATAAATGTGGCCGCGGGCTCCTAAATGAAACGCAGTCATTGAAAGAACGAGAAGTCATTTAGTTTTTGTCTTTTTTTTTTTTTACCGGTCTACGCAGGTCGCAGAGCGCGGGCTATTTATAATGGATTGAATTTATTAGGTGAAATCCAAGCCGGCGTGGGAATATGTGGGTTTGTTTAACTACGCGGCATTAACCGGGCTTCGTTAGCGAGTCTACGTTAAAATGATTTTAATGACGGAGCCTTCGGGGGAACTTGATTTGAAGTATTAAAATAAAAAAGGAATATATAAGCAGAAACTTCTCTTAACCTCCCTGTGGCCCCTTTAAAAAGAAATGACAAGTCTAATTAAAATCCTGTGTATCGTAAATTTCTATTACGGTTCTAAAATTCTATAAAGGTGTAAAGGGAACTTCAGCAGATGAGAAATGCTTAAAGGGGAACTAACCTGCAAAAAAAAACCTCTTTCCTCCTATTCTTACCTGAGGCTGATAACTACAAATATGGTGACTGTTATTGCTCAATATTTCTGCAGATAAGCCCCCCCACATCATCATTTCTGCAATCTGCAGATAAGCCCCCTACATCATCATTTCAATCTGCAGATAACCCCCCTACATCATCATTTCTGCAATCTGCAGATAAGCCCCTCCCCTACATCATCATTTCTGCAATCTGCTGATAAGCCCCTCCCCTAAATCATCATTTCTGCAATCTGCAGATAAGCCCCTCCCCTAAATCAGCACTACTGCAAACCACATGGTACCCCAATCTGCCACATGTGACCTGCAGACCACTAATTGGGTTTGAGTCCAAAATTATTCATGTGACTTTACTTCAGAAGCATAAAATGTTCATAAACTGAGCATGTAAAATAGAGAACAGAGAAATCCCAGGATTACACTGTGTCCCAGGTACAGACATGTGATTGATGATCTCTAACTGTCTCTTATAATCGCAACTCTGGGCAATTGAATTTAATATAACACATTTTCCCCCAAACTGTCATGGTGTCCACTCGCATTCTCCATCATATAAGGAGGGCCCCGTATTTCTGAAGTATTAACCACGAGTCTAAATGAGCAAGATCGATTATCCTCCAACATTGGGTTCATTTTCTAGAGTGGAGCCAGAATGGAAATCTGTCCTTTGGGGCATTGATTTCACTTCTGTCCAAATTCCAACTTTTCCTCCCTCGTTCTCTTTGTTTATTTGGACTCCCAGGCTCTCCAAATGGAAGGTTCACATAATCGTCTCTGAATTTCTGAAGAGGTTTGATTTAGGACAATTGGCAGGTCTCGGAGAACATGCAGGAGGGGGCGGGTAGATGTTCGCATTGCTGGAGACTCGTACGGTTCCAGGGCTGAGATCGCTTTTCTGAACAATGAGATTTTATTTTCCCACAATATTTGATCCCGGGAATAAATTGTTATCGCCATTGGCCAGAAACTTGATTATTTTCTAAATTCCTTTTGCCAGCTCAACATGAAGAGAGAAAAATCAGAAATTGTCTGTTCCAAGAATAATACGATGGTTCGTGCATTGAACTGCTCCCCCGAAATGGCCTTTTTATGCAGAATTAGTGTTATCTAAATGTGTGCAGTGCTGTGACGCCCAATGTATCTCTGTACCTTCCCCACCTCTCCGACACGGGTAGATGGTCTCATGTAGCATAGACATAGAATTTACAGTATTAACCGCAGCCTTTCCATAGGAGCTGTTACAATTGCTCCCTATGTGCTAGATAAGGTGAGTCCAACCTGACACATTCTGGAACCTCTTCTATTTGCTTTGTTTTATAGTTCACCATTTCCCCCACTACCTTTGGCTTTCTGCTCTTGCAGCCCTTTCTTCAGGGCTATTTGTAGGCATGGGCGACCTAGGCCAACTAGGACACTGCGAGAGTGGAGGGCGCCATTCAGCCATGGAGTAAAACCGATCTAGCGCCCTGTACCCTATGTACATACAATAAAACCATCTTGGCTGAGTTCAGCTTTTCCTTTGTAGTTACAGCAGTGATAGGAAATCAGTAGAATACAGTTACAGCAGTGATATCTATCTATCTATCTATCTATCTATCATCTATTATCTGTCCGTCCGTCCGTCCCTCCATCCATCCATCCACCCATCCATCTATTATTTCTATATCTATCTATTATCTTTCTATCTATCTCTCAATCCATCAATCGATCTAATACCTTGCCCAAAGAAGCAGCTAAACATACTTACAAGACCCGGTCCTTTGCCGCCTTGGTACCGCCTCCTGTTGCTAGTTCGTTTCGAGCACAAGCAGCAGCAGTGAAGCACTTCCTGGTCGCGGCTGTTAGCTAATTGGCGTGACATCCCTGTTGCACCTTTGACTGACAGCCGCGACTAGGAAGCAGAGAGGACCAGAGTCTCCCCTCAGTGTCCCAAATCCAGCCTACCCTCTCTGTCCCAATTCCACCCCCCTCTCTGTCCCAAATCCAGGGTCTCTCCTCTGTCCCAAATCCAGGGCACCCTCTATCCCAAATCCATGGTCACCCCCCTCTCCAAAATCCATCCCCAGCCCCCCCTCTGTCTCAAATTCAAGTCCCCCCTCTGTCCCAAATTCCAAATCGAGGGTCCCCCCTTCTGTCCCAAGCAACCTTATCTGTGGTCTGTGTAATTGCTGTGTTCTGCCTCCGTGTGTTTTTCCTATGTTTCTCCCTCTAGTGGTGAGTCAGTAGGAACTGCAGAGACAATCTTACTATCTCTCTCTAGTGGTGAGTCCATAGGAACTGCAGTGACACACACTCGGACCACAGCACAGACACAGCAGTTAGGCTTTATATTAAATATAGGATTGTCCAGCATCTTCTTAGAAGATGTTGAACAGATTTTATTGTTCAGCTCGACTTGTGACAGAAGATGATTAAATGTCTAACTAAAGGAACATATCAAAGTGTAACATGGTGACCTTGAAGAGCTAAAGTCTATTCAAGGGCACCATGTTATACATTGATATGCTCTTTTAGTTCGATCTTTTATCATCTTCTGTCAAAAATCTAGAGTTATGTTTTTGTGTCTCAGTTCCATTGTTCACAATGAAACAAACAAAAAAACACTTACTTATAAATCAGTCAATTTGTAGATTGCTCCTTCTTTTATTATGGGTCCTGGGGTTTGGATTTTTGCACCTTAATGGGCTTGCCCCCCCTAATAAAAACCTGGTGACTTGTTATTACATGTATTTGTAACCAGATATTTAATCATAAGTTTTTTTTTATCCTGTTATGGAAAAGATATTAGCAGTCACCACCTTGATTGACGGCATGGAAGGAGGAGCCAGTTTACTCTGCCAGAATTGGGACAATAATTATCTGGTTAGTAATGTAGGTAATAAAGTGCAAAATATATCAGTTGGGGTTGGGGGCAGGTAACAGGCATATTTTTATTTTAAGGGTGGACATGCCCTTTAAATATAAAATAAAAGTTATTTACTATTTCTATTGCTATGATATTGCCCTTGGAAGATCATATTCATACACACCATGGCACATATTTCTAAAGCATCTCTGTTGGCGCTTTTTTTCGAAACAATTTTTACATTTTTGCAATTTTCTTTAGTCGATCTTTTCATCGTCTGATCAAAATCTTAGAGTTATGTTTTTGTGTCTCAGTTCATGTTCACAATGAAACAACCCAAAAAAAACCTTACTATAATCAGTCAATTGAGATTGCGCCAGTCATTTTATTATGGGTCCTGGGGTTTGGATTTGGCCACCTACTGGGCTGCCCCCCCGAATAAAAACCTAGTGACTTGTATTACAGTATGTAAACAGACTATTTAATCCTAAGTGTTTTTATTCTGTTATGGAAAAGATATTAGCAGTCACCCCTTGATTGACGGCATGGAAGGAGAGCAGTTTACTCGCAAGGAATGGGGACCAATAATTATGGTTAGGTCCAAATGGGTAATAAAAGTGCAAAAATAATCATTGGAGGTGGGGGAGGGTAAAGGCATATTTTTATTTAAGGGTGGATGGACATGCCTTTAAATTAAAATAAAATGAGTTACTATTCTATGCATGATATTCCCTGGGAAGATCATATTCATACACACCATGGCACATATTCTAAAGAATCCTGTTGGCGCTTTTTTTCGAAACAATTTTTACATTTTTGCAATTTACAAAACAAAAAAAAGCAAAGCAAAAAAATTTGGCTTTTCAAACACTTTAACCCCTTTAGCCAACCATTTTAAAAAATCAATCTGTTAAAAATTCCCCATGGTTGTTCGTTTTTAAAATATTTTTTACATTTTTGTAGACTTTTGAAGTAAAAGTGAAGTTGTAAATTTAAAAACGTGCTATTGTTTACTCCATAGGTAGGAAATTACACATGCATGGTGCAGTGATTTTCGTCAGTGTAAGATTATGTCAGTGATGACAAAAATATTATTTAAATGAATACCAGAAAATAATAATTCTCAATCATAAAATAAAATGATACTGATTGCATAGGGCAGACAGGCAGTTTAATGATGATGAAGGTCTGCTTACAAGGTTTGTAAATATAATAGTCTTATTCATTGAACACTGTCCTTACATAAGGTCTTTAATTCAATATATTGCATTGTACAGTGTCTTATCACAATCCTTTTTGTCCTTGAATGGCGGCTACACTTTATGATTTATTTTTCCTTTCAACTTATTTAGTGGAATAACATAAGAAAATCTTAAACTTTACAAAAGTTTAAAAAATTTTAAGGTTCTTTCATTTGCAAAGAAAGGAAGAAGTGATGTCACAAACGTTTCTCAACCCCCTCCAGCATGGTCCCAAGGCCAGGACAGTTTATAAGAAGGATGTGGACAAATGCTTACCTGTTGCCGGGTCGTTTTTTTTTTTTTTTTTTTTTTTTTTTTTTTTTTTTTTTTTTTTTTTTTTTTTTTTTTTTTCTTTCGGCATCTCTAGGGCTCCTGGAATCGCGTTTGCCACTGAAGTCCATGTCTCTCGCGCGAGCACCGTCCGTTCGTGTCACGCCCGGGTTTTTTCTTTAGCCAGCGGCTGTGCGGACGCAGCACAGGCACAGGCTCTTTTAACTCCTCCGCCTCCTCCACATCTGCTAATTGGACGGAGCGAGGCGCTTCTTCATTCACATAAACCTATCCCTGCACCTTCACTCCTATTACTCCTCTCCCCATTGGTCCTCTGTGTATTTATTAGACCCTCAGCCTATTCTTCCCTGCCCGATTATAGCGGGTAGTTTACCATCTTCGTGCGTGAGGTGTGCTTTATTCTGATACTCCTCTATTACCGACTCCTGGCCTTGCTTTGACTCCGATCGTATATGCTTGCCACTAACTTTGGCTTTTCCTGACTACGTTCTGGCTTAAACCTTCTGTTACCGTGCATGGCGGCCTGATTCCTGGTTTTGACCCTTGCCCTTGAAGTCTGACTCTGCTCTTGCCTGTCCTTGTCTGTACCTTCGTATTTTGGTTGACCTTTGATCTATCCTGGTGCCGTGTTCGTTAGTTTCCATCCGGGACTTCTCCTGGTATTCCCGCTCAGTGGAATAACGTTGCACAGTCCAGGGGGGCAACCATGTTCGGTTGAGGCAGCGTCGCCCTCCCGACAATGGGGGGCTTGGTCTATTGGTGAAGATAGGGTTGTAGATTGGGGTATTGGACTGAAGGCAATACGAGGGAAATCCGGAGAGCGTACACAGGATCTGCACATGTTCCTGCTGGGAAGTGACCGCGCTTGGTGAGGACATGGGGCCATGTTACATCAAAAAAGAAAGGTAAGTATCTTCAAAAAATAATGCCCCAAAAGAATAGGGTAAAACAAAACCCCCAACAGCACTAGCGAGTAGAAACAAAAAGCCAATATGCATCTTCATGTAAAATCCCCATTGCAATGATAGACACACATAAGAAAAAATAATTGAGGTAGTACAGTAATGTAAAAAAGGCTTGCATTTTTCATAGTAATATTATCAGAATAAATACTACACCAGTGCTACATTTTTCCTTTATTACGTATGTTCATATCGCTGATTTTATTCTCACTCTTGATTTCAAAAACCATTTGGGGGGGCCCCCCCAAAAAAAAAACCCCAAAACCGTGGCACCCATTGCATGCCACTCATTGGTTGTAGTAATTGTTTTGAAAAAAAAATTAAGTTTCTTCTTAGCAAACCTGAATGAAAATTGACATAAAAATCCTGGATTGATATCAGAGACATCTACTAACAAGAAAGTATTTAATGGTTTTGTGGAATTTTTCAAGGTAGTTGAATAAGACATCAGCAGGTATTTGAACCCTCTCTACACTTTTTGAGATATACTTTGTGTCCTGGACATAGGAGGATAGGTTGATATTGAACAGAGAGAGAATGTTAGATATTTAATGGATAGCCACTGTTGTCAGTCCTTCAATCCAGAACAATAGATTTGACTGAGTTGCTATTTCATTATTGGTGTTTTTCATGAATGCCAATAGAAGATGGGGAATGTAGCATACATGTAGAAAAAGAAAAATTTATATTGGTTCGGACCTATTAGTTTTCTCCCTCAAGTATCATTCAGTTTTTCCTAAATAGAACGATGAGAAGATGATGTTTGTCCTCTTAATACTGAGATGGTCTCTCAGTTGGAATTGACTTTAGCGCTCCATAATACAAAATTAAGGGTGACCCAGGGAACACAAGAATTCCAACCCGTATATCTAAAACAGTGGTGTGTGGGTTTCACTCTACTGGATTGAAAAACGGTGTGCTTGAGGATAAAACTATATTTAGTAAAAAAATAGCTAGATAGAACTGCCCAAGTATCCTAACCAAGCAATTGTGAAATTCCCATTGGCAAACCCACTATAGTCTATGGGAAGCAAGTCATTGTACGTGGTTGTAGACGGTCGTTAAAACTTCACATTATTAGGAAATCATAAAAAGATATCTAAAACCCACCAAAATCTAACTAAATACACATGTAGACACTTAAAAATTACCCCCTATTTCACATGCCACATCCACAGACGCAGACACCTACAGTATTACAAGAAAACGACAAAAGGCAAAGCCTTGAGCATTAATAAAAAAATAGATAAAGAGCATGCTTCTATGCTTATTAATGTAAAAAAGTCGTGTCGTTATACCACAAAATAAGAAAAATACCCGCAGGTCATTAGAGAGATAGCTTGAGGTCATGAAATCCAACTACGTAATCAACAGTAAATGTCAGGATGCATACTTCTCCTGAGTAGGGGTTGGCAGTGTGGGGTCTCACCGGTGAAGCAGATTTCAGCCAGAGAGGACTAATAGTTCGTACACAGGTGTGATTGCAAGTGCCGACCCGCAACACACGATGGTGTATGAAATGTGGCGCTTTAGGGAATGTTGATTGTGATCCCTCTGCCCACAGTCAGAGGGGGTGAAAGGTATACATAGGATACTGTGGTAATTGCAAGCCCAATGCGATTCCCTGTTGGAATGGAACACATAGGAGGATCACGGTACGGAGTTCTGGGAAGTAGGAGGGTCAAAATGGTGCAGAGGATCAAGGCCAGATGGGAGCAGGAATGCTCGGAGAGGATAGAGCCAAGACGGAAACCAGCCAGTGAGATCGAAGGAGGGGAGTCACCAATGGTGGATTCGATGTTGTTGCATTAGGATTGGAAGGATTGGGAGATCTTACAAGTTGATTGGCGACTGGTATGTAAAGGTTGTACACACGTGCGATTGCGGGGGTGCATTGGATCGGAGATCGTTGCTGATCCGCGGGTGGATCTACAAATCAGCGGCGTGTTTGCATGATAAAGTGCCCATACATGGACTGATTATTATCCGAAACGTCTGTTGTACACATTGTGCGCCGGGGTCGGCACCGCGATCGCATGTGTGTATGAACCTTTAGTCTCTCTGGCTTGAAATCTGCTTTACTGGTAAGACCCACAGCGCCGACCAGACTCAGGTGCAGTATGTGATCAGGACAATTTACTGTGATTAGAGTGGATTTCATAAGAATCAAAGCTATCTTAATGACATGTGGGATATTTTCTTTTGGGGGGATAAAGACACACAGGCTCATTTACATAGAGCGCGATTGCTCTGGGTAAATGCACCTTCCGCGATTCAATATTGCGATTGCGATTTGCTGGCTATAAAATCCTGCGCTAATCTATCGCAAACGCCAATATGAATGGCGAGCGTTGGATGCACGGGTGATTTTTCATAATATGAGCAAACCAAGTTACATACATAGTAACATAGTAATTAAGGTGAATAAAGACACGTCCATTTAAGCCAATCTTTATACCTACCCATAATGTCTGTAATAACAGTTACATAGTAACATAGTATTGGAGGTTGTATAAAGACATACATCCATCTAGTCCAACCTTTATACCCTACCCATAATGTCTGTCTATAACAGTTACATAGTAACATAGTATTGGAGGTTGTATAAAGACATACATCCATCTAGTCCCAACCTTTATACCCTACCCATAAGTTCTGTATAACAGTTACATAGTAACATAGTAATTAAGGTTGAATAAAGACATACG
Source organism: Hymenochirus boettgeri (assembly GCA_019447015.1). NCBI lineage: Eukaryota > Metazoa > Chordata > Amphibia > Anura > Pipidae > Hymenochirus > Hymenochirus boettgeri. The sequence goes on from CM033474.1 coordinate 277,836,940, forward strand.
TCCATCTAGTCCAACCTTATACCCTACCCATTAAGTCTGTATAACAGTTACATAGTAACATAGTATGGAGGATGTATAAAGACATACGTCCATCTAGTCCACCTTATACCCTACCCATAATGTTGTCTTAACAGTTACATAGAACATAGTATTGGAGGATGTATAAAGGACATTACGTCCATCTAGTCCAACCTTTATACCCTACCACATAATTCTCTGTATAACAGTTACATAGTAACATAGTATTGGAGGTTATATAAAGACATACGTCCATCTAGTCCAACCTTTATACCCTACCCACAATGTCTGTATAACGTTACAAGTGACATAGGTATTGGAGTTGTATAAGACATACGTCCATCTAGTCCAAACCTTTATACCTACCCAAATGTCTGTATAACAGTTACATAGAGACATAGTATTGGAGGTTGTATAAAGACATACATCCATCTCTAGTCCAACCTTTATACCCTACCCTAAGTCTGTATAAACAGTTACATAGTAACATAGTATTGGAGGTTGTATAAAGACATACATCCATCTATTCCAACCTTTATACCCTACCATAATGTCTGTATAACAGTTACATAGTAACATAGATTGGAGGTTGTATAAGACATACGTCCATCTAGTCCAACCTTTATACCCTACCCAAATGCTGTAAACAGTTACATAGTAACATAGTATTGGAGGTTGTATAAAGAATACGTCCATCTAGTCCAACCTTTATACCCTACCCATAATGTCTGTATAAACAGTTACATAGAACATAGTATTGGAGGTGTATAAAGACATACGTCCATCTAGTCCAACCTTTATACCCTACCCATAATGTCTGTATAACAGTTACATAGTAACATAGTATTGGAGGTTAGCGCAACTTTAACTCCATTTATTTGCCCAGTGAGTCTGGGTAAATGAGCCCGATGGACTTTTACATTAATAAGCATTAGAAGCAGCTCTTTATCTATTTTTGTATTAACACTAAGGCTTTGCTTTTTGTCGTTCTTGTATACTGTAGGTGTCTGCGTCTGTGGATGTGACATGTGAAATAGGGGTATTATAGTGTCTTACATTGTGTATTTAGCTTAGATTTTGGTGGGTGTTAGATCTATGTTTTATGCGATTCCTAATAAATGTGAAGTTTTAAAGCGTCTACAAACACTACATGACTTGTCCCATAGACTATAGTGGGTTGCCAATAGGGGAATTTCACAAGTGCTTGGTTAGGATACTTGGCAGTTCTAGCCATTTTTTTACTAAATATAGTTTATCCTCAAGCACCACCGGTTCAATCCAGTAGAGTGAAAACCCCACAAACCACTTTTTAGATATAGGGTGGAATTGTGCCTGGTCCACCCTTATATGTTGTATTTATGGCGCGCTAAAGTCAAGTTTTATCAATTAAAAAATTGAGAATCCTACAAAAATCAATTATTATCAAAAATATGTCTGCGAGTTGGGAAAACCAAAAAGTTGTATTTTGGAGAGTTCTAAAAAGTCAGAGTTGGTACAAACTCATAAAATCCGGCTCAAACTCTGGTTCAAGTTTGATTTTTAGTCCATCCCTAATCCCTGACATGTTAGGGGGGATCGGTCAGACATGGTGCCCACCCACCCTGCAGGGTTGTGTTGTACCGACTCCACTACAGTATGATTGAAGGAAAAATTGTCCAAATTGCCCGATTCTTTTTAACGATGTCTACCATCATTACATGACTTGCTGTCCCATAGACTATAGTGGGTTGCCAATAGGGGAATTCCAGTGCTTGGTTATTATACTTGGGCAGTTCTAACAAAATTTAGCGCTCCATAACTAGATCTTATTTAATATTGAAAGCTAAATCTTATTGGTTGGGGCAAATTAGCACCATTTTAATGATAAGAACTCTTCTTGAATCTCCTTGTAAGTGTTTAATGATGTTTTGGTGATATGTACTGTTCCCCGACCATTTTCCAGGTCCCAGAGCCATTTACATTAAGTTAACATTGTTATTTTAACTCTCTTTTATCAGAACTTTTCAAACTATTTCCCCCATTGATTTTAATGGGTCCATACTCTAATGGGGAGTATGTTGAGGTGCGTATGCAGATACCCAAGGTTATGGATACAGGTACCACAAGCACATGTACCGTCAAATTCCAGTGGAATAAGAATCACTTATGTATGGGCACCTCAAGCAAGCAATCTTGGAATATAACTTATCTACTCAAAAATTTATATTTTTGGTTATTTGTTAGTTAGTTCTTTTCGGTTTGGGAAAACATGGCACAGATATATTAACTTCTCAAATTTTTTTATTTATCTTCAGAAAAAAATCCGGACTTAGGTTCGTGATTCTTTTCAATGAATCGGCGAAGAAGAACAATCTGAATCTAACAGAGCTATAGGGGTAAAATGCCAATAAAACACATTCAGGGAGATTCAATAAAAGTTCTTATCGTTTAAAATGGTGCTAACTTTGCCCCAACCAATCAGATGTTAGCTTTCAAATGTTGAATAAGATCTGATTGGTTGGGGGAAAATTGGAACCATTTTAATCGATAAGAACTTTTATTGAATCTGATTGTTGCACATGTTGGATTATAGCTTTTTATAGCCCCGAATAAAGTAGCTGTGAATATAAAAACAAGGTCACTGCCACAGATTTTCCTAAAATTGAGCACAGTGCCAGATAAATTAGTAAAAGTGCTAATGAAGGGACACTGTTAAATGAGGATATACAAAGTATTACAAGCAATCGGAACCCAATAAATGGGAAGTCCCACTTTTGAACTTTCAGTTGGTGATTTACGTGAGCTCGATGAGGAAACTTAAACTTTGGATTATAGACAAAGAACTGAAGTTTATGGTTTCATGTTGTGGTTCCTTTGAAATTTTCTTTCAACTAAAAACACAGCCCCAACAAGAAGCCTTTTTGCCCTGTGTTTGGTGCTTAAGCCCTTCCTTTTGTAAGATGGCGTGGTTTATGGCAAAGACCTATAATCGCTTACCTGTTTTCCTGCTTTCTACTATCCATGAAGTTTTAGGTTCGTACATTCCACCTGAAAAGTCTTTACTTCTGTTGGAACTCTCACTGCTCATACGTCCTAATTAGCGACATTATTATTTTCATTGAACATTATTTTATCAGGTAGGAGTCTGCTTTAATGAACATATTTTTATCTGGTAGGAGTTCTTGCTTAATGAACATATTTTATCTGGTAGGAGTCTTGCTTAATGAACATATTTTATCTGGTAGGAGTCTTGCTTTAATGAACATATTTATCAGGTAGGAGTTCTGCTTTAATGAACATATTTATTGGTAGGAGTCTTGCTTTGATGAACATATTTTACCAGGTAGGAGTCTTGCTTTAATGATATTTTATCAGGTGGAGTCTGCTTATGAACATATTTTATCAGGTAGGGTCTGCTTTAATAAACATATTTATCAGGTAGGAGTCTTGCTTTAATAAACAATTTTATCAGGTAGGAGTCTTGCTTTAATGAACTATTTTATCTGGTAGGAGGTCTTGCTTTAATGAACATATTTATCTGGTAGGAGACTGCTTTAATGAACATATTTTATTTTCTTGTAGGAGTCTTGCTTTGATGAACATATTTTATCAGGTAGGAGTCTTGCTTAATGAACATTATTTTCAGGTAGGGAGTCTCTTGCTTTAATGAACATTTTATCGGTAGGAGTCTTGCTTTAATAACATATTTTATCTGTAGGAGTCTTGCTTTAATGAACATATTTTATCGGTAGGAGTCTTGCTTTAATGAACATATTTATCTGGTAGGAGTCTGCTTTAAGAACATTTTTATCTGGTAGGAGTCTTGCTTAATGAATATTTTATCTGGTAGGAGTCTTGCTTTAATGAAACATATTTATCTGGTAGGAGTCTTGCTTTAATGAACATATTTTATCGGTAGGAGACTTGCTTTAATGAAACATTTTATCTGGTAGGAGTCTGCTTTATGAACACTATTTTATCAGGTAGGAGTCTTGCTTTAATGAACATATTTTATCAGGTAGGAGTCTTGCTTTAATGAACATATTTTATCAGGTAGGAGGCTTGCTTTAATAAACATATTTTATCAGGTAGGAGTCTTGCTTTAATAACATATTTTATCGGTAGGAGTCTTGCTTTAATGAACATATTTTATCGGTGGAGTCTTGCTTTAATAAACATATTTATCTGGTAGGAGACTGCTTTAATGAACAATATTTTATCGGTAGGAGTCTTGCTTTAGAACATATTTACAGGTAGGAGTCTTGCTTTAATGAACATATTTTATCAGGTAGGAGTCTTGCTTAATGAACATATTTTATCAGGGAGGAGTCTTGCTTTAATAAACATATTTATCAGGTAGGAGTCTTGCTTTAATAAACATATTTATCAGGTAGGAGTCTTGCTTTAATGAACATATTTTATCAGGTAGGAGTCTTGCTTTAAGAACTATTTTATCAGGTAGGAGTCTTGCTTTAATGAACATATTTTATCAGGTAGGAGTCTTGCTTTAATAAAACATATTTATCAGGTAGAGTCTTGCTTTAATGAACATATTTATCAGGTAGGAGTCTTGCTTTAATGAACAATTTTATCAGGTAGGAGACTTGATTTAATTATTATATTTTATCAGGTAGGCGTCTTGCTTTAAAAGTGGCAAAAAAAGAGTACTGCTCTATAACTTTGATTGCAAGGTTTACTTCCCCTTTAGCTATGCAGCTGCTGTAATATTGTGCTAACTGATAAAACATCTCCGAATTCCATGGCCAAACATTTTTTGAGAACAACACTACAGGGAGATTCAATAAAGATTCTTTTTGTTTAAAATGGTGCTAATTTTGCCCCATCAATCATAAACTTATGTAACATTGAAAGCTAACATCTGATTGGTTGGGGCAAAATTAGCACCATTTAAATGATAAGAACTTTTATTGAATAACCCCCTTAATGTCCCCCAATATTACCAAGGCTTCTTACAAACTGTACCTTGAAATCTGACAAGACACATCTCAGTACTGTAGAGACAGACCGCCAACATCTTACATGGCAATGACATGTGGCAGTGTATGAACCTTAACAGTCAGAATTTCTACCTATTTACCCATGCAAAGCAGCATTGGTGGTAGCTGAAAACAATGATGTTGGATTTACAGTTTGTAGCGTCTCTGAGCGGAATCCTGAGCGTTTAGGGTCAAGGGAAGCTAGAAAGGAGGACAACACCCAGGACAAACTACTATTCTAGACGTGTGTCTTTAGTCACTGGAGAGGAGTTTCAAAATATCCAGTTTTGAAAATCTGCAGATTCGGAATTTTCCAAATTTTGAAAAGTGTTTGAAAACTGATTTAAAATCATGGTTGAAATTTCAAAACTCCCATTTAAAAAATCATAAATCTTGTTCAAAAATCTTGGTTGACAATTCTAAAACTTAAGTTGTAAAAAAATTGCTTGGGTCGATTCAGTTTGACCCATTAAAACAGCTATGAAAACAGAAGAAAAAAAACATAAAATCCTACTAGAAAAACGCGTCATATTAAAGGAACCTTCAGGATTTCATTGGAATTACGCCTCTTTGTTCATGAATAAATATAGAATATTTCCTCTAGTTGATTTTCCATAATTTATCATTGTTAAATTCTGTTTCCTTATGACATCTTGTAACTGCCTCTGTGTTGTGTAATGGGAAAGTTATAAGCTGTAAAGAAATCAAAGTCCAAATGGTGGTTTGCTGACGCACTCAGGTGACACTTGTGAACACTCAAACGTGTTGCAATGACCACGACAAACATACATTATGGAGACCAGGTCCTTTTAGCTCTTGTTTGACTGATGAATCATTGTTCTTCCAACTTGGCACTTGCATTTTCTAAAACCTGGAACAAAGTTTCTCTGTTAACGGTCTAAGAATTTTCTGGATGTGGCACTTGATTCTCACCGTAACACGTCACGCCACGATCGGGTTTATTCTATGTTATCTATACTTAGAGATTTTGTTTATTTTTGTACAGCTGTGATTTCCTTACCTTGGCAGCAGATGGTTTGTGTATAATCCCTGATGTATCTTACAAAAAGGTTGTGTGTACGGTGTTTTGAAAGTTGAAAGAAAAGAGAATCGTTGACATATATTTGAGATTTTGGTCTACTTTTGCCTACAGACAGTTTTAACTAAATAAGTATGTATGTATTTTCAGGGTTATTCAATAAAAGTCTTATCGTTTAAAATGGTGCTAATTTGCCCCAACAATCAGATGTAGCTTTAAATGTTACATAAGTTCTGATTGGTTGGGGCAAAATTAGCACCATTTTAAACAATAAGAACTTTTATGAATCTCCCTGTTTATTCTTATATAGTGCTACATTTTTTATTCAATTCAGTCCTGCCCGTGAGAGCTACAATCTAATCACTATGTACACATACAACCTACAGTATGTATTATGATGTGGGGAAACCGAGTGCCCGGAGGAAACCCACGCAAGCACAGGGAGAACATACAAACTCTTGCATATGTGTCCAAGGGTAGAATCGAAATCAGACCTTAGCGCTGAAGACATCAGTGCTACCACTGAGCCACTGTGCTCTGTGGTTAGTGTACAAATAATGTAAATAATAAAAGTCTTAAGCAGCGTCTAAGTTGGTCAGAGGTCAGACGGACCAGTCCTGGGTTAACAAGCTGCACATTGTTTAGTCATTTTAAGACCTCTCAGTAGGCCATTGTGACTTCTTTGGAGGGGCATTCCAAAGATTTAATTATATCACTGGACAAAACCTACTATTCTTCTAAGCATAGCCAGCGTTCTTGTGCTTTCTGTTGGGATTTCCAATTGTCCTATTACGTATCTATGTAGATATTATATCCACCCTCTAGTCCATGTATCTACGTTCTGCCTATCCTTTATCTTCTATCCTCCTTTTTTCACAGGGTTATTTTTCGCTTTAACAGTTTAGACTTCTCAAAATCAAGACCAGGGTGACGCATCTTCAACGCAATGGGACAGGTTTGTCACAAAGGACAGGCGCTTAATCCCTTGTCACTAGGTGACATGTACTGCCCAGGGCACAAGACCTCAAGAGAAAAGCCTCAAATGTAAAGCAATAACCTATATAAATGAAAGCTCTGCTCTATGAGTCATAAGCAGGTGCACAAGAAGCTAAATAAGGTTACGTAGACTTTGTGGTCTTTATTATACCGTGAGTACAAAGTGCAGACATCACATGCAAGTGAAGATAGATGGGTTGAATAAAATAGATAAAAGCTTAAATCAAATGAGCGTGCTACGTGTGAACAGGAAATAAAATTTACAAACAATAGATCCTCTTTATCTATTAGTCTAGTTAAGCTACCCATACATGGGAGGAGGTTGTTTTCCGATTGGCCGCATAGAAAAACGAAAATCTGATCGGAAGAAGCAATTTTTGAGCAATTGGATCAAATAAGCTGAATCACTCAAAATATCGATGCAATGTGTGGGTGGCTTCAACTAGTTAGTGCTATTAGCATCTGCTATTCGTTAGATGATAAACAACATGATCATCACACAATCTATTTAATATTAGCAGGAAGTTGCAACGTTGCTTGGAGGAAAGATCTAAACTCAATCATCACCTAAAACTATTTTAAAACAATTCTTGTGTTTTAAATTAAAAAAATGTATTTAGATACAAAAATTTGTATCTAAGCAGACCCCTTCCAAACCCCCAAATTACTTTCAAAGCTTACCTAACCTGGTATGCAGCCAAATGTTCTTGCCCCAATCCACCCACCAAATGTAGATCACCCGCCTAACCTTAAAATGTATACTCACACTGCTCTCAAGCACTGTTAAAAAGTTAAGGTGAGCTACACGTTTCTGATACCTTCCAATTCCCAAGGGATTTAACCCGCGCTAACTCTGAAGTTCAATCCCAAATCTGTTAAATGCTGTTCTCTATCTCTTCCGGATGGTGCACCCGTTTAAACTCATCTATCCAAAATGGAATTAATCATTTCCCCCCTAAACTGGGACCTTGTCCACCCTTCTCCATCTTATTGACAATATGGTCATTAACCCAGGTGAATCTGCACACTGCCTTGGAGTTATCTTTGACTCCTCTCTCTCCTTCCATCATCACATTAACAATGTCACTACGACCTGTCATTTCTCTTCGCAATATTGCAAGATCGCCCTTTTCTCTCTCTCTCTGCTACTCTAAAATGTTCATCCATGCCCTTATAATCTCCGTCTTGACTACTGTAACATTTACCTACTTGGACTCCCAGCTCTTATCTCTTCCTCTCCAGGAGCCAAAAATGACCGACAATGATGCAGATGAACTACTGATGGGATTTACCAGAAGTATTGGCAAGGTGTGGGAGCCAAAAATGACAGAAGGATGCAGACATTGCTACCAGTTGTTCCAGACAGTAGAGGGAGCCAATAGCTTCGACCCCGTGTATGGGCGCATGGTGACTGATCCCCACATTTTGTATCAGTAAGGGCCATGTTTGCAGTTACACATGGAATCATAATTGCACATGTAAGGGCTCCTTTATTCAGCTAGATGCCAATAGCACCAAAACGAACCTCCCCTAACACACCAGAAAGAGCGGGGAGTGGCCAGCAGGGGAGATTATAGAATCCATTTTTAAAAAGCTGTTTTTTCTGGGTGGAGTACCCTTTAACAAATTAATTGTGAGAAACAATTTTCATCCAAAATCTATGCCAGCTCTGAGCTCGGGACTACATTTTTTTTGTTTTTTTGTTAATTACCCTTACTTTTAATATCTCCCCCAGATGTCAGCTGATAGGGATTATCTGCAAAGTTTTTTATTAATCTGATGTGCCCTATAAAGAGGTGAATATATATTTACAATCTTGATCAGAGTAACGTCTACAACCGAAATCAAAATGCCTTTTAGAACAGTCGTAATTACAATGCACAATTCTGTAACCGTTCATTATTGTAAACAAGAATTTGAGATACTGAGAGGTATGGTCGTTTAATTCATCAAGTATTACATGTTTGTCATCAACTTCAGTTGTGTAAGTTCCCGCATATCCAATTCCACTTCCGTAACGTTTTATACTTGTAGCTCTATCTCGTGGTTAAAGCAACAGGGTTATCATTTAGCAGTCGTTTCAATATTGGATGGTTTGCTTCCCGTAATGTGACCCCCTTTATGTGAGGAATTCTAGCACGCAAGCAATGGGGAAAATTGGGGAAAGGGGTCAATCATTTTTACATCAAAACTCATCATCTACTGTACACAGATTAGTCCAAACTAGACATGGTGAATGGGAAGATGTGCTGTGTCTAATATCCCAGATATTACTGGGAGTCTAAGTGGACCGAAGCTAGCGAGCTGGACTTTAGATATGTATTTCTTTAAAAACTATTGCAATTCCAGGGGTGAGGACAAGAGTCAGGACCATAGTACTATAATGGGCGGGGATTGGAGAGATGGAGCTGCGATGAAGAAACATTTTTTTAAATAAGAGAATGCAGGCTTGCTCTGGAACACAATTAAGCAAATGAGAATAGATCGTCCCTATGATACAGCGGACTGACATTCTTAAAAGTATTTTTATATAGGGACAGATCCCACTACTCCAAAACGTTTTAGGGATTTAAATCTGAGCTGTAGATTAGAGATAGACTAGAACTCGAATTTGAACCCGAGTTCGAGCCGCATATTCGAATTCGAACGGACCGGATTTTTTCGATATTTTCGGACTTTCGTAAATATCGAATGTTCGAATATGCGAGTAAAATGCCTATATACCAATACGCGAGTAAATATCGAATTAACGAATATGTGAGTAAAAATGCTCTATTATACCAATAGCGAGGAAATATCGAATTAACGAATATGTGAGTAAAATGTCTATTATACCAATACGCAAGTAAATATCGAATATTAACGAATATGCGAGTAAAATGTCTATTATACCAATACGCGAGTAAATATCGAATAACGAATATGTGAGTAAAATGTCTATTATACCAATATGCAAGTAAATATCGAATTAACGAATATGTGAGTAAAATGTCTATTATACCAATACGCGAGTAATATCGAATATAACGAAATTGCGAGTAAAATGTCATATATTACCAATACGCGAGTAAAATATCGAATAACGAATATGTGAGTAAAATGTCTATTATACCAATAGCAAGTAAATATCGAATTAACGAATATGTGAGTAAAATGTCTATTATACCAATACGAAGTAAAATATCGAATTAACGAATATGTGAGTAAAATGTCTTATATACCAATACGCGAGGAAATATCGAATTATGAAATATGAGGTAAAAGTCTATTATACCAATACGCGAGAGTAGTAATATCGAATTATCGAATAGTGAGGTAAAATGTCTATATACCAATACGCGGTAAATATCGATATCGAATATGTGAGTAAAATGTCTATTATACCAATACGCAGTAATATCGAATTAACGAATATGCAGTTAAATGTCTATTATACCAATACGCGAGTAATATCGAATTATCGAATATGTGAGTAAAATGTCTATTTATACCAATACGCGAGTAAATATCGAATTAACGAATATGTGAGTAAAATGTTCTATTATACCAATACGCGAGTAAATATCGAATTATCGAATATGTGAGTAAAATTGTCTATTTTACCAATACGCGGAGTAAATATCGAATTAACGAATATGTGAGTAAAATGTCTATTATACCCAACGCGAGTAAATATCGAATTATCGAATATGTGAGTAAAATGTCTATTATACCAATACGCGAGTAAATATCGAATTAACGAATATGTGAGTAAAATGTCTATTATACCAATAAGCAGTAAATAACGAATTATCGAATATGTGAGTAAAATGTCTATTACCAATACGCGAGTAAATACGAAATAAACGAATATGTGAGTAAAATTCTATTATACCAATACGCGAGTAAATATCGAATTATCGAATATGTGAGTAAAATGTCTATTATACCAATACGCGAGGAATATCGAAATAACGAATATGGAGTTAAATGTCTATTCTACTAATACGCGAGGAAATATCGAATTAACGAATAGTGAGTAAAATGTCTATATACCAATACGCGAGGAAATATCGAATTAACGAATATGTGAGTAAATGTCTATTATACCAATACGCGGTAAATATCGAATTAACGAATATGTGAGTAAATGTCTATTAACAATACGAGAGTAAATATCGAATTAACGAATAGGCGAGTAAACATGTCTATATACCATACGCGAGCATCGAATCCGCGAGTAAAGTGTCATTAAAGCCTATAAGTGAGCATTGAATCCGCGAGTAAAATGTATATGATACTAGACACGAAAATCGAATATGTTCGAACGCGAGAGCTTGAAAGTAGCGCCAGTGAGAGTAAAATAGATTTTGCGAATGTCCTGGATATTGGAACACGTTCCCCAGACCATTTCCCAGGTCCCACAGCCATTTACATTAAGTTCCATTAATATTTTAATTGTATCAAAATAAAATATCAGTCAGAAATTGCATATAAATAAAGTACAGTGATTGACATATTACATAAAAATGTGTGCGTCAGTTCCCTGTGATAACACGTATAATGCGTACAGTAGGGAAAATATAATGGATTTCAAAGGGAAAAAATGTTCCTGTGTTGGAAGTTCGCCCATCTCTATACCAGACCGGATGTTGTTAAGAATGGGAAACTTTGGGAAATAGGGGAAGTTTAGATTTATTTCACAGTATTGTGCACATGTATAAGAAGAAATAAATGGTCGTGTTATAGGATTTTCTGTAGCATGACAAAAATAAATATATATATATATGTAACACAGTAATGGGGCTGTGTACAGATATACAGATATTGCTGTTATAGGCTATTTGTGTTTTAATTATGTGTGTTAATTTGTGTGAGTTAACTGATGTACAAAGGGTAAACCAGCTTAAAGACACAAATGACACAAAAACTGGGTCCAGCAACCACCACAACAATGTTGCAATATTGGCTCTTTAAGATGGAGCGTTTAACGAGCGTTTAACGAGCAAAAAGTAAAATATTGTGAATGGGTAAACACCATTCGCAATGCATAGAGCTGCCTAAGGAGGGCAATAGAGAGCGATAGCGGCTATTGGTACATAGCCCTATATATTTTCTCTGTTACCTATAGACTGGCCTCTGAAACATTAATTCAACCTTAATAACCGTATGAGGTATTATCATGTTTATAATAACTAGTTATATTACATTTAATACAATGAACCTATTATTAGATTTGTCCATACTGACTATGGTGGGTATGAGGTATTACCACGTTACATAGTAACCCGTTATATTATTTCTATTCCTGTAACATGATGTATAAGAATGACCCAGTGTTGTATCATTTTTTTTTATCCCGAGTATATCTACATATAGAATAAGACGTGTGATATTTATACTCATGAATGTCTATTTATATATTTATATTTTTACATTCCATTCTGCAACAGAAAAAAATTTACCATATTTGTTCTCTATTGAATATAATTGCTATGAGAATACACAGACCCAATGTAACGGGCAATGGATTTGGTCTCTGCCTTTCAGCCAATCACAAACGTGGCTGCCGGTCCGAAAAGGAATTGAATTAAATCCGCCTGCCCAATGGAGGGGGCAAGGTGGGACTTATTCGAAAGTGGAAAACACTAAAATCCTACCAGAGATATAGGAAGATAGAAAATACAGCGCAGCATCCGGGATACCTAAGGAAGCCAGGATCTGAAGAAGTAGAGTAGAGCACAATGGAGAAGGGAGACAGCCTGGTGGCTGGAAAGAGCAGACGGGTCCAGGGAGGGTTTCTTAAGAATAGGGGATACCACAGCATATGTAAATAAGAAGGGAAAGTACCAGTGGATAGGGATGGGTTTTAGAGAGAATTAGGACTGGTATGAAGGAAGAGGAGAGATGGAATGAGGTAAGAGGGAACGTGTTCGAGGGGACAGGTGGTGAGACGTGTCCTGGATAAAGAGATATCTTCTATCTTTAAGGCTGGGTACACATGGGGGGACTTTTTGCCCCAACTGAACGTTGGCTACTAGTAGACTTTGGGTCTGCCGTGGGCCCCATTCAAGCTAACTGACTGATACACGTCTCTATCGGCTGTCGGTCCGAAAAATATCTTATGGTGTGCACCCAGCCTTAGAGTCCCTTTTCTGTAATACGTTAAAGCATATAAGGGGGCAAGTAGAGGGATTAACCATATAAGGGAGACTAGGCAGTGCAATGGAAGGGGTTAAAGCTGTTAGGTAGTCAGAACTACTCATAGGCTTATAGGCACCTATAAGGCATAAATGCGTCAAGCCATTTGTTTTTATGGATTGTGCGGAATAACTTTGGATTTTAACATTCACCCTACTGGCTAACCCAGATTGCTTCATGATGTGCGTCCCTTTTTGATTGTGTCGCCATAATATGAATTGGCTAAGTGAGAGGCCCGGGTCACACTGCACCAGGGCTCTTCCTGAACAGTGAGTTGATGTTATATTTAAGGGGCATGTCCACCCTGAAAATGAACTTTTAGTGTAGGGTAGGTCCCCCTGCCCACCCCCAACCGCCAATATATTTCTTCCAAAAAATGTTTAGATTGAAATTACAACCCTTACACGGACGGCATCTTCTCACGGCTCCATTTGGAGGAGGTCGCAACAGGGCCGGTGGTACAGCAAGGGGCAGGGGTTCTGTATACCTCCCAAAAAACTCTGCACACAGAAATAAGGTTGCAAACAAACTTATTTCAAGCAACTTAATAACAACAATAAGGTGTGGATCCTTACCATTGTGGTAGTTATGCATGTCTAATCTGCTTGGTAAGGGCTGTGCAAAGGGTTAGCCAAAAATCTGTGTTCTAATGACCCATAATGAGACTGGCCATCTTTGATTCTCCCCTGGACTGTATTTCCATTTCACCATCTGCTGGATTTGGCACCAGGGAGAGAAAATGAATTCCCTGACCTTGACTGCACTATTTCTGTTCAGGAATCTCCTGAAATTGGAGATGAAATTGGGCAGAAATTCAGGGCTCTGGTCAGCGTCTATAATTTTCTAATTTAAATATTTTTAAGTATTACTTCCCTAATATCTTTGACTTTTCCAAATTGAAGTTAAGACCAGATGAATAAAGATTTATGACATGTCTCTATATTGTCTTCTTCTCCGCTGCTGTGCCATTTTTTTCTTGATCTGTCCCCTATTTTTTTATTTATCCAATCTAAAACATTTCAACTGTGCAATCAAGTGAATATCATCATAAACAGTTCCTGCTGTGTTCAGATTTGCTGTAAGTAGAAGGGGGACAGTTGGTTGTGTGTGCATTGCATGTAGGAAATTCTATCGCTCGGTGTTGGCTCATAGTGACTTCTGAGCATGCTTGACTTCCACAGAAAGTGGTCAGATAGAGGCGGAGTTGTTTAAAGTCAGTTAAGTAGGGGAAGGGGGATACTGACTGAGCAAAACAAGTACTGGATGAAGGCATGCAGTAACAACCACACACCTCAGAATAGGCTACTTAAATGTAGGTAATTAAAGTAAGAGTGAGGCAAAGTAATTTTTTCAGCAAAGTTGCCCTTAAATATATATATATATATATTTTTTTTTTTAAAAGGCCAGATTTAATAAACAAAAATGTAGACAACATTTTAGTTTGGAGCCTTAATAAAAGTTTAGATAGAAATATATGGGTTAAAGGGACAATACAGACCTGTGTAATTTACTGTAACGTTAAGGGGTTATATTGATGGGTGAAATATTCTTCTATTTTCCACGTTTAGCCCAAGGACAAACTATTTAAATCTTCATTCATCTGAGGGAGTTATGAAATTCTAACAATCCAGTCTATTACACACGTAGATACGGTACCTTCTGATTTGCAGTTGCAAGATTAACAGCACAGGAAACTTTCTCCCCATCAAGCAATTATGGTTAAGTCACAATAACAATAGTTACCAGGGAATTAATCATGGATTGGGTAAATCATAAAACTAACTAAAGATATTCAACGTGCTAGATGGGGGAGAGGTGTGTACAATAATATATGTATGTTCCTCTTGCAGCCATAATTGCATTCCAAGGGTCTGTGATGAGATTTAGGAGGCAGAGCTATTAAACTCTATACCAGGGGCACAAGGGAGTAAACTGTTCCTTGTACACACTTGCAGAGACAGTTTGTAACAAAACACATAATAACCACTGGGAATTGTTTTCCTTATTTGTGATAATTTCTACATGCCTTTCCATGAAGATCAACATGTTTATTGTAATCTATTTAGACAACAGTAATCCCATTCTGAGACACTAAACTATGAACGAGAACTTTATCGTATTGGTATCAGGCCCTAGCTGGAATAACAACAGCACATGGACTTGATTATAATTGTACAAGAACCTGATAATATCTAAAGTACAGGGAGCGTCAGTAGAGTGTATTCTTTTCAGATGAAGTCAAGGGGTTAGTTAGTTAACCTCGAACTCAGCGATAACCCTCAAATGTAGCGTTTGCCATAATCAGCCATATTTCTCGATTCGAAAAATTTGATATCCTTGCATTTTGATAATTATTGAAAATTGTCTGTGAGTTCGAAAATCGAAAGTTCACAGTTCGAAGACTTCTTAAAAATCAGAGTTTCGTACGAACTCTAAATATTGTTCTTCTACACAATTTTCATTACGACTGGAATCAATCCCCCTATAGTTCAATTACTGGTTTTTGCTTCTGGACCAATCAGGGATATAATGGTTAAAGAGCTCAAACTGATGGCATAATAGTTTTCCCAGAGCAATGATTATAGACTCAATATCTGACTTTCATCCCTTCATTGCGTCTGCTACGCGGCTATCGCAAGGTATTTAACACCAGGCTTGCACTACATTTAGCGTGAATATTTAAAGTATCTACTGGATTTAAATCCCTTCTGAATACCATGATACAATGAAAGGAGGAGCCTGCCCAAAAGAGGATAACAGTCTAAAGGAAATAGGGATGAGACATAAGGCGACATGAATCGGTAGGCTGTAGAATGCGCAGTGGAGCTTGACTAGCGGGCACAGGTATGTGGTGCCTGAAAAGGTGGGTTTTGAGGTTATGTTTACAGATATTAAGGGCAGTAAATGACAGACAGATGGAGGGAGTTTCAGAGCAGAGGGGCAGATGATGCGGCATGGGAAGGTGACCAGGGTGGGTGAGAGGAGGATATTGTTAGTGGAGGTTGCATCTTGGACGGTATCTGTGGATCAGCTCTGAGATGTATGGGGGGGCTGTGTTGGATAATGCTTTATAGTATAGGGTACTGTAAACATGTGTGACTGGCTCCTTTGTGTGATGGCAGCCAGTGGAGGGATTGACAGAGATTAGAGGCATTAGAGAAGTGACAAGAGAAATGAATGAGCCAGGCAGCAGAGTTTGGATGGATTGAAATGGTTGCCAGGTGGTTGTTTGGTAAGGAGGAGTTGCAGTAGTCAAGCCGGGATATGATTAGGGCATGAACTAGGATTTTGGTAGCATAATGTGAGAGGGAAGGGACAAATGCGGGAGATGTTTCAGAGTTGAAGCCAACAGCAGATGACAGGGGGTTTGAGGAAGATCGGAACCTAGCCATATTCCAGGCAGCAGACATGAGGAGATGGGGATATGGGTGTGTTGTTAATATTAATAGTAAGACTAGGGAGGATAACAGATAGTGAGGGTGGGAAAAGGACAAGTTCAGTCTTGTCCATGTTTGAGTTTGAGGAAGTGGAAGGACATGAAGGCAGAGATGGCACTAAGGCAGTCGGGACCTGGTTTGTCAGTGTAGAAGATCTGGGGCAGAGATAAAAATTGGGTATCATCCACATACAGGTGATACTGGAATCCAATGAGCTAATGAGTTGTCCAAGGACATAGGTGTAGATGAAAAAAAAAAAGAAGACAGAGTACTGAGCATTGTGGGACCCCCAATGGAGGGGGCAAAGGGTGGGACTTATTCGAAAGTGGAAAACACTAAAATGAAGAAGTAGAGTAGAGCACAATGGAGAAGGAGACAGCCTGGTGCTGGAAAGAGCAGACGGGTCCGGGAGGGTTTCTTAAGATAGGGGATACCACAGAATGTAATAAGAAGGGGAAAGTACCAGTGGATAGGGATGGGTTTTAGAGAGAATTAGGACTGGTATGAAGGAAGAGGAGAGGGGAATGAGGTAAGAGGGAACGTGTTCGAGGGGACAGGTGGTGAGACGTGTCCTGGATAAAGAGTATCTTCTATCTTTAAGGCTGGGACACATGGGGGGACTTTTTGCCCCACTGAACGTTGTGGCTACTAGTAGACTTTGGGTCTGCCGTGTGCCCCATTCCAGCTAACTGACTGATACACGTCTCTATCGGCTGGTCGGTCGAAAAATATCTTATGGTGTGCACCCAGCCTTAGAGTCCCTTTTCTGTAATAGCGTTAAAGCATGTAAGGGGGCAAGTAGAGGGATTAACCAATGAAGGGAGACTAGGCAGTGCAATGGAAGGGGGTAAAGCTGTTAGGGGTAGTCAGAACTTACTCATAGGCTTATAGGCACCTATAAGGCATGAAATGCGTCAAGCCATTTGTTTTTATGGATTGTGCTGAATAACTTTGGATTTTAACATTCACCCTACTGGCTAACCCAGAGTGCTTCATGGATGTGCGTCCCTTTTGATTGAGTCGCCATAATATGAATTGCTAAGTGAGAGGCCCGGGTCACACTGCACCAGGGCTATTCTTCCTGAACAGTGAGTTCAGTGTTATATTTAAGGGGCATGTCCGCCCTGAAAATGAACTTTTAGTGTAAGTAGGTGGTGCCCCTGCCCACCCCCAACCGCCAATATATTTCTTCCAAAAAATGTTTAGATTGAAAATATAACCCTTACACGGACGGCATCTTCTCACGGCTCCATTTGGAGGAGGTCGCAAACAGACAGGACCGGCAGCCACGTTTGTGATTGGCTGAAAGGCAGAGACCAACTCCTCTCCCCATTGGTTCCTCTGTGTATTTATACCCCTCAGCCTATTCTACCCTTGCCCGATATAGCGGTTAGTTTACCATCTTGTGCGTGGTGTGCTTTATCTGATTACTCTCTATTACCGACTCCTGCCTTGCTTTTGACTCCGATTCGTATCTGCCTGCCCTAACTTTTGCTTCTTCCTGACTACGTTTTCTGCTTAACCTTCTGTACCGTGCCTGGCGGCCTGATTCCTGGTTTTGACCCTTGCCCTGATTCTGACTCTGCTCTTGCCTGCTCCTTGTCTGTACCTCGTATTTTTGGTCTCTGACCTTTGTATCTATCCTGGTGCCTTGTTCGTTAGTTTCACTCCGGACTTCTCCTGTATTCCCGGCCTCAGTTTGAATACCTTGCACAAGTCCAGGGGGCAACCATGTTCGGTGAGGCGCGTCTAGCCTCCCGACAAATGGGGGCTTGTCTATTGGTGAAGATAGTGGTTGTAGATTGGGGTATTTGGACTGAAGGAATACGAGGGAATCCGGAGCGTTACACAGGATCTGCACATGTTCCTGCTGGGAAGTGACCCGGCTGCTGGAGGAGCATGGGGCCATGTTACATCAAAAAAGAAGGTAAGTATCTTCAAAAAATAATGCCCCCAAAAGAATAGGGTAAACAAAACCCCTAACAGCACATAGCGAGTAGAACAAAAGCCAAATACTGCTCTTCATGTAAAAATCCCCATGCAATGATAGAATACTATGTTACTATGTAACTGTTATACAGACATTATGGGTAGGGTATAAAGGTTGGACTAGATGGACGTATGTCTTTATTCAACCTTAATTACTATGTTACTATGTAACTGTTATACAGACATTATGGGTAGGGTATAAAGATTGGGCTTAATGGACGTATGTCTTTATTCAACCTTAATTACTATGTTACTATGTATGTAACTGGTTTGCTCCATATTATGAAAAAAATCACCCGTGCATCCAACGCTCGCCATTCAATATTGCGTTTGCGATAGATTAAGCGCAGGATTTTAACGCCAGCAAATCGCAATCGCAATATTGAATCGCGGAAGGTGCATTTACCCAGAGCAATAGCGGCTCTATGTAAATGAGCCTGTGTGTCTTTATCCCCCCAAAAAGAAAATATCCCACATGTCATTAGATAGCTTTTGATTCTTATGAAATCCAACTCTTAATCACAGTAAATTGTCCTGATCACATACTGCACCTGAGTCTGGTCGGCGCTGTGGGTCTTACCAGTAAAGCAGATTCAAGCCAGAGAGACTAAAGGTTCATACACACATGCGATCGCGGGTGCCGACCCGCGGCGCACAATGTGTACGAACAGCCGTTTCGGATAATAATCAGTCCATGTATGGGCACTTTATCAGGCAAAACAGCCGCTGATTTGTAGATCCACCCGGCGGATCAGGCAACGATCTCCGATCCAATGGCACCCGCAATCGCACGTGTGTACAAACCTTTACATACCAGTCGCCAATCAACTTGTAGATCTCCTCAATCCTTCAATCCTAAATGCAACAACATCGAATCCACCATATGGTGACTCCCCCTCCTCGGATCTCACTGGCTGGTTCCGTCTTGGCTCTATCCTCTCCGAGCATTCCTGCTCCCATCTGGCCTTGATCCTCTGCACCATTTTGACCCTCCTACTTCGCAGAACTCCGTACCGTGATCCTCCTATGTGTTCCATTCCAACAGGGAATCGGCATTGGGCTTGCAAATTACCACAGTATCCTATGTATACCTTTCACCCCCTCTGACTGTGGGCAGAGGGATCACAATCAACATTCCCTAAAGAAGCCACAGTTCATACACATCGTGTGTTGCGGGTCGGCACTTGCAATCACACCTGTGTACGAACTATTAGTCTCTCTGGCTGAAATCTGCTTCACCGGTGAGACCCACACTGCCAACCCTACTCAGGAGAAGTATGCGATCCTGACAATTTACTGTTATTACGAGTTGGATTTCATTAGACTCAAAGCTATCTATCTAATGACATGCGGGATATTTTCTTATTTTTGGGATAAAGACACGGACTTTTACATTAATAAGCATTAGAAGCAGCTCTTTATCTATTTTTTTATTAATGCTCAAGGCTTTGCTTTTGTCGTTTCTTGTATACTGTAGGTGTCTGCGTCTGTGGATGTGGACATGTGAAATAGGGGTAATTTAAGTGTCTTACATTGTGTATTTTAGCTTAGATTTTGGTGGGTTTAGATATCTGTTTTTATGCGATTCCTAATAAATGTGAAGTTTTAACGACGTCTACAAACACTTACATGACTTGCTTCCCATAGACTATAGTGGGTTGCCAATAGGGGAATTTCACAAGTGCTTGGTTAGGATACTTGGGCAGTTCTAGCTATTTTTTTACTAAATATAGTTTATCCTCAAGCACCACCAGTTCAATCCAGTAGAGTGAAACCCCACAACCACTGTTTTAGATATACGGTGGAACTTGTGTCCTGGGTCCACCCTTATATGTTGTATTTATGGAGCGCTAAAGTCAAGTTTTATCAATTAAAAAATTTGAGAATCCTCAAAAATCAATTATTATCAAAAATATGTCTGCGAGTTGGGAAAACCAAAAAGTTTGTATTTTGGAGAGTTCTAAAAAGTCAGAGTTGGTACAAACTCATAAAATCCGGCTCAAACTCTGGTTCAAGTTTGATTTTTAGTCCATCCCTAATCCCTGTACATGTTAGGGGGGATCGGTCAGACATGTGCCCACCCACCCTGCAGGGTGTACCGACTCCCACTACAGTATGATTGAAGGAAAAATTGTCCAAATTGCCCGATTCTTTTTAACGATGTCTACCATCACTTATATGACTTGCTTCCCATAGACTATAGTGGGTTGCCAATAGGGGAATTCCAGTGCTTGGTTATTATACTTGGGCAGTTCTAACAAATTTTAGCGCTCCATAACTAGATCTTATTTAATATTTGAAAGCTAACATCTTATTGGTTGGGGCAAAATTAGCACCATTTTTAATGATAAGAACTCTTCTTGAATCTCCTTGTAAGTGTTTAATGATGTTTTGGTGATATGTACTTGTTCCCCAGACTATTTTCCAGGTCCCAGAGCCATTTACATTAAGTTACCATTGTTATTTTAACTCTCTTTTATCAGAACTTTTCAAACTATTTTCCCCCATTGATTTTAATGGGTCCATACTCTAATGGGGATATGTTGAGGCTGCGTATGCAGATACCAAGGTTATGGATACAGGTACCACAGCACATGTACCGTCAAATTCCAGTGGAATAAGAATCACTTATGTATGGGCACCTCAAGCAAGCAATCTTGGAATTACTAACTTATCTTACTCAAAATTTTATATTTTTGGTTATTGTTAGTTAGTTCTTTTCGGTTTGGAAAACATGGCACAGATATATTAACTTCTCAAATTTTTTTTTATTTATCTTCAGAAAAAAATCCTGACTTAGGTTCCGTGATTCTTTTCAATGAATCGGCGAAGAACAATCTTAATCTAACAGAGCTATAGGGTAAAATGCCAATAAAACACATTCAGGGAGATTCAATAAAAGTTCTTATCATTTAAAATGGTGCTAACTTTGCCCCAACTAATCAGATGTTAGCTTTCAAATGTTGAATAAGATCTGATTGGTTGGGGGAAAATTGGAACCATTTTAATCGATAAGAACTTTTATTGAATCTGATTGTTGCACATGTTGTATTATAGCTTTTTATAGCCCCGAATAAAGTAGCTGTGAATTATTAAAACAAGGTCACTGCACAGATTTTCCTAAAATTGATGCACAGTGCCAGATAAATTAGTAAAAGTGCTAATGAAGGACAACGTTAAGAATGAGGATATACAAAGTATTACAAGCAATCTGGAACCCAATAAATGGGAAGTCCCACTTTTGATACTTTCAGTTGGTGATTTACGTGAGCTCGATGAGGAAACTTAAACTTTGGATTATAAGACAAAGAACTGAAGTTTATGGTTTCATGTTTCGTGTTCCTTTGAAATTTTCTTTCAACTAAAACACAGCCCCCACACAAGAAGCCTTTTTGCCCTGTGTTTGGTGCTTAGCCCCTTCCTTTTGTAAGATGGCGTGGTTTATGGCAAAGACCTATAATCCGCTTACCTGTTTTCTCTGCTTCTACTATCCATGAAGTCTTTAGGTTCGTACATTCCACCTGAAAAGTCTTTTATATTCTGTTGGAACTCTCACTGCTCATACGTCCTAATTAGCGACATTATAATTTTCATTGAACATTATTTTATCAGGTAGGAGTCTTGCTTTAATGAACATATTTTATATTTTATTATGGTAGGAGTCTTGCTTTAATGAACATTTAATCAGGTAGGAGTCTTGCTTAATGAAACATATTTTATCTGGTAGGAGTCTTGCTTTATGAACATATTTACAGGTAGGAGTCTTGCTTTATGAACATATTTTATCAGGTAGGAGTCTTGCTTTAAGACATATTTTATCAGGTAGGAGTCTTGCTTTAATAAACATATTTATCAGGTAGGAGTCTTGCTTTAATAACATTATTTTATCAGTAGGAGTCTGCTTTATATGAACATATTTATATGGTAGGAGTCTGCTTTAATTGAACATTTTTATCTGGTAGGAGTCTTGCTTTAATGAACATATTTTATCTGGTAGGAGTCTTGCTTTAATGAACATATTTTATCAGGTAGGAGTCTTGCTTTAATGAACATATTTTATCAGGTAGGAGTCTTGCTTTAATGAACATATTTTATCTGGTAGGAGTCTTGCTTTAATTAACATATTTTATCATGGTAGGAGTCTGCTTTAAGACATATTATCTGGTAGGAGTCTTGCTTTAATGAACATATTTTATCTGGTAGGAGTCTTGCTTTAATGAACATATTTATCGGTAGGAGTCTTGCTTTAATGAACATATTTTATCGGTAGGAGTCTTGCTTTAATGAACATATTTATCTGGTAGGAGTCTTGCTTTAAAACATATTATCGTAGGAGACTTGCTTTAATGAACATATTTTATCGGTAGGAGTCTTGCTTTGATGAACATATTTTATCAGGTAGGAGTCTTGCTTTAATGAACATATTTTATCAGGTAGGAGTCTTGCTTTAATGAAAATATTTATCAGGTAGGGGCGTTTGCTTTAATGAACATATTTTATCAGGTAGGAGTCTTGCTTTAATGAACATATTTTATCTGGTAGGAGACTTGCTTTAATGAACATATTTTATCTGGTAGGAGTCTTGCTTTGATGAACATATTTTACCAGGTAGGAGTCTTGCTTTAATGAACATATTTTATCAGGTAGGAGTCTTGCTTTAATGAACATATTTTATCAGGTAGGAGTCTTGCTTTAATAAACATATTTTATCAGGTAGGAGTCTTGCTTTAATAAACATATTTTATCAGGTAGGAGTCTTGCTTTAATGAACATATTTTATCAGGTAGGAGTCTTGCTTTAATGAACATATTTTATCAGGTAGGAGACTTGATTTAATTATTATATTTTATCAGGTAGGCGTCTTGCTTTAAAAGTGGCAAAAAAGAGTACTGCTCTATAACTTTGATTGCAAGGTTTACTTCCCCTTTAGCTATGCAGCTGCTGTAATATTGTGCTAACTGATACAACATCTCCGAATTCCATGGCCAAACATTTTTTGAGAACAACACTTACAGGGAGATTCAATAAAGATTCTTTTTGTTTAAAATGGTGCTAATTTTGCCCCAATCAATCATAACTTATGTAACATTTGAAAGCTAACATCTGATTGGTTGGGGCAAAATTAGCACCATTTTAAATGATAAGAACTTTTATTGAATAACCCCCTTAATGTCCCCCAAATATTACCAAGGCTTCTTACAAACTGTCACCTTGAAATCTGACAAGACACATGCTCAGTACTGTAGAGACAGACCGCACACATTCTACATGGCAATGACATGTGGCATGTGTATGAACCTTAACAGTCAGAATTTCTACCTATTTACCCATGCAAAGCAGCATTGGTGGTAGCTGAAAACAATGATGTTGGATTTACAGTTTGTAGCGTCTCTGAGCGGAATCCTGAGCGTTTAGGGTCAAGGGAAGCTAGAAAGGAGGACAACCCCAGGACAAACTACTATTCCTAGACGTGTGTCTTTAGTCACTGGAGAGGAGTTTCAAAATGAATCCAGTTTTGAAAATCTGCAGATTCGGAATTTTCCAAATTTTGAAAAGTGTTTGAAACTGATTTAAAATCATGGTTGAAATTTCAAAACTCCCATTTAAAAAATCATAAATCTTGTTCAAAAATCTTGGTTGACAATTCTAAAACTTAAGTTGTAAAAAAATTGCTTCGGGTCGATTCAGTTTGACCCATTAAAACAGCTATGAAAACAGAAGAAAAATACATAAAATCCTACTAGAAAAACGCTGTCATATTAAAAGGAAACCTTCAGGATTTCATTGGAATTACGCCTCTTTGTTCATGAATAAATATAGAATATTTCCTCTAGTTGATTTTCCATAATTTTATCATTGTTAAATTCTGTTTCCTTATGACATCCTTGTAACTGCCTCTGTGTTGTGTAATGGGAAAGTTATAAGCTGTAAAGAACATCAAAGTCCAAATGGTGGTTTGCTGACGCACTCAGGTGACACTTGTGAACACTCAAACGTGTTGCAATGACCACGACAAACATACATTATGGAGACCAGGTCCTTTTAGCTCTTGTTTGACTGATGAATCATTGTTCTTCCAACTTGGCACTTGCCATTTTCTAAAACCTGGAACAAAGATTTCTCTGTTCAACGGTCTAAGAATTTTCTGGATGTGGCACTTGACTTCTCACCGTAATAACAGCTGTTGATTTCCTTACCTTGGCAGCAGATTGGGTTTGTGTATAAATCCCTGATCGTATCTTACAAATAAAGGTTGTGTTACGGTGTTTTGCCCACAATGTGCAAACAGAAAAGAGAATCGTTGACATATATTTGAGATTTTGGTCTACTTTTGCCTACAGACAGTTTTAACTAAATAATGTATGTATGTATTTTCAGGGTTATTCAATAAAAGTTCTTATCGTTTAAAATGGTGCTAATTTTGCCCCAACCAATCAGATGTTAGCTTTAAAATGTTACATAAGTTCTGATTGGTTGGGGCAAAATTAGCACCATTTTAAACAATAAGAACTTTTATTGAATCTCCCTGTTTATTTCTTATATAGTGCTACATTTTTTTATTCAATTCAGTCCCTGCCCCGAAGAGCTTACAATCTAATCACTTTATGTACACATACAACCTATCAGTATGTATTTATGATTGTGAGGGAAACCAGAGTGCCCGGAGGAAACCCACGCAAGCACAGGGAGAACATACAAACTCCTTGCATATGTGTCCAAGGGTAGAATCGAACTCAGACCTTAGCGCTGCAAGACATCAGTGCTAACCACTGAGCCACTGTGCTCTGTGGTTAGTGTACAAATAAATGTAAATTAATAAAAGTCTTAAGCAGCGTCTAATGTTGGTCAGAGGTCAGACGGACCAGTCCTGGGTTAACAAGCTGCACATTGTTTAGTCATTTTAAGACCTCTCAGTAGGCCATTGTGACTTCTTTGGAGGGGCATTCCAAAGATTTAATTATATCACTGGACAAAACCTACTATTCTTCTAAGCATAGCCAGCGTTCTTGTGCTTTCTGTTGGGATTTCCAATTGTCCTATTACGTATCTGCATGTAGATATTATATCCACCCTTCCTATGTCCATGTATCTACGTTCTGCCTATCCTTTATCTTCTATACCTCCTTTTTTATTCACAGGGTTATTTTTCGCTTTAACAGTTTAGACTTCTCAAGAATCAAGACCAGGTGACGCATCTTCAACGCAATGGGACAGGTTTGTCACAAAGTGACAGGCGCTTAATCCCTTGTCACTAGGTGACATGTACTGCCCAGGGCACAAGACCTCAAGAGAAAAGCTCCAAATGTAATAGCAATAACCTATATAAATGAAAGCTCTGCTCTATGAGTCATAAGCAGGTGCACAAGAAGCTAAATAAGGTTACGTTAGACTTTGTGGTCTTTTATTATACCGTGAGTTACAAAGTGCAGACATCACATGTAAGTGAAGATAGATGGTTTGATATAAAATAGATAAAAGCTTAAAATCAAATGAGCCGTGCTACGTGTGAACAGGAAATAAAATTTACAAACAATAGATCCTCTTTATCTATTAGTCTAGTTAAGCTACCCATACATGGGAAGGTGTTTTTCCGATTGGCCGCATAGAAAAACGAAAATCTGATCGGAAGAAGCAATTTTTGAGCAATTGGATCAAATAAGCTGAATCACTCAAAATATCGATGCAATGTGTGGGTGGCTTTCAACTAGTTAGTGCTATTAGACATCTGCTATTCGTTAGATGATAAACAACATGATCATCACACAATCTATTTATATATTAGCAGGAAGTTGCAACGTTGCTTTGGAGGAAAGATCTAAACTCAATCATCACCTCGTAAAACTATTTTAAAACAATTCTTGTGTTTTAAATTAAAAAAATGTATTTAGATACAAAAATTTGTATCTAAGCAGATCCCCTTCCCAAACCCCCAAATTACTTTCAAAGCTTACCTTAACCTGGTATGCAGCCAAATGTTCTTGCCCCAATCCACCCACCAAATGTAGATCACCCGCTAAACCTTAAAATTGTAATACTCACACTGCTCTCAAGCACTGTTAAAAAGAGTTAAGGTGAGCTTACACGTTTCTGATACCTTCCAATTCCCAATGGGATTTACCCCGCGCTAACTCCTGAAGTTCAATCCCAAATCTGTTAAATGTCTGTTCTCTATCTCTTCCTGGATGGTGCACCGCCGCTTTAAACTCAATCTATCCAAAATGGAATTAATCATTTCCCCCCCTAAACTGGGACCTTGTCCACCCTTCTCCATCTCTATTGACAATATGGTCATTAACCCAGGTGAATCTGCACACTGCCTTGGAGTTATCTTTGACTCCTCTCTCTCCTTCCATCATCACATTAACAATGTCACTACGACCTGTCATTTTCTCCTTCGCAATATTGCCAAGATCCGCCCTTTTCTCTCTCTCTCTGCTACTAAAATGTTCATCCATGCCCTTATAATCTCCCGTCTTGACTACTGTAACATTCTACTACTTGGACTCCCAGCCTCTTATCTCTCTCCTCTCCAGGAGCCAAAAATGACCGACAATGATGCAGATGAACTACTGATGGGATTTACCAAGTATTGGCAAGGTGTGGGAGCCAAAAATGACAGACAAGGATGCAGACATTGCTACCAGTTGTTCCAGACAGTAGAGGGAGCCAATAGCTTCGACCCCGTGTATGGGCGCATGGCTGACTGATCCCCACATTTTGTATCAGTAAGGGCCATGTTTGCAGTTACACATGGAATCATAATTGCACATGTAAGGGCTCCTTTATTCAGCTAGATGCCAGTAGCACCAAACCGAACCTCCCCTAACACACCAGAAAGAGCGGGGAGTGGCCAGCAGGGGGAGATTATAGAATCCATTTTTAAAAAGCTGTTTTTCTGGGTGGAGTAACCCTTTAACAAATTAATTGTGAGAAACAATTTTCATCCAAAATTCTATGCCAGCTCTGAGCTCGGGACTACATTTTTTTTGTTTTTTTGTTAATTACCCTTACTTTTAATATCTCCCCCAGATGTCAGCTGATAGGGATTATCTGCAAAGTTTTTTATTAATCTGATGTGCCCTATAAAGAGGTGAATATATATTTACAATCTTGATCAGAGTAACGTCTACAACCGAAATCAAAATGCCTTTTAGAACAGTCGCTAATTACAATGCACCAATTCTGTAACCGTTCATTATTGTAAACAAGAATGTGAGATACTGAGAGGTATGGTCGTTTAATTCATCAAGTATTACATTGTTTGTCATCAACTTCAGTTGTGTAAGTTCCCCGCATATCCAATTCCACTTCCGTAACGTTTTATACTTGTAGCTCTATCTCCGTGTTAAAGCAACAGGGTTATCATTTTATGCAGTCGTTTCAATATTGGATGGGTTTGCTTCCCGTAATGTGACCCCCTTTATAGTGAGGAATTCTAGCACGCACAGCAATGGGGAAAATTGGGGAAAGGGGTCAATCATTTTTTACATCAAAACTCATCATCTACTGTACACAGATTAGTCCAAACTAGACATGGTGAATGGGAAGATGTGCTGTGTCTAATATCCCAGATATTACTGGGAGTCTGAGTGGACCGAAGCTAGCGAGCTGGACTTTAGATATGTATTTCTTTAAAACTATTGCAATTCCAGGGGTGAGGACCAAGCGATTCAGGACCATAGTACTATAATGGGGGGATCGGAGATATGGAGCTGCGATGAAGAAACATTTTTTTAAATAAGAGAATGCAGGCTTGCTCTGGACACAATTAAGCAAATGAGAATAGATCGTCCCTATGATACAGCGGACTGACCATTCTTAAAAGGTATTTTTATATAGGGACAGATCCCACTACTCCAAAACGTTTTAGGGATTTAAATCTGAGCTGTAGATTAGAGATAGACTAGAACTCGAATTTGAACCCGAGTTCGAGCCGAACTATTCGAATTCGAACGGACCTGGATTTTCGATATTTTCGGACTTTCGATAAATATCGAATGTTCGAATATGCGAGTAAAATGCCTATTATACCAATACGCGAGTAAATATCGAATTAACGAATATGTGAGTAAAATGTCTATTATACCAATACGCGAGTAAATATCGAATTAACGAATATGTGAGTAAAATGTCTATATATCCAATACGCGAAGGTAATATCGAAGTAACGAATATGTGAGTAAAATGTCTATTATACCAATACGCCAGTAAATATCGAATTAACGAATATGTGAGTAAAATGTCTATTATACCAATACGCGAGTAAATATCGAATTATCGAATATGTGAGTAAAATGTCTATTATACCAATACGCGAGTAAATATCGAATTAACGAATATGTGAGTAAAATGTCTATTATACCAATACGCGAGTAAATATCGAATTATCGAATATGTGAGTAAAATGTCTATTATACCAATACGTGAGTAAATATCGAATTATCGAATATGTGAGTAAAATGTCTATTATACCAATACGCGAGTAAATATCGAATTAACGAATATGCGAGTAAAATGTCTATTCTACTAATACGCGAGTAAATATCGAATTAACGAATAGGCGAGTAACATGTCTATTATACCAATACGCGAGCATCGAATCCGCGAGTAAAGTGTCCATTAAAGCCTATAAGTGAGCATTGAATCCGCGAGTAAAATGTCCATGATACCTAGACGCGAACATCGAATGTTCGAACGCGAGAGCTTGAAAGTAGCGCCAGTGAGAGTAAAATCGATTTTATGAAAGTCCTGGATATTGGAACACGTTCCCCAGACCATTTCCCAGGTCCCACAGCCATTTACATTAAGTTCCCATTAATATTTTAATTGTATTTCAAAATAAAATATCAGTCAGAAATTGCATATAAATAAAGTACAGTGACTGACATATTACTTAAAAAAAATGTGTGCGTCAGTTCCCTGTGATAACACGTATAATGCGTACACCCATTGCCCGTTACATTGGTCTGTGTATTCTCATAGCAATTATATTCACATAGGAAGAACAAATATGGTAAAATTTTTTCTGTTGCAGAATGGAATGTAAAAATATAAATATATAAAGACATTCATGAGTAAATGTCTTATTCTATATGTGGATATACTCGGATAATGTTACAGAATAGAAATAATATAACGGGTTACTATGTAACGTGGTAATACCTCATACCCACCATAGTCAGTAGGACAAATCTAATAATAGGTTCATTGTATTAAATGTAATATAACTAGTATTATAAACATGAGATACCTCATACGGTTATTAAGGTTGAATAATGTTTCAGAGGCCAGTCTATAGGTAACAGAGAAAATATATAGGGCTATGTACCAATAGCCGCTATCGCTCTCTATTGCCCTCCTTAGGCAGCTCTATGCATTGCGAATGGTGTTTACCCATTCACAATATTTTACTTTTTGCTCGTTAAACGCTCGTTAAACGCTCCATCTTAAGAGCCAATATTGCAACATTGTTGTGGTGGTTGCTGGACCCAGTTTTGTGTCATTTGTGTCTTAAGCTGGTTTACCCTTTGTACATCAGTTAACTCACACAATTAACACACATATTAATACAAACCAAATACCCTATAACAGCAATACTGTATATCTGTACACAGCCCCATTACTGTGTTACTATATATATATAATATATTTTTGCATGCTACAGAAAATCCTATAACACGACCATTTATTTCTCTTATACATGGTGCACAATATGTGAAATAAATCTAAACTTCCCCTATTTCCCAAAGTTTCCCATTCTTAACAACATCCGTCTGTCTGTATAGAGATGGGCGAACTTCTCAAACACAGGAACATTTTTTCCCTTTGAAATCCATTATATTTTCCCTACTGTACGCATTATACGTGTTATCACAGGGAACTGACGCACACATTTTTTTTAAGTAATAGTAGTCACTGTACTTTATTTATATGCAATTCTGACTGATATTTATTTTGAAATACAATTAAATATTAATGGGAACTTAATGTAAATGGCTGTGGGACCTGGGAAATGGTCTGGGAACGTGTTCCAATATCAGGACTTTCATAAAATCGATTTTACTCTCACTGGCGCTACTTTCAAGCTCTCCGTTCGAACATTCGATGTTCGCGTCTAGTATCATGGAACATTTACTCGCGGATTCAATGCTCACTTATAGGCTTTAAATGACACTTTACTCGCGGATTCGATGCTCGCGTATGGTATAATAGACATGTTACTCGCCTATTCGTTAATTCGATATTTATTCGCGTATTAGTAGAATAGACATTTACTCGCTATTTCGTTAATTCGATATTTAACTCGCGTATTGTGTATAATAGACATTTACTCACATATTGATAATTCGATATTTACTCGCGATTTGGTATAATAGACATTTTACTCACATATCGTTAATTCGATATACTGGCGTATTGGTATAATAGACATTTTACTCACAATTCGATAATTCGATATTTACTCACGTATTGGTATAATAGACAATTTTACTCACATATTCGTTAATTCGTATTTCCTCGCGTATTAGTTAGAATAGACATTTACTCGCATATTCGTTATCGATATTTACTCGCCTATTGGTTAAATAGACATTTTACTCACATATTCGATAATTCGATATTACTCACGTATTGGTATAATAGACATTTTACTCACATATTCGTTAATTCGATATTTCTCGCGTATTAGGTAGAATAGACATTTTACTCGCTATTTGTTAATTCGATATTTACTCGCGTATTGGTATAATAGAACATTTACTCACATATTCGATAATTCGTATTTACCACGTATTGGTATAATAGACATTTTACTCACATATCGTAATTCGATATTTACTCACATATGGTATAATAGACATTTTACTCACATATTCGATAATTCGATATTTACTCGCGTATTGGTATAATAGACATTTTACTAACATATTCGTTAATTCGATATTTACTCACGTATTGGTATAATGACATTTTACTCACATATTCGATAATTCGATATTTACTCGCGTATTGTATAATAGACATTTTACTCGCATATTGTTAATTCGATATTACTTGCGTATTGGTATAATAGACATTTACTCACATATTCGATAATTCGATATTTACTCGCGTATTGGTATAATAGACATTTACTCACATATTTGTAATTCGATATTTACCGCGTATTGGTATAAGACATTTACTCACATATTCGTTAATTCGATATTTACTCGCGTATTGGATATAATAGACATTTTACTCGCATATTCGTTAATTCGATATTACTCACGTATTGGTATAATAGACATTTTACTCACATATTCGATAATTCGATATTTACCTCGCGTATTGGTATAATAGCCATTTTACTCGCATATTGTTAATTCGATATTTACTTGCGTATTGGTATAATAGACATTTTTACTCACATATTCGATAATTCGATATTTACTCACGTATTGGTATAATAGACATTTTACTCGCATATTCGTTAATTCGATATTTACTCGCGTATTGGTATAATAGACATTTTACTCACATATTCGATAATTCGATATTTACTCGCGTATTGGTATAATAGACATTTTACTCACATATTCGATAATTCGATATTTACTCGCGTATTGGTAAAATAGACATTTTACTCACATATTCGTTAATTCGATATTTACTCGCGTATTGGTATATAGACATTTACTCACATATTCGATAATTCGATATTTACTCGCGATTGGTATAATAGCCATTTTATCGCATATTTGTAATTGATATTTACTTGCGTATTGGTATAATAGACATTTTACTCACATATTCGATAATTCGATATTTACTCGCTTATGGTATAATAGACATTTTACTCACATATCGTTAATTCGATTTTTACTCGCGTATTGGTATAATAGACATTTTACTCACATATTCGATAATTCGATATTTCTCGCGTATTGGTATAATAGACATTTTACTCACATATTCGTTAATTCGATATTTACTCGGTATTGGTATAATAGAATTTTACTCACATATTCGTTATTCGATATTTACTTGCGTATTGGTATAATAGACATTTTACTCACATATCGTTAATTCGATATTTACTTGACAATTGGTATAATAGAGACATTTTACTCACATATTCGTTAATTCGATATTTACTCGCGTATGGATATTAATAGACATTTTACTCGCAATATTCGTTAATTCGATATTTACTCGCGTATTGGTATAATAGACATTTTACCACATATTCGGTATATTCGATATTTACTGCATATTGGTATAATGACATTTTACTACACATTCGTTAATTCGATATTTACTCCGTATTGTATAATAGACATTTTACTCGCATATCGTTAATTCGATATTTACTCGCGTATTGGTATAATAGACATTTTACTCACAATTCGTTAATTCGAATATTACTGCGTATTGGTATAATAGACATTTACTCCCATATTCGTTAATTCGATATTTACTCGCGTATTGGTATAAAGGCATTTTACTCGCATATTCGAACATTCGATATTTATCGAAAGTCCGAAAATATCGAAAATCCAGGTCCGTTCGAATTCGAATAGTTCGGCTCGAACTCGGGTTCAAATCGAGTTTAGTCTATTCCTAATCTACAGCTCAGATTTAAATCTAAAACGTTTTGGAGTAGTGGGATCTGTCCCTATATAAAAATACCTTTTAAGAATGGTCAGTCCGCTGTATCATAGGGACGATTTATTCTCATTTGTTAATTGTGTCCAGAGCAAGCTGATTCTCTTATTTAAAAAAATGTTTCTCATCGCAGCTCCATATCTCGATCCCCCATTATAGTACTATGGTCCTGAATCGCTTGGTCCTCACCCCTGGAAATGCAATAGTTTAAAAGAAATACATATCTAAAGTCCAGCTCGCTAGCTTCGGTCCACTTAGCCTCCAGTTAATATCTGGGATATTAGACACAGCACATCTTCCCATTCACCATGTCTAGTTTGGACTAATCTGTGTACAGTAGATGATGAGTTTTGATGTAAAAATGATTGACCCCTTTCCCCAATTTTCCCCATGCTATGCGTGCTAGAATTCCTCACTATAAAGGGGGTCACATTACGGGAAGCAAACCCACCCATATTGAAACGACTGCATAAAATGATAACCCTGTTGCTTTAACACGAGATAGAGCTACAGGTATAAAACGTTACGGAAGTGGAATTGGATATGCGGGGAACTTACACAACTGAAGTTGATGACAAACAATGTAATACTTGATGAATTAAACGACCATACCTCTCAGTATCTCACATTCTTGTTCAATAATGAACGGTTACAGAATGGTGCATTGTAATTAGCGACTGTTCTAAAAGGCATTTTGATTTCGGTTGTAGACGTTACTCTGATCAAGATTGAAATATATATTCACCTCTTTATGGACATCGATTAATAAAAAACTTTGCAGATAATCCCTATCACTGACATCTGGGGGAGATATTAAAAGTAAGGGTAATTAACAAAAAAACAAAAAAAATGTAGTCCCGAGTCTCAGAGCTGGCATAGAATTTTGGATGAAAATTGTTTCTCACAATTAATTTGTTAAAGGGTTACTCCACCAGAAAAAACAGCTTTTAAAAATGGATTCTATAATCTCCCCTGCTGGCCACTCCCCGCTCTTTCTGGTGTGTTAGGGGAGGTTCCGGTTTGGTGCTACTGGTCATCTAGCTGAATAAAGGAGCCCTTACATGTGCAATTATGATTCCATGTGTAACTGCAAACATGGCTTACTGATACAAAATGTGGGGATCATTCAGCCATCTGCGCCCATACACGGGTCGAAGCTATTGCTCCCTCTACTGTCTGGAACAACTGGTAGCAATGTTGCTATCCTTGTCTGTCATTTTTGGCTCCCACACCTTGTGCCAATACTTGGTAAAGCCAGTCAGTAGTTTCATCGCGCATCGTTGCGGTCATTTTTGGCTCCTGGAGAGGAGAGAGATAATGAGTGGGAGTCATAGTAGTAGAAGTTACAGTAGTCAAGACGGAGATTATAAGGGCATGGATGAACATTGTTAGTAGCAGAGAGAGAGAGAAAAGGGCAGATCTTGCATATTGGCGAAGGAGAAAATGACACGGTCGTAGTGACATTGTTAATGTGATGATGGAAGGAAGAGAGGAGTCAAAGTAACTCAAGGCAGTGTGCAATTCACCTGGGTTAATACCATATTGTCAATAGATGGAGAAGGGTGGACAAGGTCCCAGTTTAGGGGGGAAATGATTAATTCCATTTTGGATAGATTGAGTTTAAAGCGGCGGTTGCACCATCCAGGAAGAGATAGAGAACGACATTTAACAGATTGGGATTGAACTTCAGGAGTTAGCGCGGGGTAAATCCCATTGGGAATTGAACGGTATCAGAAACGTGAGAAGCTACCTTAACTTTTTTTAACAGTGCTTGGAGCAGTGTGAGTATTACAGTTTTAAGGTTTAGCGGGTGATCTACATTGTTTGGTGGGTGGATTGGGGCAAGAACATTTGGCTGCATACCAGGTTAAGGTAAGCTTTTGAAAGTAATTGTGGGTTTGGGAAGGGATCTGCTTAGATACAAATTTTTGTATCTAATATACATTTTTTTAATTTAAAAACACAAGAATGTTTTAAATAGTTTTACGAGTGATGATTGAGTTTAGATCTTTCCTCAAGCAACGTTTGCAACTTCCTGCTAATATATAAATAGATTGTGTGATGATCATGTTGTTTATCATCTAACGAATAGCAGATGTCTAATAGCACAACTGTTGAAAGCCACCCACACATTGCATCGATATTTTGAGTGATTCAGCTTATTTGATCCAATTGCTCAAATTGCTTCTTCCGATCAGATTTTCGTTTTTCTATCGCGCCATCGGAAAAAACAACCTGCCCATGTGTGGGTAGCTAACTAGCCTATAGATAAAGAGGATCTATGTTTGTAAATTTTATTTCCTGTTCACACGTAGCACGGCTCATTTGATTTAAGCTTTTATCTATTTTATATCAAACCATCTATTCTTCCTTGATGTGAGGTCTGCACTTTGTAACTCACGGTATAATAAAATGACCACAAAGTCTAACGTAACACCTTATTTAGCTTCTTGTGCACTGCTTATGACTCATAGAGCAGGAGCTTTCATTATATAGGTTATTGCTATTACATTTGGAGCTTTTCTCTTGAGGTCTTGTGCCCTGGCAGTACATGTCACCTAGTGACAAGGGATTAAGCGCCTGTCACTTGTGACAAACCTGTCCCATTGCGTTGAAGATGCGTCAACCTGGTCTTGATTTTTGAGAAGTCTAAACTGTTAAAGCGAAAAATAACCTGTGAATAAAAAAGGAGGGATAGAAGATAAAGATAGGCAGAACGTAGATACATGAAATAGGAAGGGTGGATATAATATCTACATGCAGATACGTAATAGGACAATTGGAAATCCCAACAGAAAGCACAAGAAGCGCTGGCTTGCTTCTTAGAAGAATAGTAGGTTTGTCCAGTGATATAATTAAATCTTTGGAAGGCCCTCCAAAGAAGGTCAGTCACAATGGCCTACTGAGAGGTCTTAAATGACTAAACAATGTGCACTTGTTAACCCAGGACTGGTCCGTCTGACCTCTGACCAACATTAGACGCTGCTTAAGACTTTTATTAATTTACATTTATTTGTACACTAACCACAGAGCAACATGGCTCAGTGGTTAGCACTGAGTCTTGCAGCGCTAAGGTCTGAGTTCGATTCTACCCTTGGACCACATAGCAAGGAGTTGTATGTTCTCCGGTGCTTGCGGTGGGTTTCCTCCGGGCACTCCGGTTTCCCTGCATTCATAAAGACATACTGATAGGTTGTATGTGTACATAAAGGTGATTAGAGTTTGTAGCTCTTCGGGGCAGGGACTGAATTGTAAAAAAAATGTAGCACTATATAAGAAATAAACAGGGAAGATTCCAATAAAAGTTCTTATTGTTTAAAATGGTGCTAATTTTGCCCCAACCAATCAGAACTTATGAACATTTAAAGCTAACATTGATTGGTTGGGCAAAATTAGCACCATTTTAAACGATAAGAACTTTTATTGATAACCCTGAAAATACATACATACAATTATTATTTAAAACTGTCTGTAGGCAAAGTAAGACCAAAATCTCAAATATTGTCAACGATCTCTTTTCAACCTTAATAACTGTAATAACCTAAAAGCACAACTGTTTGCACATTTGGGCAAAACAAACGTAACACAACCTTTATTTGTAAGATACGATCAGGGATATTATACACAAACCCAATCTGCTGCAAGGTAAGGAAATCAACAGCTGTTATTACGGTGAGAAGTCAAGTGCCACATCCAGAAAATTCTTAGACCGTTGAACAGAGAAATCTTTGTTCCAGTTTTAGAAAATGCAGTGCCAAGTTGGAAAGAACAGAATTGCATCAGTCAAACAAGAGCTAAAAGGACCTGTCTCCATAATGTATGTTTATCGTGGTCATTGCAACACGTTTGAGTGTTCACAAGTGTCACCTGAGTGCGTGAGCAAACCACCATTTGGACTTTGATGTTCTTTACAGCTTATAACTTTCCCATTACACAACACAGAGGCAGTTACAAGGATGTCATAAGGAAACAGAATTTAACATGATAAAATTATGGAAAATCAATAGAGGAAATATTCTATATTTATTCATGAACAAAGAGGCGTAATTCCAATGAAATCCTGAAGGTTCCTTTAATGACAGCGTTTTTCTAGTAGGATTTTATGTATTTTTCTCTGTTTTCATAGCTGTTTTAATGGGTCAAACTGAATCGACCGAAGCAATTTTTTTACAACTTAAGTTTTAGAATTGTCAACCAAGATTTTTGAACAGATTTATGATTTTTTTAAATGGGAGTTTTGAAATTTCAACCATGATTTTAAATCAGTTTTCAAACACTTTTCAAAATTTGGAAATTTCCGAATCTGCAGATTTTCAAAACTGGATCATTTTGAAACTCCTCTCCAGTGACTAAAGACACACGTCTAGGAATAGTAGTTTGTCCTGGGTTGTCCTCCTTTCTAGCTTCCCTTGACCCTAAACGCTCAGGATTCCGCTCAGAGACGCTACAAACTGTAAATCCAACATCATTGTTTTCAGCTACCACCAATGCTGCTTTGCATGGGTAAAATAGGTAGAAAATTCTGACTGTTAAGGTTCATACACATGCACATGTCATTGCCAGTGTAAGAATGTGTGCGGGTCTGTCTCTACATTACTGAGACATGTGTCTTGTCAGATTCAAGGTGACATTTTTGAAAGAAGCCTTGGTAATATTTGGGGGACATTAAGGGGTTATTCAATAAAAGTTCTTATCATTTAAAATGGTGCTAATTTTGCCCCAACCAATCAGATGTAGCTTTCAAATGTTTGATGATTGGGGCCAAATTAGCCCAATTTTAAACAAAAAGACTTTATTAAATCTCCCTGTAAGTGTTGTTCTCAAAAAATGTTTGGCCATGGAATTCGAGATGTTGTATCAGTTAGCACAATATTACAGCAGCTGCATATGCTAAAGGGGAAGTAAACCTTGCAATAAGTTATAGAGCAGTACTCTTTTTGCCACTTTTAAGCAGAGCGCCTACCTGATAAATATAATAATTAAATCAGTCTCCTCCTGATAAATAATGTTCATAAACAAGACTCTACCTGAAAATATAATTAATTAAATCAGTTCCTACCTGATAAATGTCATTAAAGCAAGACTACCTACCTGATAAAATATGTTCATTACAGCAAGACTCATACTGATAAAATATGTTTATTAAAGCAAGACCTACCTGATAAAATTATATTAAATCAAGTCTCCTACTGATAAAATAGTTCATTAAAGCAGACTCCTACCTGAAACTGTTTATTAAAGCAAGACCCTTACCTGATAAAATATAATAATTAAATCAAGTCTCTACCTGATAAATATGTTCATTAAGCAGACTCCTACCTGATAAATATATAATTAAATCAAGCTCCTCCCTGATAAAATATGTTTCATTAAAGCAAGACTCCTACCTGATAAAATATGTTCATTAAGCAAAGGATCCTACCTGAATAAAATAGTTTATTAAAGCAAGACTCCTACCTGATAAAAGATTCATTAAAGCAGCCTCCTCCTGATAAAATACGTTTCATAAAGCAAGACTCCTACCTGATAAATATGTATTAAGCAAGACTCCTACCTGATAAAATATGTTTATTAAAGCAAGATCCTACCTGATAAAATATTTTTTAAAGCAAGACTCTACCTGATAAAATATGTTCATTAAAGCAAGACTCCTACCTGATAAAATATGTTCATTAAAGCAAGACTCCTACCAGATAAAATAGTTCATAAAGCAAGTCTCCTACCTGATAAAATATGTTCATTAAAGCAGACTCCTACTGATACATGTTATTAAAGCAAGACTCCTACCTGATAAAATATTCATTAAGCAGACCCTACCTGATAAATATGTTTCATTAAAGCAAGACTCATACCTGATAACAATATTCATTAAGCAAGACTCCTACCTGATAAAATATGTTCATTAAGCAGACTCCTACCTGATAAAATATGTTTATTAAAGCAAGACTCCTACCTGATAAAATATGTTTAAAGCAAGACTCCTACCTGATAAAATATGTTTATTAAAGCAAGACTCCTATAACATATGTTCATTAAAGCAAGACCTACCTGATAAAATGTCATTAAAGCAAGACCCTACTGTAAAAAAATATGTTCATCAAAGCAAGACTCCTACAAGATAAAATATGTTCATTAAAGCAAGTCCTCCTACCAGATAAAATATGTTCATTAAAGCAGACTCCTACCTGATAAAATATGTTTATTAAAGCAAGACTCCTACCTGATAAAATATGTTATTAAAGCAAGACTCCTACCTGATAAAATATGTTCATTAAAGCAAGACTCCTACCTGAGAAAATATGTTCATTAAAAAGACTCCTACCTGGTAAAATATGTTCATCAAAGCAAGACTCCACAAGATAAAATATGTTCATTAAAGCAGTCTCCTACCAGATAAAATATGTTCATTAAAGCAGACTCCTACCAGATAAAATATGTTCATTAAAGCAAGACCCTACCTGATAAAATATGTATTAAGCAAGACCCTACCGATTAATTTATAAAGCAAGACTCTACCTGATAAAATGTTCATTAAAGCAAGACTCCTACCTGATAAAATATGTTATTAAAGCAGACTCTACCGATAAAATATGTTCATTAAAGCAAGACTCCTACCTGATAAAATATGTTCATTAAAGCACAAGACTCCTACCTGGTAAAATATGTTCATCAAAGCAAGGATCCTACCAATAAATATGTTCATTAAAGCAAGTCTCCTACCAGATAAATATGTTCATAAGCAAGACTCCTACCAGATAAAAATATGTTCATTAAGCAAGACTCCTACCAGATAAAATATGTTCATTAAAGCAGACTCCTACCTGATAAATAATGTTCAATGAAATTATAATGTCGCTAATTAGGACGTATGAGCAGTGAGAGTTCCAACAGAAATAAAGACTTTTCAGGTGATGTACGAACCTAAAGACTTCATGGATAGTAGAAGCAGAGAAAACAGGTAAGCGATTATAGGTCTTTGCCATAAACCACGCCATCTTACAAAAGGAAGGGGCTAAGCACCAAACACAGGGCAAAAAGGCTTCTTGTGTGGGGGCTGTGTTTTAGTTGAAAGAAAATTTCAAAGGAACACGAAACATGAAACCATAAACTTCAGTTCTTTGTCTTATAATCCAAAGTTTAAGTTTCCTCATCAGCTCACGTCAATCACCAACTGAAAGTTTCAAAAGTGGGACTTCCCATTATTGGGTTCAGATTGCTTGTAATATTTGTATATCCTCATATTTTAACGTTGTCCTTCATTAGCACTTTTACTAATTTATCTGGGCACTGTGCATCAATTTTAGGAAAATCTGTGGCAGTGACCTTGTTTTAATAATTCACAGCTACTTTATTGGGGCTACTATAAAAAGCTATAAACAACATGTGCAACAATCAGATTCAATAAAAGTTCTTATCGATTAAAATGGTTCCAATTTTCCCCCAACCAATCAGATCTTATTCAACATTTGAAAGCTAACATCTGATTAGTTGGGGCAAAGTTAGCACCATTTTAAATGATAGAACTTTTATTGAATCTCCCTGAATGTGTTTTATTGGCATTTTACCCCTATAGCTCTGTTAGATTAAGATTGTTCTTCCGCCGATTCATTGAAAAGAATCACGGAACCTAAGTCAGGATTTTTTTCTGAAGATAAATAAAAAAAATTTGAGAAGTTAATATATCTGTGGCCATGTTTTTCCAAACCGAAAAGAACTAACTAACAATAACCAAAATATAAAATTTTGAGTAGATAAGTTAGTATTCCAAGATTGCTTGCTGAGGTGCCCATACATAAGTGATTCTTATTCCACTGGAATTTGACGGTACATGTGCTGTGGTACCTGTATCCATAACTTGGTATCTGCATACGCAAGCCCTCAACATATCCCCATTAGAGTTAGAGTATGGACCCATTAAAATCAATGGGGGAAAATAGTTTTGAAATTCTGATAAAAGAGAGTTAAAATAACAATGTAACTTAATGAAATGGCTCTGGGACCTGGAAAATGGTCTGGGAACAAGTACATATCACCAAAACACATTAAACACTTACAAGGAGATTCAAGAAGAGTTCTTATCATTAAAAATGGTGCTAATTTGCCCCAACCAATAAGATGTTAGCTTTCAAATATTAAATAAGATCTAGTTATGGAGCGCTAAATTTTTATTAACTGCCCAAGTATAATACCAAGCACTGGAATTCCCCTATTGGCAACCCACTATAGTCTATGGGAAGCAAGTCCATAAGTGATGGTAGACATCGTTAAAAAGAATCGGGCAA
The DNA here is from genome assembly GCA_019447015.1 of Hymenochirus boettgeri. Taxonomy (NCBI): domain Eukaryota; kingdom Metazoa; phylum Chordata; class Amphibia; order Anura; family Pipidae; genus Hymenochirus; species Hymenochirus boettgeri. The sequence continues at coordinate 277,878,506 of CM033474.1, forward strand.
TTTGGACAATTTTTCCTTCAATCATACTGTAGTGGGAGTCGGTACACACAGAAGGGTGGGTGGGCACATGTCTGACCGATCCCCCCTAACATGTACAGGGATTAGGGATGGACTAAAAATCAAAACTTGAACCAGAGTTTGAGCCGGATTTTAGAGTTTGTACCAACTCTGACTTTTTAGAACTCTCCAAATACAAACTTTTTGGTTTTCCCAACTCGCAGACATATTTTTGATAATAATTGATTTTTGAGGATTCTCAAATTTTAATTGATAAAACTTGACTTTAGCGCTCCATAAAACAACATATAAGGGTGGACCCAGGCACAAGTTCCACCATAATCTAAACAAGTGGTTTGTGGGGTTTCACTCTACTGGATTGAACCGGTGGTGCTTGAGGATAAACTATATTTAGTAAAAAAATGGCTAGAACTGCCCAAGTATCCTAACCAAGCACTTGTGAAATTCCCCTATTGGCAACCCACTATAGTCATGGGAAGCAAGTCATGTAAGTGATTGTAGACGTCGTTTAAAACTTCACATTTATTAGGAATCTCATAAAACAGATATCTAACCCCACCAAATCTAAGCTAAATACACAATGTAAGACACTATAATACCCCTATTTCACATGTCCACATCCACAGACGCAGACACCTACAGTATACAAGAACGACACAAAGCAAAGCCTTGAGCATTAATACAAAATAGAATAAAGAGCTGCTTCTAATGTTCTTAATGTAAAAGTCCATCGGGCTCATTTACCCAGACTCACTGGGCAATAAATAAATGGAGTTAAAGTGCGCTAACCTCCAATACTATGTTACTATGTAACTGTTATACAGACATTATGGGTAGGGTATAAAGGTTGGACTAGATGGAGTATGTCTTATACAACCTCCAATACTATGTTACTATGTAACTGTTATACAGACATTATGGGTAGGGTATAAAGGTTGGAAGATGGACGAATTCTTTATACAACCTCCAATACTATGTTACTAGGTAACTGTTATACAGACATTATGGGTAGGGTATAAAGGTTGACTAGATGGACGTATGTCTTATCCAACCTCCAATACTATGTTACTATGTAACTGAGTATACAGACATTATGGTAGGGTATAAAGGTTGGACTAGATGGACGTATGTCTTTATACAACCTCCAATACTATGTTACTATGTAACTGTTATACAGACATTATGGGTAGGGTATAAAGGTTGAACTAGATGGACGTATGTCTTTATACAACCTCCAATACTATGTTTACTATGTAACTGATATACAGACATTATGTGGTAGGATATAAAGGTTGGACTAGATGGACGTATGTCTTATATAACTCCAATGCTATGTTACTGTGTAATGTTATACAGACATTATGGGTAGGGTATAAAGGTTGGACTAGATGGACGTATGTCTTATACAACCTCCAATACTATGTTACTATTGTAACTGTTAGACAGACATTATTGGGTAGGGTATAAAGGGTCGGAGTAGATGGACGATGTCGTTATACAACCTCCAATACTATGTTACTATGTAACGTTAGACAACATTATGGGTAGGGTATAAGGTTGAACAGATGGACGTATGTCTTTATACAACTCCTATACTATGTTTACTATGTAACTGTTAGACAGACTTATGGGTAGGGTATAAAGGTTGGACTAGATGGACGTAGTCTTTATCAACCTCCAATACTATGTTACTATGTAACTGTTAGACAGACATTATGGGTAGGTATAAAGGTCGGAGTAGATGGACGTATGTCGTTATACAACCTCCAATACATGTTACTATGTAACTGTTTAGACAGACATTATGGTAGGTATAAAGGTGTGAACTAGATGGACGTATGTCTTTATAAACCTCCAATACTATGTTACTATTGTAATGTTAGACAGACATTATGGGTAGGGTATAAAGGTTGGACTAGATATGGACGTTGTCTTTATACACCTCCGATACTATGTGTTACTATGTATGTAACTGTTATACAGATTATGGGTAGGGTTATAAGGTTGGACTAGATGGACGTATGTCTGTTATACATCCTCCAATACTATGTTACTATGTTAACTGTTAGACAGACATTATGGGGTAGGGTATAAAGGTTTGGACTCGATGGACGTATGTCCTTTATACAACCTCATAACTATGTTACTATGTAACTGTTATACAGACATTATGGTTAGGATATAAAGGTTGGTAGATGGCGTAGTTTTTTATACAACCTCCAATATATGTTGCTAGGTAACTGTTATACAGACATATGGGTAAGGTATAAAGGTGTTGGACTAGATGGACGTATGTCTTTATTCAACCTCAATACATGTTACTATGTAACTGTAGACAGACATTGGATTAGGGTATAAAGGTTGGACTAGATGGACGTGTCTTTATACAACCCCCAATACTATGTTACTATGTAACTGTTATACAGACATTATGGGTAGGGTATAAAGGTTGGATAGATGGACGTTGTCTTTATACATCCTCCAATACTAGTTACTATGTACTGTAGACAGACATTATGGGTAGGTATAAAGGTTGGACTAGATGGACGTATGTCTTTATACAACCTCCAATACTATGTTACTATGTAACTGTTATACAGACATTATGGGTAGGGTATAAAGATTGGGCTTAATTGACGTATGTCTTTATTCACCTTAATTACTATGTTACTATGTAACTGTTATACAGACATTATGGGTAGGGTATAAAGGTTGAACTAGGGACGTTTGTCTTTATACAACCTTCCAATACTATGTTACTATGTAACTGATAATACAGACAGTTATGGGTAGGGTATAAAGGTTGGACTAGATGGACGTATGTCTTTATACAACCTCCAATACTATGTTACTATGTAACTGTATACAGACTTATGGGTAGGGTATAAAGGTTGAACAAGATGGACCGTATGTCTTTAGACAACCTCCAATACTATGTTACTATGTAACTGAATATCAGACAGTATGGGTAGGATTATAAAGGTTGGACTAGATGGACGTATGTCTTTATACAACCTCCAATGCTATGTTACTGTGTAACTGTTATACAAGACATTATGGAGGGTTCGGGTATAAAGTTTGGACTAGATGGACGTATGTCTTATACAACCTCCAATACTATGTACTATGAACTGTTAGACAGACATTGTTGGGTATAGGGTATAAAGGTCGTAGTAGATGGACGTATGTCGTTATACAACCTCCAATACTATGTTACTATGAACTGTTAGACAGACAATGGTAGGTATAAGGTTGAACTAGATGGACGTATGTCTTTATACAACCTCCAATCTATGTTACTATGTACTGTTAGACAGACATATGGTGGTAGGGTATAAAGGTTGGACTAGATGGACGTATGTCTTTATACAACCTCCAAACTATTGTTACTATGTAACTGTTAGACAGACATTATGGGTAGGGTATAAATAAAGGTCGAGTAGATGGACGTATGTCGTTATACAACCTCAATACTATGTTACTATGTAACTGTTTAGACAGACATTATGGTTAGGGTATAAAGTTGAACTAGATGGACGTATGTCTTTATACAACCTCCAATACTATGTTACATGTAACTGTTAGACAGCAGACATTATGGGTAGGGTATAAAGGTTGGACAGATGGACGTAGTCTTTATACAACACTCCGATACTATGTTACTATGTATGTAACTGTTTATACAGACATTATGGGTAGGGTTAAAGGTGGACTAGATGGACGTATGTCTTATACATCCTCCAATACATGTTACTATGTAACTGTTAGACAGACAGAGGGGTAGGGTATAAAGTGGACTAGAGGACGTATGTCTTTATACAACCTCCAATACATGTTACTAGTAACTGTTTACAGACTTATGGGTAGGATATAAAGGGTTGGACTAGTGGACGTATGTCTTTATACAACTCCAATACTATGTTGCTATGTAACTGTTATACAGACTATGGTAATGTAAGGTATAAAGGTTGGACTAGATGGACACGTATGTTTTATTCAACCTCCAATACTATGTTACTATGTAAACTGTTAGACAGACATTATGGATAGGGTATAAAGGTTGGACTAGATGGACGTGTCTTTAACAACCCCCAATACTATGTTACTATGAACTGTGATACAGACATTATGGGTAGGGTATAAAGGTTGGACTAGATGGACGTATGGTCTTGTACAACCTCCAATACTATGTTACTATGTAACTGTTATACAGACATTATGGTTAGAGGGGTATTAAAGGTTGGACTAGAGACGTATGTCTTTTAACATACCTCCATACTATGTTACTATGTAACTGTTATACAGACATTAGGTGGTATAGGGTATAAGGTTGGACTAGATGGACGTATGTCTTTTATACATCCTCCAATACTTGTTACTATGTAACTGTTAGACAGACAGTATGGGTAGGGTATAAAGGTGGACTAGATGGACGTATGTCTTATACATCCTCCAATCTATGTTACTATGTAACTGTTAGACAGACTTATGGGTAGGGTATAATATATATAAAGGTGGACTAGATGGACGTATGTCTTATACACCTCCATACTATGTTACTATGTAACTGTTATACAGACATTATGGGTAGGGTATAAGGTTGGACTAGATGGACGTATGGTCTTATACAACCTCAATTACTATGTTACTATGTACTGTAACACAGACATTATGGGTAGGTATAAAGGTTGGACTAGATGGACGTATGTCTTATACAACCTCCATACTGTGTTACTATGTAACTGTTATACAAGACATTATGGTAGGGTTTATAAAGGTTGGACTAGATGGACGTATGTCTTTATACAACCTCCAATACTATGTTACTATGTACATGTAACTGTAACACAGACATTAGGGTAGGGTATAAAGGTTGGGACTAGATGGACGTATATGTCTTTTACAAACCTCCAATACTATGTTACTATGTTACTGTTAGAACAGACATTATGGGTAGGGTTATAAAGGTTGGACTAGAGGACGTATGCTTTATACAACATCCATACATGTACTATGTAACTGTTATACAGAAATTATTAGTGGTCGGTAGGGTATAAGATTGGGCTTAATTGACGTATGTCTTTATTCACCTTAATTACTATGTTACTATGTATGTAACTGGTTTGCTCCATATAAAAAAAATCACCCGCGCATCCAACGCCTCGCCATTCAATATTGCGTTTGCGATAGATTAGCGCAGATTTACGCCAGAAATCGCAATCCCAATATTGAATCGCGGAAGGTGCATTTACCCAGAGCAAATAGCGGCTCTATGTAAATGAGCTGTTGTCTTTATCCCCCAAAAAGATCTATTTTTGTATTATTAACACTCAAGGCTTTGCTTTTGTCGTTTCTTGTATACTGTAGGTGTCTGCGTCTGTGGATGTGGACATGTGAAATGGGGTATTATAGTCACAGTAAATTGTCCTGATCAATACTGCAACCTGAGTCTGGTCGCGCTGTGGGTCTTACCATAAAGCAGATTCAAGCAGAGAGACTAAAGGTTCTACACACATGCGATCGCGGGGCCGACCCGCGGCGACAATGTGTACGAACAGCCGTTTCGGAAAAATCAGTCCATGTATGGGCACTTATCAGGCAAACAGCCGCTGATTTTGGTAGATCCACCCGGCGGATAGGCAACGATCTCCGATCCAATGGCACCCGCAATCGCAGTGTGTACAAACCTCTTTTACATACCAGTCGCCAATCACTTGTAGATCTCCTCAATCCTTCAATCCTAATGCAACAACATCGAATCCACCATATGGGACTACCCCCTCCTCGATCTCACTGGCTGGTTCCGTCTTGGCCTCTATCCTCTCCGAGCTTCTGCACCATCGGCCTTGTACTCTCTGCACCATTTGACCCTCCTACTTCGCAGAACTCCGTACCGTGATCCCTCCTATGTGTTCCATTCCAACAGGGAATCGGCATTGGGCTTGCAAAATTACCACAGTATCCTATGTATACCTTTCACCCCCTCTGACTGTGGGCAGAGGGATCACAATCAACATTCCCTAAAGAGCCACAGTTCATACACATCGTGTGTTTTTGCGGGTCGGCACTGGCACTTGGCATATCACAACCTTTGGTACGAACTATAGTCCTCTTCTGGCTGAAATTGCTTACCGGTGAGACCCACACTGCCAACCCTACTCAGAGAAGTATGCGATCCTGACAATTTACTGTTATTACGAGTTGGATTTCCTTAGACTCAAAGCTATCTATCTAAGACATGCGGGATATTTCTTATATTTTTGGGATAAAATAGACACGGACTTTTACATTAATAAGCATTAGAAGCAGCTCTTTAAACTATTTTTTTATTAAGCTCAAGGCTTTGCTTTTGTCGTTTCGGTATGTATGTATTTGTGTCTGCCGTCTGGGATGTGGGACATGTGAAATAGGGGTGGGTATTTATATGTCTTACATTGTGTATTTTTAGCTTAGTTGGTGTGGGTGTGGTTGGGTTTAGATTTTTAATCTGTTTTTATGCGATTCCTAATAAATGTGAGTTTTAACGAACGGTCTACCATCCACTTTAACATACTTGCTTCCCTATAGACTATAGTGGGTGCACTAATAGGGGAATTTACAAGTTGCTTGGTTAGGATGGGCAGAGTTAGTTCTGGTGCATTCTAGCTATTTTTTTTACTAATAGTTTATCCCAATCACCACCGTTTCAATCCAGTATAGTGAAAACCCCACACACTTGTTTTAAGATATAGTGGAACTTGTGTCCTGGGTCCACCCTTATATGTTGTGGATTTATGGAGGCGAAACTAAAGTCAAGTTCAACTAGAGACCATCTCAAGTATTAAAGGATCAAACACTCTCATCTTCTATTTAGGAAAAACTGAATGGATATGCGGAGAAAACTAAGGTCAGAGAACAATATTAAATTATTTCTTTCTACATGTGCTACATTCCCCCATCTTCTATTGCATCAGGAAAAACACACAAGTGAGATGAAATAAGGCAACTCGTATCCTATTGTTTCTGGGATGATTAGGAATGGAAACATTTGGCTATCCATTAAATATCTAACATTCTCTCTCTGTTCATATCAACCTATCCTCCTATGTCCAGGGACCACAAGAATCTCAAAAGAGTGTGTAAGAGGGTCAAATACCTGCTGAGTCCTTTTCAACTACCTTGTGAAAAATTCCACAAAACCTTAATACTTTCTGAGTTAGAGATGGCTCTGATATCAAAGCCAGGATTTGTTTATTCAGATTTTATACAGGTTTTGCTTAAAGGAAAACTATTTTTTTTTCAAAAACAATTACTACAACCAGATGAGTGGCAGTGCAATGGGTGCCACGTGTGCCCCCAAATGTTTGATGAACAAAGATGTGAGCATATAAAAAATCGCGATATGATATGACCATACGTATATTAACGGAAAATGTAAAATGGGGAGTAGTTATTTGATAAATCGGATGAGGAGTAGGAGAGGAGGTTAAGAAGCATGTGGCTGTGAGCGTCCGCACAGCACGGCTAAAGATCCGGGCGTGAGCACGAACGGACGTGCTCGCCGAGGAGGAGACCATGACGTCAGTTGGAAACGCGATCCAGGAAGCCTAGAGATGGCCGAAGGCAACCGGACACAGGGTAAGGCCTTTTGTCACATCCTTGCTTATTAAACTGTCTGCCTTGGGACCATGCGGAGGAGGGTTTTAGGGTGGACAGGTGGTGGACATCACTTCCTTTCTTCTGAATGAAAATAACTTAAAATTTTTTAACTTTTGTAAAGTTTAGATTTTTTATCTATGTTTCCACTAAATAAGTTGAAAAGAGGAAAAATAAAATCTAAAAGTGTTAGCCGCCATCATTTCAAGGACAAAAAAGGATTGTGATAAGACACTGTACAATTGCAATATATTGAAATTATTATTTAAAAATAAAGACCTTTTATGTAAGGACAGTGTTGTCATGAATAAAATAAGACTATATATTACAAACTTTGTAAGCAGACATTCAGTCAATCGAAACTCCTGTCTGCCTATGCAATAAGTAATCATATTATTATATTATTATTATTATTTTCGGTGTAATTTAATTTAAATTAATATTTTGTGTCATCCACTGACAAACCCCCGCTAACACATGCTAAATACTGCACCAATGCCTGTGTAATTTCCTTACATTGGAGTAGTCAAACATAGCACGTTTTAAATTTACCAACTGCACTTTTACGTCAAAAAGTCTCTACAAAAAGTTTAAAAATATTTGAAAACGGAACATTACCATGGGGGAATTTTTACACAGATTGATTTTTTTAAAAAAATGTTTGCTAAATGGTTTTTAATTTTTTATTTTTTTTTAATTTTGTTATAATTTTTTTTTTTTTGTTTTTTATTTTTTAATTTTTATTAGTTTTGTTAAAGTAAAAATTTTTTTTTTAGTGAGTTTTTTATTGTTTATTTTTTTTATTTTTTATTTGTTTATTTTAAAACAGGGTTGGTTGATGTGAAATGAGTTTGTTGAAAAGCCAAATTTTTGCTTTGCTTTTTTTTTTTTGTAAAATTGCAAAAAAAATGTAAAAATTGTTTCGAAAAAAAAAAAAAGCGGCCCCCAACCCAACAGAGATGCTTTAGAAGAAATTATTGTGACCATGGTTGTGTATGAATTGTAAAAATATGATCTTCAAGGGCAATATCATAGCAATCGAAATAGTAAATAACTTTATTTTATATGTTTAAGGGCATGTCCACCACTTAAAATAAAAAATAAATATGCATGTTACCTGCCCCCACACCCCAAATGATATATTTTGCACTTTATTTAACATACATTACCTAACCAGATAATCTATTGTCCCAATTCTGGCAAGTAGTGGTCAAACTGGCTCCTCCCTTCCATGCAGTCAATCAATGGTGGTGATGTGCGAACTTTTCCATCACAGGATAAAAAAAAACTTATGATTAAATATCTGGTTACAAAGACATGTAATAACAAGGTCACAGGTTTTATAGGGGGGGCAAGCCCATTATTAAGGTGCCCCAAAATCCAAACCCAAGGACCCATAATAAAAGAAAGGAGCAATCTACAAATGGAACTGATTTATTAAGTAAGTGGGTTTTTTTTGTTTGTTTCCATTGTGAACAATGGAACGAGACCAACAAAAAACATACCAACAACTCAGATTTTTGACAGAAGATGATAAAAGATCGACTAAAAGAGCATATCAAATGTATAACATGGTGCCGTGATAGGGACTTAGATCTTCAAGGTCACCATGGTACCCGTGAATATGTTCCTTTAGTTAGACATTTAATCATTGATGTAACAAGTCGAGCTTGGTGAACAATAAAAAATGTTCAACATTTCTAAGAAATGCTGGACATGCGACAATCCTTTATTTATAGAAGCCTAAATGCCTGTGGTGTCTGTGCTGTGGTCCCGAGAGGACGTGTTGTCACTGCAGTTCTATGGGATCTCTAACCACTAGAGACGAGATATAAGATTGTCTCTGCAGTTCCTAATGACTCACCACTTAGAGGGAGAAACATAGGAAAAAACACTCACGGAGGCACAGACACAGCAATACACAGACCACAGGATTAAGGTTTTGCTTGGGGACAGAAAGGGGGGGAACCTCGATTTGTGAATTGGGACAGGGGGGGACTTGAATTTGAGACAGAGGGGGGGCTGGATATTTGGGACAGAGGGGGTGGGGATTTGGGACAGGGGGCACTGGATTTGGGGCAGAAAAGGGGCTGGGATTTGGGAACAGGAGGGAGTGAGGCTATTTCTATAGATTTGGGACAGAGGGGATGACCCTGGATTTGGTGACAGGACCAGAGGGGGTGACGACAGAGGGGATGACCTGGATTGGATTGGGACAGAGGGGGGTGAAACCCGGATTGGGGACAGAGAGGGGGCCTGGAGTTGGGACAGAGGGGGCTCTGGATTTTGGGACAGAGGGGGCCTGGATTTGGGATTGGGGGGAGGGATGGAGGGGAGGGGATGGTTTATGGATTTGGATTGGGGACAGGGATGGATTTGGGACAGAGGGGGGGTGACCCTGCATTTGGGACAGGGGGGGCCCTGGTGGATTTGGGACAGAGGGGGTGACCCTGGATTGGGGATGATATATTATTATTAGAGGGGGCCCTGGAGTTGGGATTAGAGGGGGGGGGGGCCCTGGATTGGGATATAGAGGGGGGCCCCCCTGGATTTGGCACAGAGGGGGTGACCCTGGATTTGGGATTTTTAGAGGGGCCTGGATAGGATGGTGGGATTAGAGGGGGGGCCCTGGATTTGGGATAGAGGGGGGGGCCCTGGGCTTTGGCACAGAGGGGATGACCCTGGTGGATTGGGATTTCGGGATAGAGGGGGAGATTATTATCGGATTGGGATATGGTGATAGAGGGGGCCTGATTGGGACAGCAGACAGAAAGGGGGGGACCCGGGAGTTGGGATGGGATAGAGGGGCCCCTGAATTTGGGATAGAGGGGGGGCCCTGTTTGGGATAGAGGGGGACCGGGATTGGGATATGAATTTTTTTGGGGGCGACAGCCGCCACAGCAAATCCTAGACCTAAGAGAGAGGACAGTCCCCAGAGGAGACACCTATATTTTGCAGCCAGCTGACGACACGGGCGGAGCGCCCAGAGCACGCACGGTCGAACCCGCCCACCACCGGCCCCTTTTCCATTCCCAGGAAACAAAACGCCAAGGAAAGAGAGAAAAAAGAGTAGGATAGAAAAAAGGAGGGGGAGAAAAAGGGAAACAACGGGTAAAAAAATAAGAAAACAAAAGCAAGAACAGTGAGAATAAAAGGAGGAGCAGGGAACCGGTAGATAACAGGAAAGTGGAAAAGTAAGAAAATAAGGAGGAGAAAAGAAGAAAATAAAAAAGGGTACGAAGGACGCAACACCGGCACAAAACCCGCCGGACAGACCCCCAGGCCCTGGCGCGGCGAGGCGAAAATGAAGGACCAAAGAAAGGGGAGACCCAACAGAACCCCAACCAAGGGCCGCCAAACACCGGGAACCAGGGCAACAGGCAACGGGGAGGGCCAAGGGAAGAAAAAAGGCACACCGAGGGGGAGGGAGGCAAGGCAAAAGCCACCCCCACACAGACCGAACCGCGCCGCCAACCAAACATAAATCACATTTAACATTGCAAATTCCCAAGATTTGGTCTCTGCCTTTCAGCCAATCACAAACGTGGCTGCCGGTCCGGCCTCTGTTTGCGACCTCCTCCAAATGGAGCCGTGAGAAGATGCCGTCCGTGTAAGGGTTGTAATTATCAATCTAAACATTTTTTGGAAGAAATATATTGGCGGTTGGGGGTGGGCAGGGGGTACCTACCTTACACTAAAAGTTCATTTTCAGGGTGGACATGCCCCTTAAATATAACACTGAACTCACTGTTCAGGAAGAATGGCCCTGGTGCAGTGTGACCCGGGCCTCTCACTTAGCCAATTCATATTATGGCGACATCAATCAAAAGGGACGCACATCCATGAAGCACTCTGGGTTAGCCAGTAGGGTGAATGTTAAAATCCAAAGTTTATTCAGCACAATCCATAAAAACAAATGGCTTGACGCATTTCATGCCTTATAGGTGCCTATAAGCCTATGAGTAAGTTCTGACTACCCCTAACAGCTTTACCCCTTCCATTGCACTGCCTAGTCTCCCTTCATTGGTTAATCCCTCTACTTGCCCCCTTATATGCTTTAACGCTATTACAGAAAAGGGACTCTAAGGCTGGGTGCACACCATAAGATATTTTTCGACCGACCAGCCGATAGAGACGTGTATCAGTCAGTTAGCTGGAATGGGGCACACGGCAGACCCAAAGTCTACTAGTAGCCAACGTTCAGTTGGGGCAAAAAGTCCCCCCATGTGTACCCAGCCTTAAAGATAGAAGATATCTCTTTATCCAGGACACGTCTCACCACCTGTCCCCTCGAACACGTTCCCTCTTACCTCATTCCCATCTCTCCTCTTCCTTCATACCAGTCCTAATTTCTCTCTAAAACCCATCCCTATCCACTGGTACTTTCCCCTTCTTATTTACATATGCTGTGGTATCCCCTATTCTTAAGAAACCCTCCCTGGACCCGTCTGCTCTTTCCAGCCACCAGGCTGTCTCCCTTCTCCATTGTGCTCTACTCTACTTCTTCATTTTAGTGTTTTCCACTTTCGAATAAGTCCCACCCTTTGCCCCCTCCATTTGGGGGTCCCACAATGCTCAGTACTCTGTCTTCTTTTTTTTTCATCTACACCTATGTCCTTGGACAACTTATTAGCTCATTTGGATTCCAGTATCACCTGTATGTGGATGATACCCACATTTTTATCTCTGCCCCAGATCTTCCTACACTGACAAACCAGGTCCCGACTGCCTTAGTGCCATCTCTGCCTTCATGTCCTTCCACTTCCTCAAACTCAACATGGACAAGACTGAACTTGTCCTTTTCCCACCCTCACTATCTGTTATCCTCCCTAGTCTTACTATTAATATTAACAACACACCCATATCCCCATCTCCTCATGTCTGCTGCCTGGGAATATGGCTAGGTTCCGATCTTTCCTTCAAACCCCCTGTCATCTTGCTGTTGGCTTCAACTCTGAAACATCTCCCGCATTTGTCCCTTCCTCTCACATTATGCTACCAAAATCCTAGTTCATGCCCTAATCATATCCCGGCTTGACTACTGCAACATCCTCCTTACCAAACAACCACCTGGCACCATTTCAATCCATCCTAAACTCTGCTGCCTGGCTCATTCATTTCTCTTGTCACTTCTCTAATGCCTCTAATCTCTGTCAATCCCTCCACTGGCTGCCCATCACACAAAGGAGCCAGTTCACACTGTTTACAGTACCCTATACTATAAAGCATTATCCAACACAGCCCCCCCCATACATCTCAGAGCTGATCCACAGATACCGTCCAAGATGCAACCTCCACTAACAATATCCTCCTCTCACCCACCCTGGTCACCCTTCCCATGCCCGCATTCATGCTGCCCCTCTGCTCTGAAACTCCCTCCATCTGTCTGTCATTTACTGTCCCTTAATATCTGTAAACATAACCTCAAAACCCACCTTTTCAGGCACCACATAACCTGGCCCGCTAGTCAAGCTCCACTGCCATTCTACAGCCTACCGATTCATGTCGCCTTATGTCTCATCCCTATTTCCTTTAGACTGTTATCTCTTTGGGCAGGCTCCTCCTTTCTATTGTATCATGGTATTGCAGAAAGGGATTTAAATCCAGAGATACTTTAAATATTCACGCTAAATGTAGTGCAAAGCCTGGTGTTAAATACCTTGCGATAGCCGCGTAGCAGACGCAATGAAGGGATGAAAGTCAGATATTGAGTCATATAATCATTGCTCTTGGGAAAAACTATTATTGCCCATCAGTTTGAGCTCTTTAACCATTTATATCCCTGAATTGGTCCAGAAGCAAAAACCAGGTAATTGAACTATAGGGGGATTGATTCCCAGACGTAATGAAAATTGGTGTAGAACAATATAGTATTTCGTACGAACTCTGATTTTTAAGAAGTCTTCGAACTGTGAACTTTCAGGATTTTCGAACTCACAGACATATTTTCAATAATTATCAAAAATGCAAGGATGATCAAATTTTCGAATCGAGAAACCTCGAGGATTATGGCAAACGCTACATTTGAGGGTTATCGCTGAGTTCGAGGGTTAACTAACTAACCCCTTGAGCTTCATCTGAAAAGATAAACTCTACTGCTCTCCCTGTACTTTAGATATTATCAGGTTCTGTTACAATTATAATCAAGTCCATGTGCGTGTTTGTTATCCAGCATAGGGCCTGATATCAATAGATAAAGTTATCGTTCATAGTTTAGTGTCTCAGAATGGGATTACTGTTGTCTAAATAGATACAATAAACATGTTGATCTCATGGGAAAGGCATGTAGAACATTATCACAAATAAGGAAAACAATTCCCAGTGGGTTATTATGTGTTTTGTTTAACACTGTCTCTTGCAAGTGTGTACAAAGGAACAGTTACTCCCTTGTGCCCCTGGTATAGAGTTGAATAGCTCTGCCTCCTAAATCTCATCACAGACCTTGGAAATGCAATTATGGGCTGCAAGAGGAGACATACATATATTATTGTACACACCTCTCCCCCATACTAGCACGTTGAATATTTTAGTTAAGTTATGATTTAACCCAATCCAATGATTAAATTCCCTGGTAATATTGTTATTGTGACTATAACATAATTGCTTGATGGGGAGAAAGTTTCCTGTGCTGTTAATCTTGCAACTGCAAATCAGAAGGTACCGTATCTACGTGTAATAGACTGGATTGTTAGAATTTCATAACTTCCCCTCAGATGAATGAAGATATTAAATAGTTTGTCCTTGGGCTAAATCGTGGAAAATAGAAGAATATTTCACCCCATCAATATAACCCCTTAACGTACAGTAAATTACACAGGTCTGATTGTCCTCTTTATACCCATATATTTCTATCTAAACTTTTATTAAGGCTCCAAACTAAAATGTTTGTCTACATTTTTGTTTTATTAAATCTGGCCTTTAAAAAAAAAAAATATATATATATATATATTTAAGGGCAACTTTGCTGAAAAAATTACTTTGCCTCATCTTAATCTTTAAATTACTACATTTAAGTAGCCCTATTCTGAGGTGTGTGTGTTACTGCATGCCTTCAATCCAGTACTTGTTTTGCTCAGTCAGTATCCCCTTCCCCTACTTAACTGACTTTAACCAACTCCGCCTTCTATCTGACCTGACTTTCTGTGAAGTCAAGCATGCTCAGAAGTCACTATGAGCCAACACCGAGCGATAGAATTTCCTACCATGCAATGCACACACACCAACTGTCCCCCTTCTACTTACAGCAAATCTGAACACAGCAGAACTGTTTATGATGATAATTCACTTGATTGACAGTTGAAATGTTTTAGATTGGATAAATAAAAAAATAGGGGACAGATCAAGAAAAAATGGCACAGCAGCGGAAGAAGACAATATAGACATGTCTATAAATCTTTATTCATCTGGTCATTAAACTTCAATTTGGAAAAGTCAAAGATATTAGGAAGTAATACTAAAAATATTTAAATTAGAAAATTATAAGACGCTGATCCAGAGCCCTGAATTTCTGCCCAATTTCATCTCCAATTTCAGGAGATTCCTGAACAGAAATAGTGCAGTCAAGGTCAGGGAATTCATTTTCTCCCTGGTGCCAAATCCAGCAGATGGTGAAATGGAAATACAGTCCAGGGGAGAATCAAAGATGCCCAATGCTCATTATTGGGGCATTAGAACACAGATTTTTTGGCTAACCCTTTGCACAGCCCTTACCAAGCAGATTAGACATCATACTACCACAATGGTAAGGATCCACACCTTATTGTTGTTATTAAGTTGCTGAAATAAAGTTTGTTTGCAACCTTATTTCTGTGTGCAGAGTTTTTTGGGAGGTATACAGAACCCCTGCCCCTTGCTGTACCCCTAGCGGTGAATAGGATAATGCGTTTTGAAGGAGAACTA
>CM033474.1:277899057-277931932 GCA_019447015.1 Hymenochirus boettgeri
AGGAGCAATTGCGGCATCTTGATTACTCCCCTGGAGCTGTATTTCCAGTTTCAACCATCTGCGGAGATTGCCAGCCAGGGAGAAATGAATTCCCTGACCTTGACCTGACTATTCTGTTAGGGAAGGGAGAGCGCCGAAATCGAGGGAAGAGAATAGGGCAGAAATCGGCAGGGCTCGGGCGCCGGCCCGGGGGCGGCCGGATCCCACGCGGGGCGATAGCGGAATCTCTGAGCATAGAGCTAAGGGTGTGTTTGAAAGTGAAGGGGGAATTGACGGCCTGAATGAACGTTGTGACTTTTCAAATGAAGTTTAAGACCAGATGAATAAGATTTATAGACTTTGTCTATATTGATCTGTCTTCCGCTGCTGCTGCATTTTTTCTTGATCTGTCCTCCCTATTTTTTTATTGTGTTTTTTATCCAATCTAAAACATTTCAAACTGATAAATCAAGTAATTATTCACTATAAACAGTGTGCTGGCGTCGGCAGGTTCAGATTTGACTGTAAGTGAAGAAAAGGGGACAGTTGGGTGTGTGCCATGCATGGTAGAAAATTCTATCGCTCGGGTGGCTCATAGTGACTTTTCTTGGGGGAGGGGCATGCTTGACTTACAGAAAGTCAGGTCAGATAGGAAGAGCGCCGAGCGTTGGTTAAAGTCAGGTTTAAGTAGGGAAGGGGATAGACACTTTTTGAGCAAAACAAGTATCGGATTGAAGGCAATGCCAGAACACCCACACCTAGAAGAGCGGCTTACTAAGTGTAATAATGTAGTAATTTGTAAAGATCTAAGATGAGGGCAAAGTAATTTTTCAAGCAAAGTTGCCCTTAAATCTATATATATATATTTTTTTTTTTAAAAGGCCAGATTTAATAAAACAAAAATGATAGCACAAACATTTTAGTGTGGAGCTCTTAATAAAGTTTTTGGACGATAGAACATATATGGGTATAAAGAGGACAATCAGACTGTGTAATTTACTGTAGTTAAGGGGAGTTATATTGATGCGGTGTGAAATATTCTTCTATTTCTCCTACGATTTAGCCCAGGACAACATTTAAATCTTCATTATCTGAGGGGAAGTTATGAAATTCTAACAATCCCAGTCTAGTACAGTAGATACGTAGACCGTCTTGATTTGCACCCCCAGGTTGCAAAGATTAACAGCAAGGAAACGTTCTCCCCATCAAGCAATTTATGTTATAGTCACAATAACAATATTACAGGAACTTTTAATCATTGGGATGTGGGTTTTTACAATATAAATTAACTCAAATATTCAACGGATAGCCTATGGGGGAGAGGTGTGCTAGAAAAATAATATTGCATGATAGTAAGATCTCGCTCGAGCCAACATAAACCCATAGATTGTGCACACTCACGCAGGTATGTGTGAAGATTAGGAGGCAGAGCTATTCAAGTCCTATACAGGGGCCACAAGGGAGTCACGGGGTAAACTGTTCCTTTGTACACACTTGCAGAGCAGTGTTATAAACAAAACACATAATAACCCACTGGAATTGCTTTTCCTTATGTCTTGATGCCGTATGTTACTAATCGTGCCTTTCCCATGAGTCAATGTTTATTTATACTAGTTAGACAACAGTTACTCCACATTCTGAGACACTTAAAACTTATGAACGAAACTTTATCATATTGATATATCAGGCCCTATGCTGGATACAAACACGCCACTGGACTTGATATAATTGTAACAGAAAACCTTGATCATATCAAGTACAGGGAGGAGCAGTAGGAATAGTTTTCTTCAGATGAAGACTCAAGGGCGTAGTTTCAGTGTAACCCTGAACTCAGCCACGGATAACCTCACATAAGTAGCGGTTGCACATAATCAGCCATATTTCTCGTTCGAAAAAAATTCTGATCATCCTTGCATTTTTGATTAATTATATGCAAAAGTCTGTCTGTGAGTTCGAAAATCCTGACAAGTTTAACAGTTCGAAGACTTCTATTAAAAATCAAGAGTTCGCTACGATACCTCATAAATAGTGTTCTTACAACCAATTTTCCATTACGTCTGGCAGATCAATCCCCCATATAGTTCAATTACCTTGGTTTTTGCTTCTGGACCACTTCAGCGCCGGAGTAAAATGGTCTTTAAACGAGCTCAAACTGATGGGGCACAATAAACAGCAATACCGTGATACAATAGGAGAGAGGACCCTGCCCAAAGAGCTTACAGTCTAGAGGATATGGGGTGAGACATAAGGTGACAGGAATCGTTAGGCTGTAAATAGATTGGCAGTGAAGCGTGAAAGGCGGGTTGGATCATATTGGGTAGTATCTATCTATCTGTCTACCTCTATCTATCTATCTATGTCTATTATCTTTATCTATCTATCTATCTATCATCTATCTATCTATCTATCTATTATCTATCTATCTATCTATCTATCTATCTATCTATCTATCTATATCTATCTATCTATCTATCTATATCTATTATCTCTATCTATCTATCTATCTACATCTATTAATCTATGTATCTATCTATCTACTGTATCTATCTATCTATCAATCTATCTATCTATCGTCTATCTATCTATCTATCTATCTATCTATCTATCTATCTATCTATCTGTCTGTCTGTCTGTCTGTCTGTCTGTCTGTCTGTCTGTCTGTCTGTCTATCTATCTATCTATCTATCTACATATATCAATCTATCTATATATATATATATCTATCTACATATATCTATCATCTTTCCATCTCTATCTACCTATCTATCTATCTACCTATCTATCTATCTATCTATCTATCTATCTATCTATCATCTATCTATCATCTATCTATCTATCTATCTATCTATCTATCTATCTATTATCAATCTTATATCTATCTATCTATCTATCTATCTATCTATCTATATCTATTATATCTATCTATCTATCTATCTATCTATCTATCTACATCTATCTATTCATCTATCTATCTATCTATCTTTATATCTATCTATCTATCTATCTATCTATTGTGCTGTATGAATCCTATTGGCTTTCTGGGTTTTACAGCTATATCTGCCATCAATTCCAATTTCTGGAGAGGTAACCATGTTGCCTGCTGAGAAAACAGATAAGCAGAAAGCAAAATAAATGCATTAGACCGTCTGGGAAGAAAATGAATTACTGCATTAGATGGCTCCTCTTGGTTTACAATATATTAACCTCACATCCAATGGCTTTATGCATCTGTCTATCTATCTACATCTATCTATCTACCTACCTACCTACCTACCTACCTACCTACCTATCTCTCTATCTACCTACCTACCTATCTACCTATCTATCTATCTATCTATCTATCTATCTATCTATCTATTATCTATCTATCTATCTACCTACCTACCAATCTATCTATCTATCTATCTATCTATCTATCTACCTATCTATCTATCTATCTACCTATCTATCTGTCTGTCTAACGCGCACTGCTGCACACATTCACTGCAACAGTTAGGCAGGAAATGAGGATATTGCTAGATGGGTTGGACTGGATGGACGTATGTATTTATTCAACCTCAAATACTGTACTATACTATACTATCTATTATCTATCTATCTATCTATCTACCTTCCTACCTATCTATATATCTATCTATCTATCTATCTACCTACCTATCTATCTATCTATCTATCTATCTATCTATCTACCTACCTATCTATCTATCTATCTATCTATCTACCTATCTATCTATCTATTATCTATCTACCTATCTATCTATCTATCTATCTATCTATCTATCTATCTATCTACATCTATATATCTATCTACCTATCTATCTATCTATCTATCTATCTATCATCTATCTATTGAAGACACAGGATTGATAAAAACAATGTGCTAGAATAGAGATGTGTAGCTGAGGACGTGTGTTATTTTTTTTATTAAACATGGTGCCAAAATATTTATAATGTAATATACTCTAGGGAGGAATGCAAGGAAGAGATAACAATATAGTAACGATCAGGCATCTTCAATTAAGCAGGTGTGAAACTGCAGCACAAGTAAATGGTAAATAAAGAGGTTTATGATAGGAGGATGGTGGGAGCGATATGATTTGGTTTACTGGTTTTTAAACATTAACAAATAGGAGGAGAGGTTAGAGATGAAAACAAATTCAACTAAACGGACAAAAAAGGGAAAGCTACATTAAAAAAAACTGAACTAAAAGCAAGGTGGTTTCTATGTAAATTGTTGCTTTTCTCTAATTTTTATTTATTCTGATTAATTGTTGCTTCCTTTAACCTAAAATGTTAAAAAAAAAAAATTAATTGTTAAAGTTAACGGATATGGCCACCCCATAACCAATTTTTTTAGAAAAAAAAACCCCCCCCCAAAAAAACTCAACCACTATGGTTGGCTGAGACTGCTGCCACACTAATCCTCCTCGGGTAGTGTAGGAGTACCCCCCCCCTGACTAAACATGGGGCACACTCTGCCAAGAAGTGCATACTCTCATTGGTGGCACATTAAAAACTGGTTGCGGGTGGGGGTAGCCTCCTAAGTGGAGAGGGCCCCTGTGCAACAACCTAGCATTTTTAGGGTCCTTCACACTGGTACAGATTAAAAGGGTTCCCCTTTAAGGGTATATTCACCAAATTAATTTATTTATATATATATAAAATAGTACGAGGTCGGAGCACTCCTGGTCTGAGTAATATATTTATTATAACAAATGTCACCCATCAACTATTTTGGCCCCCCATGTTGGCCGTTCAGGATGTGATGTAACAAACAAAACATGTGATACTTACACACTATAAGGTTATTTAATCAAGTTCTTATGTAAAATGGGGCTAATTTGCCCAACAATCATATGTTAGCTTTCAAATGTTAAATAAGATCTGATTGGGGGGCAAAATTGCAATTTTAAACGATACTGAATTTTATGAATCTCCCTTGTTATGTGCGGTCACACCCCCCACAGTAATCCAATCACAACGTGATAAAGTGCACACCCCGGCTCTGAGGGAGAGACTTGCCAATCATAGAATGTCGGATTAGGAAAGCCTAACGGGCGAGTATCGAAAACCAAAAGATGGATTAAATATTGGGGAACAGTCATGGCAAGACACTTCCCGCAAAATGTCATACCATGGGCCATGAAGTGGATGATTATCGATGGTGAACCAGTTACAAAAAGGGAGCGATAGAATAAAGCCCTTTTACAAAAGTGAGGCCAAATGGATTTATAGGTCAAAAATTGGAACATAAGGCCTTAATGAACCCAATGGTCCTTGGTTTGTTTGTCTAGTATTATTAAATATGGACTAGTTAATTACTCTTCATTCTAGGCCTAGATAGCCTTATGTGTATTCTTCAAACTCAATGGTAATAGCAGCCTTTCCGATATATGTAGCCTATCCTTTAGTTAGCTATAAGGTTAGGATTTACTAATAGTTTTCTACTAGTCTTGTTTTTGCTTCCCTTAGGGTACTGTATCCTAGTAGCGTGTAAATTGGGGTAAGAGTGCTACTATGATAGCTGGTCCTATATCGTGCAACATATTATATGTATTTAGTGTAATTAGTTTAGTTACCTTCATTAAGTTGGTGTTTATGCTGCTTGTATATAACGCTTATGGGCATCTTCACTGACTATTCTCCTTATGTATGTTTTTACTATTTACTATGTATGTAGCACTTAAGAACGATATTACCCCAGCTGAGGTTTACAGGGGGGGGTGTGCAACTTTTATAACTTGTGTTATTGGATTATGGGGGTGTGACCGAACGTAGTGTGTAGTTCACATGGTTTGTGGTCAATTACATCCGAGGACGGCCAAAATGCGTTGATGGCGTAACATTTGTTATAATAAAATAATTAATCAGACCCAGGCGGGCTACGACCTATTACTATTATATTGATTATACTTCGGATAGCACCGAGGATGTGTGTAAGTAGAGGAGAGTGTGCTTTAAAATTATTTCTGATTAGGGATATAAAAAGTCAGATTAAAAATAATTGCAATTGTAAGGTAGAAACGCATAAGAAGGTAGAAGAAGGTAAGAGAGGCATTAATGTAACCGCAACATGACTCGTGCTAAGAATATTCCCATCTACCCATGGCTTATTTAGCCACAAAGAACAAGGCCAGTTTTCTTTTCTCCAAAATTCTACATTCCGTGAATACAAAAGTGAAAGCAAGATCAATTTGTTCCAAGACAGTAACTGAGCGGTATTTAGATTTGTTTCATTTATGGAGAACACCAAAGGCGCTTTTGCCTAAAGGTAAAAAGTGCTTTAATTCCAACTTATCTGCAAAGAGAGAGAAAAAAGTTTGAAACCTTTCAAGAACTTGATTTACGAACCATTCTGACCCATGACATTAATGGAATGCGATTAAAGTAGCTTCTAATAACAATGTTTTACCTTCTAGCTCCCACAGGTGAAGTATTAAAAACTTAGGTTCTATTGTTTGGTTTCATTGACAGGGAGGTAAACTTTGATGGGCAAAATAGGACTTTAAATGGTCAAGGGTTGATAAGGCGCTACAGTTTTTTATATCTGAACCTATATCAGAATCTAAGGCTAGTTTGAACCATTTTTTTCATGTTTTTGCTATTTTCTGTGCGTTTATTGACTAACCAAATTCAATTTCTGTGCAATAGATGTATCAAGGTCAACGTTCAATTTGTGGTAACAATTCATTCCAAGTTTTCCTAGACCTCTAAGTCTGCATGACTTAAAGTTGTGACATCTTAGGATTAAGGAGAGCAAGCAATATTACAGGGACCATGGCAGTCTTGCTTCTAATAGATGTTCTCTGTAATTAATATACAATTCTTATATTATAAAGCGCTAGAATCCTTTGTATCTGGTATTAGCAAGCCATGCATGGACCCATAGTACAATGATCAGTGTTCAATGGTAAAATAGATTTAAGCTTAAAGTCCAGTTGGTACTAACCTGACAATGTTCATGGCTCAATTTTGTGATAACATTAGGCATATGTTGATTACCAAATTTCATTGGCACAGGCAGTTGTTCAGAACAGTTGTCAGGATATGTCTAATAGTCGCTGGCCAGTATAATCACTATTATATACTTTGAGGACTAAGTGCAGAGAAGTAATTGGGTTTTACTTAAAGGGCCATGTCCCCCTGGTGAACAAAAACTGTACCCTGTAAAACACACAGTAGTATTCTCTTGATTTTGGTGGGTTAGGCAAGTGTTGTCCTGCTAGTAGATCAGCCCAGCGCAAGGAAATGAACAGAAAAAGCAAGAGAAGAAAACAGGGATTTTAACAAACATCTCTAAAGGAGGGATCTTTATTATCAGCTGCACAGGAAATGTATTGCAGGGCACATCTGGTATTGGGCTGATATGGGACTATAAATGGACTGTGTATAAGGCTTAATATGGGGTTTGTATTGGACTTTCTATGGGTTGTGTATAAGGCTTTCATGGGGCTGTTATGGGACTTTCTATGGGCTGTTGTATTCAGGCTTTCTATGGGGCTGGTATGGGCCTTGCAATGGGGATGTGTATGAGTGTTCTATGGGGATGGTATGAGGCTTTCTATGGGAGTAGTTGCCGAAGACGTCTATGGGAGAAACGTGAGGCTGGCTGTTAACTCGGTTCAAGGCAGTTTTCCTGGTTTAACTGTTAAAAATAAGTACCTCGTTTATATAGTCAGGTCAGTTATACTTGAGTTATACGTACCTGCCCCCATAAACTGATATATTTTCACTTTATTACCTGCATTCCTACCAGATATTTAATGATGATTATCACATCACAGGCAAGGATTGACTGCTGTTTCACCGCATGCTGAAGCTTAAAAAACGCTATTGAACAAAGGGAGGAGGAGATACCTTTGCCAGTAAGGAAGAGACTTATAAATATCTGGTTACAAATCCATGAAATAAAAACGGTATAAAAATAGTTAGTGGGTTATAAGATAACTGGACAAGTCACCAGTCTTAGTTTTAAGGTGGCCATGGCTTAAGAGTGAAAACACTGACTACTACATATTGTTAACCACGAAGATTTGTTATATAATAGAAAGTTGGGCCCATTGCTTTCAGCCATCCTTACAGATGTATGTGTAGCTGGTCTATTGTAAAACTTGGCATTCAGCAGGAAAACTATTTCACTGCTGACATATAAGAATAACACAAGACCTTTTTATTAACCTGTATAACCAATATTATCAATCAACTCAAGATATTACTAAACCTTATTTTATTTTAAGTTACTCCTTACAGATTTTATATTAATCGGTTTTTTAAAGGGTATGCCACCCTAAAAGTATTTTTTATATTCCGCTCCCCCATGTCCCCCAGCCCCAACCGCGGTATTTTTTATATTCAGAAAGCCCCCAAACTCGTACTTACCTCTCCTCTTTCCCCCGGCGCTCCCAGGCCTTCTGCTTGCAAATGCAAGCAGAGGGGCGGGACGGCAGTCGCGTCCGTGATTGGCTTGCCCGCTCAGCCAATAATGAGACGCGACTGCTGGTTCCACCCCTCTGCTTGCATTTTGCAAGCAGAAGACCTGGGTCGTCCAGAGGCGGAGGGAAAGAGGCCAGGTAAGTAAGGGATTGGTGGGCTTTCTTGAACATAAAAAATACCCGGTGGGGCTGGGGGACATGGGGGGCGCAGGATAGTAAAGGGGATTTACACTAGGGGGAGGGGATGATAGAGGAACGGGAGGGAGAGGGAGGGGGGAGGAGGAGTAAGGGCTGCAGTACGCATGGCAGAATTCTCCCGGAGGGACCAGGGTAGCAGGCAGAGCCCTATATTGGATCTGACTAGCCTCCTGGTCGTCAGTTTGGGGACTTTGCGGGGGGGGGACTACAGGAGAACCAGATGGAGCTGGGATGTGGGTAAGGATTACACTAACACTACATGGTGGGGGCCAGTAGGGGGGGGATTATAGTTTTTAGGGGTGGAAATGCCCTTGAAACAACCCCTTATTGCACCCCAAGTGATAGGCCACAAGTGTGCCAAGCATAGCGCCAGGCAGTCCTCTAAAACAAGACAAGACCAGCGCTTGTAAAGCTTGTAAAATCAACACCTATTACCAGTTGTATTGATTTGCTACGTTTGTATTCCCTCGTGGATGAGAAATGATTTTGGCCTTTTGCAAATGTGATATGGCTAAAACTAGGTCAGAGGAAAAAAAAAAAAAATACGTGATATTAGAAGATGCCTCAATCGTGACTGAAGCTTCCCGGCAGGCCTGTGAACTTCCCTGGAAGAATTCCGATTTAGTCTCAACTCTATTATGTAATGTCAATCAATCCCCCTAAATAAAAAGAAATAGCAAGATCATCTTTTCGCTCTGCCGCCAGATATAAATGTAACTCACTTGTCTTCGGTTCTTTTTATCCACACGATTAAGGCTATTCAAATTAAACGGGGCAAAGAAAAAAAATGCCAATTTCAGCACGTATGTTCAAAGGAAAATATGGGAGAGAAAATATTACAAATGCCAGTCAAAAAAAAAAATAAAAAAAAAAATAGAGATAAAATTCTATAGATTGGTTGCGAAATAGAAAAATAGACTTTTCTATTTAAAAATAACTCAAAACCTTTAATTTCTGCCTAAAATAAGTCTTAAAATGTAACATAAAGAGTAAATTTAAACTTAAATCAGTTGGTGTATAGTGTTTGCCTTTTCCTATTAAGGTTCCTTATTAGCTTCATTGCTGCCAACAGACAACACCATCATACATTATAAACCAGAAAAGAATAACCTTTTTTTGTTACACGACATGGGTATAAATGAATATATTTTCCTTATTTAACAACTCTATCAGGGTGTTTATCGTCAAAAAATTTATTAGCGTTTAAATATGGAGTAATTTTGCCCCCAACCAATCCGAATGTTAGCTTTCCAAAGGGTAACAGGAATACTAAGCCACAAAAATAACTATTTGACACTTCAGTTTATTATTTCCCAAATTACGCTCTGGGGACCGGATTTACCTACTTACCGCCGCTCCATGAGCAGCTTCCTCAATGAACAGCTGTTTCTCTTCTGATCGTGCGCCCTATATTTGGTATTGGGCGCAGGCCTAGATAGGGCGCCCGGTCGGGACAGAGCGGGGCTGTCAGTGAAGGAGCGGCTTTCCGTCTGTAAGAAAGTTCCCAGGGCCCACGAGCGTAATATTATTCACAGGGAGGTGAGAATAAGCATTCTCACCTCCCCTGTGAATAATAGACAAAACGAATGGCAAATAGTTATTCATTTTTGGGGCTTTAGGGGGTAGTGTCCTTCCTAATAATAAGAGTCTGATTGGTTGGACCAAAATTAGATAATGATTAAATAGTAAGAACTTTTATTGAATCTCCCGTTGTCTTCTCCAGGTAATGTGACATTTGTTTGAATGGGGACTGTATAACAATAAATGCCGCACTACTGCCTAACAATAGCCATGATATGTCTGTAATAAAGAAATAACACAAAGCTAAATAAACAATAAATACGGGTGATGACAGAGAAAATAATTAATAAAAAATAACAAAATTAACAAGGTAAACTGTGCGGTGGGACAACAAACTATATATAAAAATATAGTAAATATATTAAAGACCATATCGATCCCATCATTTGGGAGTTTTTTCTAGTTCGATTAAAAATTTCGATATGTGGATTGTGGTTTGGGATTGAGTAAAAATGGTAACAGACTTAATATTATGACCGTTACCTAAATATCACTAGCTACCTTCATGACAGGCAGGGGATCTATCTCAAGATGACAAGCATCTAGAATGGGAGAGCAGATTATCCAGCAGAAGAAAGACATGATGAATTAAGGAATGCGTTTGCAATTCGATCAATGTTATGAAGTGATTTTCTTTTTTTTTTAAATTGAAATCTGCAAAAAACTGATTTTTTTCCCCTTTAACTGACAAAAAGTGATGTATATACAGCTGTAGAAGAAATTAAACAAAAAATATTCACCATGAAACATATGGGTCCATGTCATTATATACTGGAGATTTGCAGTTGTCTTGCCGATAGAGCTACTTGGACAGGGGGGTCACCAAATTTATTCCAATTGAGCGTCCCTTAATGGGCCTAAACGAGTGGTTCACAATAAATTTTTGCCGCCAGTCTGGTCAGAACGAGTCAAAAGCAGTGATCGTGTCTGTCTGGTTGAAACTATTCTACAGTGTCTTACGCAGCTTAAAAAACTCTTCAGCATTTATACAGTAATAATACGATACAATTGGGGCGGACTGTGTAAATCTTTGTTATAATTATATCCAAATTCATTCCACCCAAAACTACAGTAGTTAGAAAGCCAACGACGTAGGATTAATATGGTATGCAGCAGAATGTTGCACTCCCCCTCCCTTGGCCTCTGAAAAGCTTCCACTTCCTCTTAAGCTCCACGATTTTTTTGTAAAATTTCGATGGATAGCAACCAGTGGCATTGCGTTTTGATGTATTCGGTGTAATCTTAGGATTTGATAGTTTGCCGACTGGCAGAACCAGGAAGCAGAAAAAGGCGGTAACGGTGGGGTTTTCTTTTACCGCCGACCCTGTCTCCTGGGGTAACAAACATCAGGTTAGCCTTTCGGTTAGACTGACATCCTCAGGTTCTAACTATAGCCAGTTCAGGGTGGGGATGATTTACCTATCAACAAGGTTTTCATTTGTGGGGAAATGTGCCCTGTAAAGCAAGGCCAAAAAAAATAATTTACAATCCCAAGGCTAAAGCGATCCAAGATTGTACAAGTGTATAGCATAGGCTCACTGCTGTAATTCTTAACTTCTTTAAGAAATGTTCTGGAAAATGGCCAAACAAATGTAAAAGCTAAATTTTTTTAAATAAAAAAAGAAATGGGAAAATTAAGATAACATAAGATCAGGTCACCACAGCTAATTCCTTCAAACCTTGTTTACAATCATTTGCTTCAACAGAAATGCCATGATCATCATTAACATATACCATATCACCTCTCCATCACCAAGGAGACTTATGACAAAGATTCTTGCGATAATCTTTATATGACATTAACCACAAACATCAAAAATCAAGGAAAAGAATGCTCTACAATGAATGGTAATCAATAAAAGTGAAGTTTGCTTAAGAATAGAAAAAACACATATATCAACAATAGTTGAAAGTTCAGACTAGATTAAATTTAAAGGAAACAACACGGGACTCATGGGTTAGTGCAACAGCAGAAGAAATCTAGCCTGGAGGGACATTAAGGTAAAACCACGTGTTTGCTGCTGGAGATTTATTTCGCCTTGCGGACCCTTTTTTTATTAGGTACGAATATGTGAATTGTACTCCATGTAATATAAAAGGGCATGTTCAACCCCCCGCCAAACATTTTTATAGCATACAGGACCCCCCAAAAACCCCTACTTGTTGCTAATACTTACCTTCTCACCAGGCATACAGAAATTTTACAGGTCGACAGTCACCGTGTGGGCGCTTGAGAACAGGCTTCAGAGCCATAAAGGAGGTGGGCGCACGTGCGGTGAAAGACACAAGGGCAATGTGGTAGTGTTATGGGGTGGCGGTGGAGGTATAAAAGATTGTCTGGTAGGGTGTTTATTTAAAACCTGCCCATTTAGCATAATTAACTAAGCCACTACATGTATGGAGTGCAAGGTGAATAGTTTGACCCCCTTCCCCCACTGGTCAACCAATCACTTCTGGAATCTGGCTGAACTGCGTGGTCGAGTAAGCGTTTTGGAGGTTCAATTTCGGCTCCAAATTCAGCTCCAATCACCCCTAAGAGGACTATAGCAGTCGCTTGCTTGCGCCTCCTTAATAAGAAGGTTGCTGCTTTCTCAGTGATGGAACATTGCAAGACAGCCGAAAAAAACACAAGATAATAAATCAAATCAGATATTCACAACCATACGATACCAAATCATATTCCCATAACAGAGGCTAAATACAGAACTCTCTCAAAATGTACAATAAGCAACTCAGGACAGGAACGGCCAAATCGGTAAACATGGGAGGATTGTGCAACTCAATGGCGCCCCTTGGTACATCATAGCTGCCTAAATCCATACGCCAAAAACTATGCAACGAGAAGTAAAGCAATTGACAGTAAAGAAGAAAATACAGTAATGCTCATACTGATTTTCTAGAGAAAGTACGCGATTGTAAAATTAATCACTGCTTCGCGGTTCTGCTTTTTGCAAACAGAAAATGGACAGCAGGGTCTCACGATACGTTTAATCCGAACTTCCTGAGTTGTAGAACCAGTCCTACTAGATCAATGGTTCACATGCCGGTCAAGCGAAAACCTTTTCATCATATGCCTCTTGGTAATGTGATTCTGCAATCATTTAAAAAACCTTAGTAAGTGTGGCTTAGTGGGCATTGAAACCCGTTATAATGTCTTGTCTATTAGCCTGTGTCCTGTTCTATGATTGGTGGTTTATCCTAGTTCAAAACCTCCAAGACGTTACAGTTGTAGTTTTACTGCAGATACAGGCTGAGGTTCACTGACCTATACCTGTGTTGGGATGATGGAAGGAGTTTGGGAAGCTTCTACGGTTAGTGTGTGGAACAATGTGATGGAAGGTTTGCGTGAGTTGGAGCGCGTTTGGACTGGGCTGAAGTGAAGCCGGGCTTTTATATGCTCCCCGAACTCTTCAATATAGAAACTTCGTTAATATCTCATTTTCAATTTACCTTGGACATACGGTAATCCACAATATTAGCCCATTGGTTTAACGAGTTGAGAGCCGGGTTCCCATACTTGTGGCTCCTACTATCTGTATGTTCGGGTCATTGTGCCAGCATTCACCCCAGGCTTTGGTTAATTCTGTTTTTTCGTTTGTTTTTTGTTTTTCGTATTGTTTCTACAATATACGACGCCCCCCTGTCTGCTGTATTGGTAGGGGACCAACAGAAACCTAACGCCAACTATAGAGAGCGGAAAGTCCGTCCATATGCCACCGGATACATGTTAATTCAAGTTTTATTTGTGTAAGTATCCGATTTTCAGTGTACGGGGAAAATTGACGTGTACGGATATAATCACAAAAACGCTGTCTGTAAGATGTTTACAACAGCGAAAGGTGACATTCCTCCTAGAAAACTGATGGTGGGTCAACAAGAGCACTCCTGAATATGTGTATGACTTGATTTGATTTGAGGCAGGTAAGGCCATTCCCTACCGTAACCTTCACCACAGGAGTGGTTGACCGGATTCCATCCCCAGCCCAAGCGCGAAGCTTGCTCCATACAATAGTTCAAAAGGAAAGCTTCAATTCGCCGGTTGGCATGATGGTTCTGCTAGCTGACCTCTGCAGACAGAAGGGGAATTGCTAAACAATGCCTCTATGCCTCGGTGCCTGACGAAATGAATGACGCACCCCTCAATACTTTCACAATAGCTGCCTCTAACCCAGGTGCTGGGTCAGAGACGCACGGAGCCCCGGCTCGGTGGTTCTGTGACATGCGAGATCAAGATGAATTGGCACAAAACTCCTGCTGATCTAAGTCCTTGTTTTTGACATTAATTTAGTTCTTCCCTTAAGGCATGATGAGCACAGATCTGGTTTATGGATGTCCATTCTAATGTTACTGAAGCAGAAGCAGAAAGAAGCCAATGAAGCAGATGTTGGATCAGGGACTGCCGAACTACTGACCATATGGGAAAACGGCACTGACCCCATCCGTTTGGCTTCTACAACTGCCACGCTTAAAGTCAGAGCAGGAGGGGCAGACACACAAATAGGAAATTCATAGCAGGGACATCCACTAACGTTCCCTGTTACCTATTCCAACTTCAGCACGGACAAAGACAGACAGTCACAATAGGAAACGGCTGAGACGATAAAAAGATGACAAAACAAATGCTATAGGTACAACTACACAGACAAGACAAAGAATAAACAGAAATACATAGATGGATGTAAGGCTGGTAGAAATAACCTGGCCGATCGGCAAACGGTATTTTTTTTACCCCATACGTAGTGCCACCTGTTGCTGTAAAACTGCAAGATTTTAGGTGGAGGTTTTTACCCTATAGTTTCTATGTAAGATATTCTCATATGAGTGATCAGAGACGTCAGCGGGGGCTACATGCCACAATGTAAAGCCACCACTAGGCATTTTTACATACGACAGGGAGGCGGTGTAAGCTCATCGGTTCTAGCAACCCTGCAGGTGGCAATGGACTTTTAGAATAGGAATTTCTAATTGGTTAAACTTTTTTTAGTTTAATGGTTTCAATTGCTTTAGATTCTTGCATTGGTAAACTGTTATGAATTAAAAATACTTATACCTTAATGTACATGCTAAGTGAACGCTTGTTTTTTTTCCCCTTCCTTTTTGGTGGTATTTTCAGCAGCAGGACTGATCCTTTTCCATGAAAGGCGGTTTATATTCTAAGCCTCGTACACACGTCAGATAATTTTCGACGATTCGCCGACGAACGAACACATCGTGCGTCATTTCGTGCGAAAAATGAGCTTAACGGATTTTTTTCAAGACCAACGTCACACGGACTATTCTCATTTTTTTTTCGACGATCAGACTAGAGGATTCGTCTGACGGTTGTCGTTGTTTGTAACATTAGTCGGCAGATTATCGTTAGATAAGTGTAATGGAAGTTGAATGAAAAAGTTACCCTGTGCAACATGTCGAGATCACGCGATATTTCCGAACGTCGCTTAATACGAACGTCACGTAACCCCTTTACCAACGGACATATCTATCCATCTATCATTGGTGTATGTAAAGGCGTCATTGGCAGAATCGTGTATAACGAGACGGTCGCCTTGAACGTTCGTCGCGGCAGTTTTATTCTGTCGTTGTTTACGAAAAATGATCGGACATGTGTGAGCGTTAGACCCTGTGTGAAAGTCTTAACACAAAATTACACTCTGCAAAACTATTTACTTTCTTAAATAATATTATACCCAAACTTGATATGAAAGACAAATACAAACAGACAAAACAAAGGAGGTCAGTCTCCAAATTTCCATCGTTTCCTAAAATTCGGTGCTTTCACGCACTAACTTGCTTGAATTCGATTTAATCATGTTAAAGGGCGACAGAGAGATCCATTTCCCTGCAGAGAGGCCTGATCACCCTATCACAGGGAGAAAATTAATAACCTCAAAGCAGCTCTATGCTAAACACAAAAGCTAGACCGATGAAAGGGGGAAACATTTGAACATCAGAGCTGATCGTCCTCGTCCCCTACAGATACTAATAATGTGATTGTTAATTTGGATGGATTATGCAGATCATGTTTTATGAGGCTTAAACCCTTCCATGTAATCACTGTGATGTGAGATCAGATACTTTGCTTTGTGATTATGGTTTTAACCATCTAAGCTGGCTGAGGATATAGAATTGAAGCTGTTGCACATGTTAGCAATAAGTAGAATGATTACAAACAGATCCATGAATATAATGGTCAGTTCTAAAACCTATTCTCGGTAAAGGGCAAGGGGACCGTTCGGGTTCCAAAATTCAAACAATTCATCTTATAGGCTATTTATTACTTAAAGTGTACTGTACCATATATATTGAGGTATAAGCCAACCCGAGTAGTAAAGCCGACCTGGCTCTCGCCGGGACCATTGGTGTACCTCAAAAAATAGGAAAACATGATTGAAACAAGTATAAGCCGAGGAGTGAAATTATAACAACTACTGCCTCTGATTCTTTATTGTTTTGAGGTCTTTAGTTGCCCTTAAATGGACAACAGAATTCCCCCATTACAGGGAATTCTAGATGTCAATTTAAAGGGCAACTAAAGCCGAAAAACATACAGGAATTGGAGGGCATACAAAATATACCACCTTCTAATTCTGTATTGTTTTGATGCTTAGTTGCCCCTTTACAATGGACTGCGAATTCCCATACAAATAATAGCATATGGATTTGTGTAATACTCTATAAGAATTATTCTGGCCATTTAAAAGAAGACTAACTTCATTATCCTTTATAGTGGGAGTTGTAGGAGTTTCTTAAAATCTGACCAGGAGCACTTGCCACCACAGTTCAGTGGAGGAGTTCAGTGGAGGCAAGAGGCGAGAAAAGCTGTGGTAAAAGGGAAGCTAAGGTATAGGTAAAAGCTGTGGTAAGGAAGCTATGGTTAAGGTAAGCTGTGGTAAGGGAAGCTAAGGTCAGGTCAAGCGGTGGTTTTAAGGGAGCTAAGGAAGACGTAGGATTATACTCGAGTATATACGGTATACTGAAATACCGGCCAGCATTATTAATGGATAAATAATATGTGTAAAATAGCTACTTACTCTTAGGGGTGTCTGTGTGCATGCTGGCCTTCATACAATACTATTTTGCCCTTCCTCACGGGCTAGTAAGCACCCAAAAAATCGTGATTTGTTGTTTACTCGCACCTAAATGCACCACAAAAAGAAGTTTAGTGAAGATCCTCTTGCTTCTATATACTTGGATTGCCTTTTAAAAACGTATCCTGAGTGGGGTGTGTGGAGGATTTTGCACCCCCCTACGGCCTTACTAGGCCAACCAAATGTACTCCTCGTCAAGTCATTCCGTTTATGGAAATTTTACTGAAAATAAGGAAAACACCAAACTTATATAATGTTCAAATACCACAAATTACTATGACTAATTCTTTTTTCCCATTTTACTTTAACAGAGTAACAAGAATTTTAAAGGATTCAAACTACGTAGACTCAGCCGAGATCACACATAGAGCGAAACACGGGCAAGGCCCCCCCACTATTGTGCTTTCTCCCATGCAAACAACGTAGAAACAAGGGCTACCTGTGTATTTTGACCCTGATCTTTCAAACGGACGGTATATCAGTGGCCTCAGCTTAAAGAGAGTAATGAACAAAATGGTTGTTAATGGATTGAGGGACTAGATTCATACATTAAAGGGTTCCAGTCACACCTACAGTAACACATTTTCTTCCAATAGCTCACACGGTGTACATCCATTTCTCTGCAGTACACAAATTGTAATTATGAAAATAGTATATGAAGAAAATGGAAAGACAGAATGTACAGGTGGTGGGATCATTGATATAAACTGGTCTAACGCAAAGAGTTATTTATAACACAAGGAGAAGTTAGGGCCCAAGCCTTCTGGGAATTTGCCCACCCAAAATAGGGTCAGGCTGGTTATTTAAGGATGAATAATTGAAGCCAGTGTGCGAGGCCTTTTGGGGAAACAAGGAACATGTAGACAGTTAGAGAAAGGACAAGACTACTTGTTAGGAACTAGCTATTGAAATGAAACTTGGTAAAAATAAATGGCCATTTTATAAAACCTTATTGCTTTATTATTTTGTACAGAACTATGCAACATATACAATGGCCAATAGAGAATGAAGGCATATGAATTGAACTGGACAGCAATATATTTCATTCCTATTCTATAGGTTGTATACTCCTATTCCCCGGGCATGATGTCATATCAGTGAAGTCAGCACCTTGCCAGTATTATGTACTTCAGTTTAAAACAGGCAGACTGCAGGGGAGAGCAGTCACATTGCTGTCACACTATAATGCACCACCTATGCTTCAATCTGATGGCTCTTTTTTTAAAGTAAATCAGCGGATTTACTCACAAAAAAAAAATATACGAAAGTCTACCAACCCCCTGTGCGTGATGTTCATAGTTAAGACGTAGGCAGAATTCTAACACCCCTGATCCTGATGGAATGTCTGTGAAAACAGCAATTATTAGTTCATGTATAAATCTATTTCAGTTTACATTTATCGACGGTGTCAGGTTGTCTAATTCTTTTCCATTTGCGATACGATATTTCCTACAACATGATTACGTGTTTATGTGCTCAGGGATCACAGCGAGCGGTTGTATTTTAAATGTTCAGTCAGGCACATTTTAATGTTGGGTGTCGAAATGCCAAAAAACAAGCTGGTTCCAGCATAGTCAACTTATACGGCCAATTGAAGCTGTTCACACCTAATGTCAATACACCCAATGCCAGCAGGTTATCATATTCAGCCTTTCAGATGTCTAATTAACATGTAACAGGCTCCCAATCCATTCAATTCTCTGACAGTTGCACAAACGTTAAGGTTTTGTCACACACAAAAACACAAACATTACATTTATTAAAAAAAGTTTGATACATGACAAATGAACCATGGTTTAGTGTGTGCTTGTGAAGGTTCTACAGTTTGTTGTGTGTTTTCTTTCAGCACGTTAGTATGCGTTTGTAGTTGTGAATGCTGTTTGTGGGTGCTGATGTACGGGGTAAGCTAGTTGTATGCGGTTTTCTTTTCCCTAGACTTCTATAAGTGGCTATTCTAGCCATCATGAATTTTCAGCGGGCGATTTTTGAAAATGGGCTGATTGGAATGCACGAGTGGGGAA
Source organism: Hymenochirus boettgeri (assembly GCA_019447015.1). NCBI lineage: Eukaryota > Metazoa > Chordata > Amphibia > Anura > Pipidae > Hymenochirus > Hymenochirus boettgeri. Next base: position 277,918,357 of record CM033474.1, read on the forward strand.
AGCCAAACATAAAAAAAAATACTATAGTGAAAATAATGATTTGTGTTTTTTAAAACAACACTGCATTAGAACTGCACAGAAATTTGTCTAGCATTGCCCCAATCTTAAACGGGAATTTATACATACCGTCATTCCCTTCTCCATTCGTCGCTAACCAGTGAGGACCGTAAACCGGTAAGTCCTCCCACACAAGTACTTTTCTCAATTAGCTAGCAGCTAAACTTACCTTGAGTCACCTCTCTTACTCTGGTCCAGTCCCGCCAATCCACCGGCCTGTGACAAGACCATGGAAGAAGTGCTCTCGCAAGAAGACACATTCTTCCAACTGGTCACTATCATGGCTCTGAAGAAGTAGTAGTAAGGGACTGGAGACTGTTAGATAAGTTAAACAGCTGATTGGTAAGTACCCGGGGGTAAATGGAGGGGTGGGGGGCAACCCTGGACAGAGCAGGGTGATTGTCTTGGAAACTTTTTGTCTTTTAAGCTTAAATAATAAGAATTAGGGGTTGAGTTTCAGTATTGAAGCTCGTAGTGTATTTATTGAGTGCAACAGGTCCTAAACATGTCTTGGGACCTATTAAATGAACATGATGCTTGCCTGCTTGACATTTTCAATGACCAAGGAAGGATACATCTACCCAGGAACATCTCTAGAAGAATAAATGAAATTCTCTGGCCTTGAACTTTGCGTATTAAATGTATAAGCAACGTCCATGTCTATGGGGAGGCGGGAATAAAATGACAAATCTCGAGAGGCCTTTAAAACGGTCTGTGAAATTAAAAGACTTTTCCACTCAACACACAGATGTTATCAGGGCACAGTCTGAATCGGCCTTTAACCCCAGTCCCCTGATGCGGCCATATCGACCAGAAGATCTCTTTAGCTAAAAATGGCTGCGTTCCATGAATCCCCAAAGCAATCACGGCAAGTAATGTGCGGACAAGAAAGCTTTAATGTCAGTGACGGGCATAGCCAACAGGTCTCGGGATGAATTTAAGGAGACACAAGGGCGCTGAAACAAGTGTCCAGTCGTGTCCCAACTCTATTGTGACATGTTCTGCTGCCACGTGGCTCTCCTCTGTCAATGGTGGAGACAAGAGGGATAATTGCATTACTTGAGAATCATGTCAAATAAAAGCCTAAAGAGAAGAACAGAGTCCCTGGTATTAAAGAACAAAAACTTAAGAAAAAAAAAAAAAAACACCACATAGTTTCAAACAGAGAGTATGGGCCTATAAAGAGTAGCTATAACCCCAATTGGTGTCCGGCACCCGATCCAGGCCTGCTCTGCATTCGGCAAAAACTGAACGATCCATACCAAAAGTACAGTCGGCCGAAAGGATAGCCTGGTATCGCTAGTCCCCTTTATCTTTTGAGTGCCAATTTGTTCAATCATCCCTGGAATATCGTAATCAGTGTACCTAGCCTAAGGCTGAATACAAAATTATCAGCAAAAGCTGGTACAGAAATACCGAGACGTTAGCAATGATAATCATTGCTGAGCAAAATTTTCCCACCGCAGGAGGACCAATGGTGATCAAGCATCATCAGGAACGAACATGGTGTAAACTACGTCCAATCACGCCTATCTTCAGACGGCGTATGTCTCCGCAGAATTAGAAAGGAACAGGTCAGATCATTCTATCAAGCCTTACAAGCAATAGCGTAGTACATTACAGATTGGCCGAAGCGGATCTGATTATAATAAGAACGCTTGACTGGGTCTTTGTAAGGGCAAATATTAGACATTAGATACTGTTCCAACATATTTTGCAGAATATTTGTGCGAAGGATATAGTTTAGAGGTTTTTTTTTTTTCCTTACCGAGTATTAATAATGGGACACACACAGTCAAGCCGAAAGACAAAAAAAACAAAAAAAACAAGTACATAATTGATGCTTGCCAACTCACTGAAATTGATCTAAAATTGTTAAAACTAGCTGGTCTGAATCAATGCAAACCAACACTGCTGGACCAAACAACAAGATACAAAGACCCAGTTGCTAATCACAGCATACTAACTACCAGCAGATTTTTGAAAGATCATAGATTTTGCTATGGTTTGCCAGAGAATAGATCAGGATAGAGTACCAAAGTGAAGTGATGCTTATGGTGGCAAACACATGCCGAGTTCTGTTGTGCAATTGCAGATTAATTTAGTCGGCGCATGTAGAAACAAAAAAATTTGAATTAAATATAAAGATTAAGATAATTTCAGGAAGGCAGGAGACCCAACCATTCTACCTCCCATCCTCTACATCTATATCAGGGTTTTGCCCATTGCTATTAAACAACAGAGGATAACGCTCTGCGAGAATAGTCTTCTCACTGGCTCCATGGTGGACCGCCAGTGACAGAAGGGATGGGATTGGAGAGTTCGATAAGGGAGTGCTTTCAAGTAAGTATTACAGATATCTGGAAGTACCACAAGTAAGGGACCAAACGGTTAGGTCCTTAACCCGGGTTTACAATGTCTAAGTGTCTTCATGCACCACGAGTTGGCCAAAGGGGGCCTGCAAATGGGGGGTCCATGAGTGAAGGTCCCATAGAGTGGAGGGACTAGGGGGGCTTGAAGAGGAGGAGGAGAAACAGGGCAGAATGTCATTCCATTGACATGGTTTTCAGAGCAGGAGGAAGCAGGAAGTGCGGGGACCTGGTGATCTGCTGCCCACATCACACAAAAAAATGTAAATATTTCAAAACTATGCAAAATAAACAAGCAATGTGACATCAAATTGCAAAATTTCCAGGAAGAGCATTTCTGTCAATTACTCTAAAGTATTTGTGCACCACAGTTCACCTTTAAGGCTTATGACAGATGTAAGATTCGTTGTCAAATTGGCCAATGAAAGGATCAAAGATGGAACACTTGGTTTGCAATTTTATGTTGTACCCATCTCTCACACGTTTGTTGATTCCACGAACCTCTTGGACGTGTGCACACACAAGTTTTTTGCTGCCAAAGTGGTTCAGCCAACAGTAATCTTCGGGCCTAAAGAATTGGGGAATTAGTTCCTCTGTGTCAGATATGGCCAATGTTATATTTTTCAGCTATACTAAATTATCCCAGAAGAATGCCTTAAGTGTCCACCCTAACAATGTATTTTTTAAGCTGCTCCCCCATGCACCCCAGCACCAAACCGGTACTTGTTATATAGAAAGCCCCCCAAAACTCTTCACAACTTCTCTTTCCCCCGGCTGCGACTTTTCCCTGGCCTTCTGCTTGCAAAAATGCAAGCAGAGGGGCGGGACCGGCAGTAGACGTCCGTGACTTGGCTGCGCTCAGTCCAATAATGGACGCGAATGCCGGTCACAGCCCTCTGCTTGCATTTGCAAGCATAAGGACCGGGTCGGCAGCGCGGAGGGAAAGAGGAGAGGTGTAAGAAAGTTGGGGGGCTTTCTGAATATAAAAAATACCCGGTTGGGGCTGGGGGACAATGGGGGAGCAGGATATTAAAGGGGATTTACAATAGGGGGAGTGGATAGTTGTGAACGGGTTGGAGGGATGAGGGCGGGGGAGAAGGGCCTCCTTGCAGTACGCATGGCAGCCAGAAAATTTCTCCCGGAGGGCGTCAGGTAGAGGCAGAGCCATAATGGACTCTGTAGCCTCTGGTCGCATTTTTGGGACTTTGGGGGTGTGGGGGGACTACAGAGAACCAGATGGAGGGCGGGATGTGAGGTACAGAATTACACTACACTACATGGGGGGCCAGTAGTGGCGGGGGGATATAGTTTTAGGGGTGGCATGCCCTTTAACACCATGGTGGACGCCAGAGTGAGCTGAACGCTGCATCTATAAATACTGCACCAGTGAGAATTAGTTATTTTACCAGACAGCATGAACGAGACAATACACATTGCACTGTTGTTCCCGACAGCTACAACGTTAGTGTTCTGGTTAAGCATTTTTTGGAGGAAATGTTGCGTTCATTAAATTGCATAAAAACCGGACCCCAGCAGGCCAGTTCTAGCATATCATGGCTAGTGATAGGCAATGTAAAAGGTCTTTTTGATATGTGATTGGAACAATGTGCCCTTTCACAAATCCTCACACTTGATTTGCAGCAGCGACTCAAAAATTACTTAAAAGTTAGTGTTTGCTGACAGTAAAGCTCAATCGACCAGAGACGAAAAGTAGTTGTGTTCTTAATTTGCACCAGGCCTACTGATAAATGCCATGTGCAAACTGGGAGACAGCAAATAGGGGCCACTTAAGCACATAGTAGCCAACAGATCGGGTCTAATGGACTTATCATGCCTTAATTATCTATGGCCTGCCATATGCAATCTGCCAGTATGGGACTCTCATTAACCTGGAGCAATTATTGCACCTTCACAACAATGCTTCTATTTCAAACAAATTTATTTAATGACGTTAAGCCAGATTTTTTCTGCTTAGAAACTAAAGGGTCTATGAGATACAGTTAAAAATGGTATAAATAGATGTGCACTAGACAGTGACATTAAGGACAAGTACACTCTTTATCAATCTCTTAACCTTTCTTCGAACTTCATAAGTTTTATTTCCCTTGTTCGTTTTTATCCTGTCATTTGTAAATAGTAGATTTTATATTTTTTTCAAGTCTTACTTCAGGGCGATCTCATTCTAGATCTATTGCTATATGGGTCAGTTGTCGTGATTGGGATTGTTAACAAAAAACTGTGGATCCAGATTGATCTGCTCTGAAAGTTTCATTTCTTTTAGATTGGGGAGTTTTAGATTTAGGCAACACCTATTTTCCAAGGACAGCAGCAGTAATCCCCCCCTTATTAGTTGGATCTGTGATAAGTGTTAAGTACGGTTCTGGGGGCAAGTGCGGCATAGATAGGGGGTATGAAAGAGGAGCGGCATATGTGGGAGTGAGTTCGTGATAGTAGGTTAAGTTTGTGACGGCACTTTTCCAAAAATGTGGTGAACTGTAAAATGTTAATTATTAATGTTATTTATATCGGTTGCGTTGATAGGCCAACTATAACAAAAGTAAACGGATGCTGTGGCCTTTTATACCCAAAAGATGGGTTGTTGTCGTGATTTGTTTTGTAGGTCGGAAGTTCAGGAGAAAGAAAAGTGAATGAGGGTGTTAATGAGTGGGTATGGCGGAGGGAAGTACCAGGGACCCAATAAAGGTACCATGTCAAGGTACACTATATGATGAAAATATATTACCACAGAGATGTGCTAAGACTCCGGTTCACTTCATATGCCCCCCTGCAGCTCTGTACTATGTTATTTCTAAAGTACACTACCCTCCAACATTCCCATTTAATAGGATACACCATTGAGAAATATATTACACAAGCTGTGCTAAGATCAGGTTCACTTCATTATCCTCACCCGCAGCTCTGTACTTTGTTATTTCTATAAGTCATACCTCCTAAAATTTCCCTTTAAATAGGTACACTATAGAGAAATACATACACAGAGCCTGTGCTAAGATTCAGGTTCACGTCATTATCCTTTCCCCATTGTCAAATTTGTACTAGGCTATTTCTATAAGCATATTCCTCAAACATTTTACCTTTAAATAGATACACAATAGAGAATTACCATTACACAGAGCTGGGCTAACATCAGGTTTTCCACCTTCATTATGCTTCCCTGCAGTCTGTAAACTGTATTTCTATAAGTAATTACCACCAACATTCCCCTTTAAATAGTCGACACGCTATGAGGAAATAGATTACACAGAGTTTGTGCTAAGATCAGGTTCACTTCATTATCCTTCCCCTTGCAGCTCTGTACTGTTATTTCTATAAGTACCTACCCTCCAACACCCCTTTAAATAGGACACTGTTAGAGAAATAAATTACCAGGGCTGTGACACTGTATTCGGCTCACTCATTATCCTCCCCATGTTAGCTCTGTAACAGTTGTTCTTCTAAAGGGGAGCGGATCAATGATAAAGGATAGAAGATCGACAGCACATCTGGGAGAGACTGTGGCAAATTTAAAGCAACTTTTAGGAGATATGGGCAGATTGAGAGACTCCTAGAAAACTTTGGCAGATTACAAAAGATTATTTTTGAGGAGCTTGTAAAAGATTGAGCCTTCTGTTGTTCTTCTCTCTGATGTAGAAGTGTGCTTTCTGTGGACTGGGAATTTGTTAAAAAAACACATCATACTTAGAAAGCAAAAAAAGTGTCCAGAAAATAGGCCTTAGCAAATGATACAGTAGATGTCCACGTCATCTAAGAATTGCTCGTCATCCAGATTTCTGGTTGGAGATTTATGAATCTGGCGGCATCTTTAACCAGTGCTGAATATCCCTTTGATGGTGTTTCTCCCAACAAAATATTTCTAGTGCTATGCATGACACGATCAAAAATGCAGCAATGTTTAAATTTAAAAAATTCTCTCCTCCAGTTTCCTGGAAAATTTGCAGGATCATATTTAACATGTCATTTTCTTGCAGACTCTCTTCTAAGTGCAAAACACCAAAGCCTTTCTCTTGAGAATTAAACGGACAAATAATGTATATCTTGTCTGTGTTCATAAGTTTATTGGGGGTGTGGGTACAGCTCTTATTGATGACGCAAGGAAATAACGTTCTGTGATCACTTTCGGTGTAAAGAGGAAAATACATATGAATCAGAACGTTGTTTCTTGTTCATGAAAACAGAATTGTTATTAAGAAAAAAATGAATTAGTTGTTGTTGGCTGCTCGTTTTTATATCGTTTTCTAGATGACTGAGAGCATTCAAGGCTTGTGTGTGTTTACACGGACCTTACAGTTCTACTATGTGTATTCAGAACAATAGTGTGGATTTAAAGGAGAATCCTTAAATGAATTTGTAAAATCTACACCTAAGCTATTGTAAGATTCTACTCTAGTGGTTATTTAGATTAGCATAGGTAGTTCAAGAATAGAGTCTTTAACTAAGAAAGCCTTCCATTGTGTTACCAGTACAGCCCATAGTCATCCCAAAGAGCCACAATATATTCAATTTAATGATAAGTTCTCCCACTGAACTTCCACCTTTTAATAAATATGCTCTAAATGGTTAGAATGTTGTGGTCCAAACAGTAACTAAAATAGGCTAGGTAGGACACACTACAGGCAGAATCGACAGAGCAGGTGCAGTCCAATGTCGGTGGCCATATGTTATAGGAGCACATGCATGCCTTCCCCCCCCACGCAAGACTGCAAGAATAGCAGCAAACACACAGAACATTCCAGTGGCATTTCATGCAGTTAGCGTGGGTTTTGTGCGGCCTCCGCCATAATTGGCATTCTTACCAAGGACTTTGATGTGTCCAAAGAAAACAAGCCTTTAAAAAATATGAATTTATAATATTGCTGTGTAAACGCTGTTCTTATTTTACATTCTCTGTCTGAATATTTTATGTCAGGGGTCCCTGTAAACCTCCAATCCATTTGATTCCCTTACTATTGTTCCTGGTCAAAAAACTAGTCAAGATCATAATAATAATAATTAAAAAGGCTAGACGCAATGTGTGGGAGATATAGATTTATGTTTCTTCTGCAGTTGCTGTTGTTAGTAAAATCTATACGTCGGATACGTATGATTGTGTTTTTTCTTTTCCCTTACGTCCCTTAGTATTTCTGAATCTTTTAAAAGTGAAAATATTTACAGTCAACCTATGGGAATCACAATAAATCCTTTTTTCTATTACCACGATTACAATGGATGTTCTACTTAGCACAAGCACACCGTGTGCCCCCCCAAACGATCTGTTAGGATAGTACAAAAATGTACAATGATACACTGCTCATCTAGACTGTTTTAGATAAGCTCATGAGTCATTGAGTAACATGAAGGCCCACAGTCTTTTACATTGAATTAGCACCTTTACTTCCAGAATATAAACAGACTTTATACTCCACAGCTATAATTCAAGTTCATAAATAACGGTGCTGGTAGACAGAGACGACAAGGCGTAGAAGCCAGGACCCGTCTCTCTAATTCATGCATTATAATATTTCCTGCAGTCCAATGATGTACCCCAACTTCCATACATGTAAACAATTTCATCATAGTCCAATTGATTGGACCCCAAATCCCTACATGTAAACAATCTCCTGGTCATGCATTGTACCCCAAACAATACATCGTATATCCTAGTAAAATGATTGACACCCTTACTCCTGCATGTAAACAATCTCCTGGTCAATGATTGCACCACTTACTCCCTGCTAGGTTAAACAATCTTCCTGGTCCAATGATTGCACCCTTACTCATGCATGTAACAATCTCCTGAGTCCATGATTGCACCCTTACTCCTGCCTGATAACAATCCCTGGTTCCAATGATGCACCCATTACTCCTGCATGTAAAAACAATTCCGGTCCATGATTGCACCTCGCATCCTGCATGTAAACTAAACAGGAATCCCACAGTGAATTATCAAAACGTCTACTAATGCTCTGTCCATGACTCTGGTTAGTTTTTCAGATGAACAGTATTCAAGGTTCATGAATAATTTTTTTTTCATTTACATACACAAGGCACTACTTTTTTAAAATTTAACAATTTAAATTAAATGTAATGGTTTAAAATGATGCATTTAACAAATACGATGATACAGACCACTACAAAATCAGTAGTTCGTCAGAAGGGATGAAAAAAGACAATGACATTTGGTTAACTTGGTTGAAAGGTGGTGTCTTGCATGTTAGTAAATGTTTTTTTTTTTTTTTGCAGACCCGAGCGATCCAAACAAAACAATATCAGTTGATCAGTCACACTATCGGGACTAACCAGACAGTTTGCCAAATATTGGAACACCTCCATCCTTCCCAAAAACACTTTAAACAGATTGTTTAATTGAGAGAATATAAATTTAAAAATGTATACCAAAAATGATACCCTTATAATCTGATCGGTATTCTAGTCACTATGTAATTTTAATATTTTTATCATTGATGCTACAACAAACTGTGCCAATTACTTGAAAAACAGCTATCAGGTCCCACCCCATCCCATGGAGGAACTAATTGCCAGCCTGATCCTAAATACACCCCCTACTGCATTGTGATTCTATGGTCAACCTCTTGATGACGTTTAATATCCTTATAATAAGTGACATCAGTGTCACCAGGAGTGTTAAGCAATAACGCTAACCCTAATTTAAAAAACATAAGCATATTGAAAACTCCTTGAAGTTAAATGACCAATTATAAAGCTTATGAGGGTGCCGGTCTGACCACGCAGAACAAACTAAAGCCTGACATTCATAAACTAATACCACCCTCCCAAATGAGCCCCCTGTGGCCTCTTTGTCATTGTTTACATGGTCATGAAAACCCTTTGTGGTGACTCTTAATATCTTATATTTTTACTTTCAGGGGATGCATGTTTAAATAAAACAATATACACAACAGCACAAATATGCTTATGTTAGACTTGTTAGATCAGTCATGTTTAAAGCTCTAAAAAGAGAATGTGTCTGTACTTCATTCATCTGACAGGCTTAACTGGAGTGTCAAGATCCGTCATGTTAATGAGCACTTGAGTCTATTTAGATGCTTCGGTGCATGTAGCGCAAGTTTATGCGTTAAGGTTTTTAGGAACGCGTGAATGATAGTTACTCTCAATGATTATTTTAATGATAGATCTATGGGAGAAAGTCACTTAGCCTCAAAGTGGCGGCAAGCAAACAAAGTCTATTTCTCAAGCCAGCCGACAGGTTTATTTGGACCTCACATTGGATTAGAACACTGCTGTATTGATTTCATCTGGTGTTGTGGATTTAAACACACTGCAGGACACAATATTCATGATCTGACACAGCGAATGATGATTCCGCATCATGGCTCGCAGTCAATTCAAACCTTGATTAAGATTTCCAAATGGTTTTTAGGTTTTTCGTTGGAATAAGACCTCTCATTGTTAGTATGGTTTGTTGTGGGATGGCTAATATGAGCGGGTCTATCAGTGATAGGCAGACGTTCACGGGGCAGAAGATAATTTGGTTTTATTCCCTATATGTTTTGAGGTAAGAATTAAACATTAATATGTTAAGTGCAGTAGGTCTCCTTTTTGTTTGCTGATTTAGTTACTATTTATTTAGCACAGTTGCTGACCATCAAAGATCACTTCATAATGACAATTAGAAGCCGCGAAGAACTCAGAATAACAAACGGGTATTTCATAATGAAAGCAGGCATGGAGAGGAGCACATAGTAATTAGTTTTTAAAAACATGCAATCTCTGTTGGCAGTGGCTGTGGAAAATATAAAATAATAAGCTCTGTACTAGCAGTAAAAGACAACAGTTCCATAGACTAATGCAATGATAAAACTTATCTGTCATTATGGATGACTTATGGTAGGACAATCAATGTGTTAAAGGGTACACTATACTGAAAAAATGACTTTGTCTCAATCTTATCATTAATAAAGCTTGGTAAGTAGTCCAATTACTCTGATCTTGAGTGTGTTGCGGCATTGCCTTCAATCCAGCACCACATTTTGTTTAGAAAGTATCTTCCCCCCCTCCCTCTTTTATTTTAAACCACGCACATTACCATCCGACCCTTTTATTCCCACAAACAAACTGTCAAAGCATGCACACCGCACGTTCTCAAACTGTCCAAACTTCAGAACAGTAAACTACTCACAGAAGAAGAAAATGTGTTTAGAGCAAGGAACATGATTGACAGCTAAATATAAGAAGGTTTAGATTGGTATTCTAAAGATGTTGGGCAAGGACATAAAATGAAAAAAAACCAAAGTGGAGCTTGGGAAGAATTAGTTTCCAGTTATAGTCAATTTAATACATCCACTTATTTTTCGGTTAGATGCCCTTAAAAGAAACTGAGACACACGTTACCCTAATTCTTCCTCCTGACCACCGTTCGGACTTTGAGCGTCGTCCAGGAGGAGGACAGTGTTGCGACCAGATCGATGTGGTCAACAAAAGGACTACACGATCGCGACAGAGGTTTTCCACCATGTCCGACTGTCATTGTTGTCCGATTCGGATGAACAAGTCGGATTAGCCCAAGGATCGAAAATGCATGCATAATTATGGCCTTCACCGCTTCGACCATTACACTGAACTTATGGCTGGAATAAGACCGAATATTGCATCGTGTGTCCAGCCTGTCATGTTCAAGATAGACAAGACCTCACTGAAAATACATTCTGCTTGCAGATCTACGATTTCAAGAAAGAAATTGAAAAATTTGAAAATCCCGAAAGCAGGACCCATTGAAGTAAATAGGCGTTAAAAAGACGATAGTTCTAGCCTAAAATTCAAGCTTTAAATAGCAATGGTAATTTACCTGTAAATGGGGGGGCTCAGGGACTTGGAAATGGTTATACTGGAGAACACATTCAATGCCTAAAATCTTTTCTTCTTTAAAATACACTGTCAAGTACGAAATTTCATGCTCCTCCAGCTAAATTTCGGACCATCTCCAGTTACGTTTACCCTACACTAATTTAGATGTTGATTAGATTTCCTTTCAATCGTTCGAATTAAACGTTCCAAAGGCTTTTAACCTTTACCATCCGACGCCAGGAAAAGTTTTGTAGCAAGGATAAGATTCTTTGACATTTTTTCTTCCGACCGCAAAACGACCTATTTAAATAAATGTCAGTCAGTCTAAAATCTACTAAGACAATTTTATCTTTACTGGGTAAGTCTAGGGCCACCATCCCAAATGAAAACAATAGGATGAAGAAAAAAGTAAAAGGTTCTCACAAAATAATAAACTGTCGGTCACCATAAATGCTGCCTTATCCGTGATGTTATTGGATATGTATTCATGGTGCAATCGTACAGAATAATTTAATCCTAATTTGTTTTTTTTCAATAGTTACTTGAAGCCGAAGGCGTCTTGTGATTAGGGGTAGATACAGTAAGTTGTCCCTTTAGCTACCTACTTTTCTAAAATTTGGTCCTCCAGTAATAGGACTGTGAAGTGCAACTGTGCTATAAAAAGAAGATAGATACACGTAAAAACCATAAAGGTTATGGGCATAAAATACAAGAAACATGGCTGTTTAAAAAAGTCTTTAAGATTGGTCAAGGATGTGACAAGGTAAAGCCTTGGGTAAAGTTGCTAAAATACTAACAAATCCACCAAGCTTTTCCACTTTCTGCTTTTTCGGGCTATCACATTACAAGGATGGCGATTGCTGAAAATGCAGTTGGGATGTAGGCAGATAAGTTGCCAGTTTTGTTTTTTTTAAAGGTTGGACATGCCTTGTAAAGCCAATCTAGAATGAAAAAGCAATATAATTAATTTTAATGAAGTTACATGAACACATTTTGTACAGTGGACCAAACACCTTAATAGGAATTTTAGTAATAGAAGTATAGTGATGTGTATGGTCCCCAAAAATATAGACTACATGATAGGGACTACCCAAATACCAAATCAGTATTTAAATAATATTGCAACAATTCTTTTGCGGGGGTGGAAAGACGTAATTTCTGCAAATTGAAGCTGGTGCACACTAATGATAACAGAAAAATCCATTGGGGTCCAAAAAGGGATTCAATGGTACCAGCCAAGTGTGCGGCACAAAAATCAACCCGCTTCTTCTCCACTTTCAATGATATTAAAATGCCAATTGGCCAAAGGGATCATTTCAACCTTGGACTAAAAAATATGGGCAAGGAACCAAACATAGGCTAGATTTATAATGCTCTCCCAACACCCCCCAAGCAAAAGACGCCTGGTCGGATGCCCATGAGCACAATCCAACAAAGGCCTGTTAGTGTGGCACGATCACCATTATTCTAATTAAACGTCTGACAAGCGTCAAAGATCATGACAAAGTAACTTTATTGAATTTCTGAAGAGTGTCATGCACACATATTAAAAATCACATTCTAAAACCGGCGCGGGGGGGGGGGGGGGGGGGGGGGAACCCCCCTGTCATAGTACTGACAATCACATCAGAAACAACACACAAAAAGTGGGTGAGAAGGGCAACCAGAGCCATGATGGTCATAATAGGCTCCTCACTTTCTAACCGGGTCACCTCAACGTCACTTTGGGAAACTTAATCACCCACACAGTTGGAAATGGTCTCATCATTGTTCCGTGAAACATCATTACAACCTGTATCAGACCAAGCGGGCTTGGATCAGGAGGGGTATCGGGACTTACGACTTCAACACAAAAATCAATACTTGTTATTTCGACAGATACGGTAAGTATGCCACACCGTTAGCACTAGATCACTAGGCCACAAATTGATGTCCCAAACCAACTTGGACTCAGTGAAGGTATAAGGTATTAAACAGCTCTCCATTGTGTCCTTCATGACGCTTCCAGCTTGACTCCCCAAACATTTGATCTTCACCCGTCCCCACCTCAGAAACATGTTACTTCCCGCCCGATAGACCTTTTCCCAATGTGTACAAGTTAGGTATTCGTGTGTCTCTTCAGTCTGCCAGCCACCCGGGTCGTGCAGTCGTGGCCTCCGATCATCTATAGCTCTGATATATATGCTATATATCTATGTATACCTTCTATCTATCTATCTATCTATCTATCTATCTATCTATCTATCTATCTATTATCTATCTATCTATCTATTTATCTACCTATCTACCTATTATCTATCTATCTATCATCTATCTATCTATCTATT